>JANPWX010000091.1:30574-110574 GCA_024734555.1 Trochalopteron elliotii | reverse complement strand
CAACTGAGTTGCCCTGTGTAGCTGTTTTATGCTATTTTTACATTTCATCTGCTATTCCTTCTAAAAAGAAAACCTAATCAAAGAGTATATATACATACCACACGGGTAATATCTTATCTCCCTTTCATTTTTGCAGATCAACTGTTTATTACACATGTATTTTTAGCAACTACAACCTGGTTTGCAATGTGTTTCAGATGGAGTGTATTATGAAAAATTTGCAGGACTTGGTGGACAAAATATATGAGGGGGAGGAAAACCCCTCTGTTCAGACCTCAAACAGATGTTCAGATACAGGGGTATGAGCTTGTACCCGGGAACTCAATTGGATGTTTGCCACTGCTGTTAGTAAAATCTGCTTTGGAAAAACATGAAGTCATTAAAAAATATAACTAATAATCCCAAAATAAACAGCACAGGAAGGGATGAATGGAAGTGTTCTTGCTGTTCTGCTTCATTTTGCTGATGGGTACACCAAGGTCAGAGTGGGGAGAGGTGGAGAGTTTACTAGTAGAAAAAAAATTGCAGCTATTGAAGCATTACTGCTGCATTTAGATGCTTCTAAATAGTCATGTTTTAGGCTTCAAATTTGATTGTTTCTTTTGCAGACTAGTGAGTCATTTTCCAGAGCATTTTATAGACAAGAATTTTATCTTGTAGCTTAGTGATCACAGCCACTTTTTATTTATATATAATTCTGCATGTTGATGATTCATTGTTCATTTTTCACCATGTTTTATTTTGTATCCAGCACTTAAGTTGCAGATATTGCCCTTTTCTCTTATTTTTAGAAAGGTCAAATATGTTTTGTATCCAAATAGTACCTCAGCAGAAACAACTGTTTTGATCTAAGATTGGGAACTTTATCATACAAGAAAATTAATCTGGTTGTCTACTGTTGCCAGTAAAAGCATAAATATGAGTACCCTATACAGCCAGGATTACCTGCTTTGATATTTGCATGGCTCATCCACCAAACTGGGAAACAGACCAAATATCTAAATGCTGATGTCAGTAGAATCCCCGGGTTAAATATTCTAAATTTATTTCTATTATGTATTACAAAAGGCACCCGTCCTCATTAATTTTACTGAAGTCTCCAGATGGGAAACAAAATATTAATTTTGTTCAGCCTTAGGCATTGTTGACTGTTAAGGTACTCACTAAATCACTGATCTTATACACATTAATATTAGATTTCTGCTATAAAAATTTAAGACCCATGGGTATAAGGTTCAGTTTGTCATAAGTATAATTAATTGTTTTCAGAAATGATTAATTTGTCAAAATGGCAAACATATACATTGGGCAGGCAAGACTCCTGAGCAAGCTAACCTACCTTAAAATCATGGTAATACTCATGGAATTATGCAAATTAATTGAGTCTTTCAATGTTGCATAAAATGCTACTACTAGTACAATGCATGGAACATTAGGCTGTTCATCCAACAAAAAAGTTGCATTTTAAAGGCAGGCATCTTTACAAGAGAGTCCTTATGGCAGAAGGCCCTTAGAAGTACAATTTTTTTTCCTGCAAAGCGATAGACTTTCAACCGTTACACAGAAGTTGTATTTTTTATTACAATTTTTAAAGCAACCCCCAAGAGAAGAAAAAAACAGTAAAATTCTGGTGACCTGAGACAAAGGAACCTATGAGATTTGCACTCTGTGCTGATGCTAGGGGGAAATGGTATATGTCCTAGTAATAAGAGTTTCACTAGTAAAACCTCATTTACAAGCCTGGGAACTCGTGATACACTACATTAAAATCTAAAAAGATTAACTTAATTATGCAAATTAAATTTACTGTTTATCTTCTAAATAGTAAAAGTCATTGTCAACATTGGAACAGCCATATTACTCTAAATGCTTTTCTTTCCCTCCATAGTGAACCACACATATATTTGAAACTCCTATGTAGTTAATTATTATCTGTAAAGTCCATTCAAACATAGACTTATACTCCTCACTAGCCAAAACACTTATTTTTATGTCCACTAGTAGTGTCTGGTTATCGATGAACTCAATATGTTGGCGCAGCAAATAAAAATATCCATGTTAAATGCAATTGTTTTTAATATCCCTAGATATTAAAGACTAAGTATTCCTAATGAAATATTCCCTACCAAATCACTTGGAATTTCCTTGAGATTCACCCTGTTTACTCTTCTTCTTCACTCCCAATATCACTATTTCTGAAATAAGAGATATTAAAAATACTCAAAGAAGTATTTCAGGGGTGAAGAAAAGCTTCTCTCATAGCTAAAATCTCTCTTCTAAATCCCATGCGGCCCCACAGAGCTGATTCTGATTTTCACCCATTTTATTCAAATGCCGCCAACTGACTTTGTGGTTGTTCCTATTTTACATTGCTGTAAATACAATCAGGATTACAAAGTACACCCAAACACAGGTAGGCTGTGAGTGCTCCATCCATTCTGGCACACTACAAAATAATGCAGGGCCATTAGACAAATGCACTACTGAATCAATTATTCTGGTTTGAGGCAACAACTTCTGGCCTTGGACTAATAGACAAGTATTAATTTCAATCTCTCTAGTGTCAACAGTCTTGCTATTAACATATATATCAAAGACACTGTTATTATGACAAACATAATAGCCTTTCTTTTCCCCATCTAATCACATTTTAAATAGCTTTTTTTTTAACTTCAAACTGGACTTTGATAATTTATTATATTAAATGCAGATATTCTTTGCTGCTTTTTTACTGATAGCCTGTAGGACAATTAGAAGTACCTGACATTCAAAGGAGTTATGCAACCTTACTCTAACAGTTTTCATTTCTGACATATTCAGTTAAGAATTAATAGTTAGGAACGTTATGTTCTGTTCCATAAATTCAGATAAAGTATTTTTCTTTTTTTCCTCAAAAAACCAAACAAACTAAAAACCTCAAAAAAAAAAAAAAAACCCAAAACAAAACAAAAACAAAACAAAAAAAAACAGAACAAAAAAAAACCAAAACCAACACCACCAACCTCCAACTCTGTTAGGTTACCTTTATAAGTTGCCTTAAAGTGTGTAAAATTCAGAAATTTCAATCCAGAAATAAATCCAGCTCTTAAAGCCACTGCATACACAGCTATCATGTCCGGCTATAATAGTGGGATCCACTGTGCCTGGGTGCTTTCATGTCACACCCAGTTTCTCCAGCAGCAGTTGCTGTACATGGGGAGAGCACAGAATATTTCAACTCCCAGGCCAGGTTTCAGCATGGAGTTCACAGAGCCATGATGCCAGAAATGCTGCATGGTCACCCCTGGAGGTGTGGGACTGACACTCCCAGGGGAGGCAAAATGGAGCAGAAGGATTGAGGTTGTAGCCCTGGAAGGGGAGAACCTGCAGCAGAAATGCAGAGGAGTCACAGGTCCAGGCCTGGCATAGAGGCAGTGGTCAGTGTGGTACCCAAGTGAAGCCATTTGGAGACTTCTCCATCTAGACCAGGCTTGGGTTTTAGAGTTTACCAGCACATACCAACAAATGCAGCAGGAACACATGGCAGCAGCCAGTTATTCCCACACCTTGATTTAAAAAATTAACTATGGCAGAGCTAAGACAGTGAAGCCCAGAGTCAACATTTGCTCAGCTGATAGTGGTCACTGCCCAGCCCTGAAAAAGTTAGGGCAACCTTTTAGCTGGGACACAGCCAAAGGAATATATGAATCTCTACCCACTGAGCACTATTGACACCATGCTGAGCTGTCCAGGCACACACATGCATAAGACCCTTCAGCTGCATTTCCCACACCAGGTGCAGAAGACCAGTAAGTCTCCATGACAGCCCAGTGCCTCCCTATATGCAAAGGCTGTCCACAAGCAATCCCATAGTTCCACAGAAGCTATGATTTCCATGGGAATTAGCAGTGCTATGCCCTAACCATCTCCCTTGAGAAGTGCAGCATGTGACCCTAGTGAGGGGAGGATTGGGTCGTGGTTGTTGAGGTGCCCATCCAGGAAGGAGTGACCTGCTAGCTAAACTAATGTGGTACTTGCTGTACCCTCTGATGCCATGGTAATTGAATGGCTGACTTGGGAAATGGTTATTTACCGATGACCTTTGCACAACTGAGTCATTTTCCACGTTATTATTACAGTGGGTTTGCTGGGAACTTCCCTCAGCTGTGACCACAGAGCTACAGAACATCCACAGATAGATAGCAATCCTGCCCTGCATCCACGCAAGGTCCTCAAGCAAGGGAAGTCGTGTTCCACTGCACAAGGGCAGTGATGGGATGTGAATGGGGTCACACACGGAGGGCAGGCCCAGCGTCATCTGAAGCGTTTCCATCTGTTTACATCCTGAACAGCAACAAATGAGTGACACTGGGAAAGGGCAAGAGGATGGACATTATATTCATGTCAACTCATCTCATTGTAGGATAAGCCTACATCTTCTTGCCACCTGAAAAGACAGCTATTCTCACTCTTTAGGGGTGTTTCTACCTTCTGTGTGATTGGACTGGGTTCTAGCCCAGCATCTTAAGGTCCAAGGCTTGCTCTCATTTACATGAAGGGAAGAAGGAACTGGGTTTCTAGGCAGCACGTGTTTCTAATAAAATGTATATTATTATTTCCTTAATCTACCACAGTGTCTTAGAAGATGTCCCATATCTGTATACGAATTAAGCATTTAGATACTCTGTTTGAAATCTATTTTTTCAGTGACCCATTATGTAACTATTGTGTGCATTTTGGCAGACTATCATGTTGCACATGTGCAGCAAATATGGCTAATAACAAATCATTGTGATGTCCCAAAAAGCATATGTTAAACTTGCCCCACAGTCAGTGCTCAAAATACAACATTTTGCTCATTTTACATGTCTTTTTTCAGTCTGAATACAAAAAGCAATCAGATCTCATTGGGGAGTTAATCACTTGTGAACATAGAGCAATGAAATTATCTAACACAAAGGGCCCTTTTTTTCAACCTTAAAATCACTGGTGAACCTTTATACATTTATTCACTGTTGAAAATGATTTTGTAATTATTTTGAAAGAGTCATTTTGGGAGGTATGTGAAATGACTTCAACAGAAATATGAGAAAATACTCAACGTAAAGATGACGTAATTGGACTCACAGTGTTTTTCATATTCAGTTTCTGTGAAGCCACTCACTACCAATGACTAGTTGCAATTACTTACAGGTTATATCCTGCATTTCATAACTGACATTTTTCACAGCTAATTCTGTAGTGTGAGCTATTGCAAACATCAAAAATACTCAATGGTCAGAAGCGTTTTCAGTAACAAAGATATGCTGTGGTCAGAGTTTACGTCCTCACTTGTCCAAAATTAATTTACAACACAAATCCCAAGTCTGCATCCCAGTAAGAGCTTGTGCCAATCAATCATTTCAGTTTATACCTGCAATTCATTTTTACAGGCTTCAAGAAATAGACACACATATTTCAGGCATGCATTTTTCTTATATCCAAAAAGAGGGATAGACACATGTAAAATCAGCTTTTATAAAAAGATATCCATAAACATGTATTCCAGGGATGACATTTTCTTGTTACTGCAGGGCTATAAATCATTGCCTCTTCCTATCTGATATGAGTGTAAAATATTTATTTCATATTAGTATACATACATATATATATATTTATATATTTTATATATATATATATATATATATATATATGTATATGTATATGTAGTGGGTTGACTGCAACCTGGAATTTGAAGGATACTAAAGAGTTTATACAGTATCCTAATATTAATATAATTTATCAATATTTGAAGACCTCAGTGTTCCATCTCTTCAGTTTATGAATGATTAGCATGGGCAAGCATCAGAAAATAAAGATAAAGACAATGGAGGATTAGTGGTATGCTGCAGAAAGAGAACCTTTCTGGCACCACATGCTGAGATGATGCTAACATTATGGTAAGAAAGCATTCTCTTTGATTGCTCTAACACCACTATATTTCTGAAATGGTTGCTTTTGTTACCATCAAAATCAGAAGTGGTAACTTAAGACTTCATTTGTTCTGTAACCTACAATAAGGACTTCTCAACATCGTAAATACTGCAAGTTTTTTATTATTATTCTACTGTGAACCTGACACAATTTTACTACTTTCTCAGAGTTTGAGTTTGGATTGACTTAATGTAGTGATGTAGGTAATTTTTATACCACCAAATTAAAAAGACTAAATGAAATGGTATCACACATATGTCACCACTTTATATGTTTTATGCCCTTCTGAAAGCTTGTTGCTTTTTTTGTGTGTGAGTTTGACATAAAATTGCAACTGACATCAAATTAAAATGTTTACTTTGATTTAGATAGTTTAAATGTAAACTATTAAGTGTTACAAACAAAAATCGATGTTAAAAAGTGTTTCATCTTAAGTGTATCTACCCTAAGGATCATTGCCCAAAGTTATTTCATTCCCTCAAAAAAGCACTCACTGTTTGACCTTTAAACTTTCTCACGTATTAAGTTTTTTTAAAAAATATGTCCAGTAAATTATACTGCCTTTTTTGAGGGGAGAAAAATAATTACACAAAACCAGTTCTTACTATGTAGAGAATGAGACCAAATCCTCAGATGATCTGGGTAATGAAGACATTATTCTCTTACATTTAAAACACTAACATCCTACTCAGAATTAAAAATTAAAGATCCAGAAACAGGCATTTTACTGTATGAATAAAATCTGTTGGAAACTGGAGTGTCAATTCCATTCTGCAAGGGTTGTCATTTCTTTTGTTTGGCCAAAATTTGTGTCTGCCATAAGAATGCGTCACATGCCAAGAAAAGCACTTTTTCTCTCTTTTCAAGTAGCCATCAGCAACCTTCAAACACATATAAAAATTAACAAAATAGGATTTGGCTACACATTATTGAGTTTTACCAGACATATTGAGGAAAGAAAGGGTTTGTGATATTTTCCCTTCACCACCAGCAACAACGTCATTATGGCTATTTTAAAAAGTTGCTGCGCTGCACTTACTGTGGCACATGGGACTGAAATTTCCATTACAATGCTCCAAGCCTGCCTCAGGTCCTGGAGACTGTGGGTATTATTTTTTTAAATGTTAATTTTTATTTTATTTTTACTTTATATGTAGAAATCTGACAGCACTTAAATTTTAATCATTCAGGAGCTTAATCCAGGATTCCTTTCAAAGCTTAAAATTCCCTGTAAAGACAAATTCCTTGATGTGCAAGAAATGCAGAATCAAACCCTAGGTAGCTGGATCCAAGCTTTGTTTTATCAGCCAAGAAACAAAGTTCTCCTGATTTAAAATACTGCACATAACATTGCTAAGATGAGGATTTAGTTTCCTAAGCCAGGCCCTGATCCTTTAATGAGCTGTGGGGAGGCTCACACACAGCCACACTGCTGGAGTCACACTGACTCCACTTGCAGGAAACTCCAGTTCTGGCCAGGTTTCCCTATTTCCCCTTGAGTTCAATGGGAGAGAAAACCATCCTTTACACTGTCAGTTCATTATATTTTAAGACCCCCTAAAATGCATTTATTCCACACCCTCTGAATTCAGCAGGAACAGGACATTTCCAGAAGTGGGTTATTTTAATTTGATTGATATTATTAATTTAACAGTAAGAATAACTGAAGAGCACACAATGAGAGACTTTTTAATTTGCTTTTCTTTTCTAACAGAGACATCAACATAGCTCCAAAATGGTTCATCATCAAATGATGTATTCACCTGCAAAGGTGCAATATTATTCTACTGATCGCCACAGATGCAACATTAAACAATTCCTCTAAATAGTAAGATATTTTGGGATTATACTTTCTCTACCATTTTTGCAACATTTATTTGTTCTCACTACAAATTCTTTTCACCAAAACATTTTCATTGAAATCAGTACACTTTAAAAAAAGGATTTATCTCATGCAAATATAGTTTAGATGGAAAAATGTATCAATGAAAGTCTGTAATGTTATTTCAAAGATCCCTCATTTACCTTAGCAATTCAAAGACATTTTCATCTTTTTTTAATAAAATTATTTCCAGTACTGTAGTATAAGAAATCTAAAATCACTGAATAATTTATTTCTATTTTTACATGTCTTTTCTGTGGTATCAAAAACACACCTCAAAAATAGCATACATCACACTGAGATTTTTCCTGTAAAATATTTACCTGAAATATTACACATTTTAAAGTTTGTGCAACCATTCTGCATTCATCATGAAGTAAACCAATCAAAAAATACAATAATGCTATTGGTATACCAAGATATTAATTTAAAAATAAAAAATACCTTGGTATTTTATATGAACATGAAAAAATGGAGATAAAGAAATGTCAAGAAATAAAATTATATTATAAAGTCTTCTGTAATTTAATATTTTGACAGTCCTACTCTCTACTTTCTTCTCTAAAAGAAAAGTGTTTATTATAGAAAATAAGACTCAGTAGTGTTGTACATAGCAGATATCAGAAATTATTTATGAGCAGATCATTTTATGGATCTCCCATTGTTCTGGCAATACAATGTGATGATCCTCAATACTTCATTTCATGAATTCATCACTTTATGGAAACCCATTTTGCTACAAACAAAACATCTACCCGCTGTGGAGTGCTTAATTTTGACAAGTTTCCCAATCTAATATATGGAAACGTTGGCAAGAAAATATCCTTCACCTTTAAAATTGCTCATAAAGGCATAGAAATTAAATTGGTGCTTACTTTCAGTTTGTGGAGCAACAAATCCCAGGCTGAGCCTGTTTGCATGTGGCCAATAGCCAACATCATCCCTCCAGAGCTCAGGGCTCTCCACAGGCACTTTTGTGTCAGCCAAGGTACAGGAGCACCTCTGGCACCAGCACCAACGCCAGCCTGAGGACACCAAGACACAGCACTGGGGGCAGAAACAACGCTATGGAAGATCCCTCAGGAGCCAGCCAGGAACATCTTGGAAATTTCAGCAAGAGCTGCCTGAGGGATGGTCCTCTCTTACAGAGCACAGGGATCTGTTTGGTTTCCAAACAGTGAGATAACTCTCTGTAAGTGGGATGGGCCCCTGGACCCAAAGACTTCCCCTTCTGCCCCCATACCAGACACATCCAGACAGAATCAAACCAAGTCTGACAGCCTACAACAGCACCTGGGTTCACCCCATTTATCTCACTTTGGGGAGTGAAGGGGGATAGCTGTGTTACATATGTAGTAATAATTGGCAAATACTGAGCCTTTGGAATGACCTCGGCAGGATTTACTGGTTTTGCTCACAGCCAGTTTGTGTCGTCAGCTTATTTTCAAGGTATTTCATTACCTCTGCTAGTTCTGAGTCTAGAGATTTTTAGGTATATGTCATTAGCCTGAGTGCTACCCAAATCTGCTGCACAGAGGTCTGAGCAGATAAATACCAGGGATTAATTTAGAAGATCAGATTGTGGGAAGGAGACAGCCCCACACACTTTTCTTAGTCCTACTGCATTTGCTCTGGGGATGCATGGCCTATTAACACTCTGGTTAATAAAGAACATTTATACCTGCGAAGAGATCAAAACAAGACCTGTCTGGAGAGATTAGGGTAGAAGTTCTCACATGCTTTATAAATGCAGGCCAGTACACTGTAAACAGGTCACACCATGTCCCCTTGAAGAGCTGCAGGCCTGAGCGCCACATGAAACACATCATCAACACTTCCAGTTGAAATCAAACTCACCCCAACAGCACCAGAACAGTGTTCTGTCATCCCGAGGCACAGGAATGTCACACAGGGACTGCACAGAGAACAAACAGCAAAGGGTTCAGGTAGCTGGATTCTGACCTGTCACTTGGATTTTTTCCCTGACTGATGCTGGAAAATTGCAGGCCAATTTAGAAGGACAAGAGGAGCCTGGCAAGGCTGGACATCTGCACTGCAGCGTTTGGGCACATTCCCACAGCCCCCAGCAGGGTGCCAGGCTGCAGCAGGGGCTGGGAAGAGCAGGGGGGAGCTGACCCTCTCAGCTTCCCTCAGCCTCATCATGAATGCACAGTGAGAAAGGGAAGCCTGATCTGTCCTTGCTCCTTCCACCACACGAGAGGGTGTGCCAGGCTAGATACCTGCATCTGCCATGCCTGAAGGTCCAAGGAAACACATCCTCTCTTCTTTTGTTTGGGTTTTGCAGGGGTAGCTCTAAAACAATATGTCAAAAGAACAACATCCAGCATGATCATCTGCACAGCACAGGGCACACTCAGCACTTCATACAAATAAAACATTAATCGCTCCCAAGCCACCCAGTTGTGGGGACAAACAACACGCAGCTCTCTATAAATGCATATGGTATCAACCAGCACTTGCATTTTCACTCAGTCAGCGCCTTATTACAGTGTTTTGGCAATCCAAATGGTCACTCCAAGACTCTTTGGAGCCTTTGTGCCAGCACTGCAGTCCTGCAGGCGGGGAGGAGCGGCAGCGGGGCAGCAGCAGCCAGCTGGCCAGGCAGGAAGCTGGACACCTGCCAGGGTGGCTCGCCTCCAGCACTCCAGCCCCTGGAAGCTTGGTAGCAGGAAGTAGCTGACAGACCATCAGGGAGGATGCATTTTGTCTATTAGGTAACTGAAGCATAGTTTGATGGAAGTTAAAAAAAAAAAAACTCCAAAAGAAAGAAATAAAAAGACAAACTCTTGCTTAAGTTCACAAGAAGACAGCCACATGGAAACTAGTTCTACGGTTTTAAGTGAGAACTGTAGTACTGTGAGATATATGATATATTGGTGGCATGGTCCCTATCTCTCATACCAGTTTTGGTCTGTGCAGCCTGCCATTGCATTTCCAGAGTTAATGTGCTTTGCAATACTCCAACAACTTACACAACATACAGGAATATTTTCAATATTCCCAAAACATTTCTATTTGTAATAGTATATCAACTAATGTTTCAATAGGCTTTCTCCTTTCCTTTCAACTTTGAGAGATTTCTAATTCAGAGAATTAGATGCGGGACTGTTACCAGCAGTAGAAGATATGTCTTAATAGGTGTGTCTAGGGGAGGAAGATGGTCTGCCAATTTGGTACTAGAAAAATGAGAGATGCGAAGGAGGCCTTTGCCTTTCAGCAACTAAACCCTTCAAAGATCTTTAGCATGGAAAGGGCTGTTATGATCTTTTAACGTGACCTCCAAAATATTTATTTTGCTAAAATGAAAAAATTTTCATTTAGCAATTACTATGCAAAGGCTGAATTACTAAAGACAAAAAAAACCTACTCTTTGGAAATTCTTCCAGCTTCAATGTAGAAATGCAAAGTGGTAAAACATTTGCTGTAACTCTGAATACTCTGTTTAAGTGGTGAATAATTTCATTGTCAAACAGAAGCACCTGATTTCTAGTCTTAAACTGTCATATTTCATATTTCCAACCACTCCATCTTGCAGAACACACTGTGCTTCTATGAGAAGCAGCAGCCCCACTTGCTACTCAGTTTCAGCATTGGTTGTAAACTTCTCATGGCTCTTTATGATGTATCTGGCATACAAAGATCAACTCACTACTGACACCATCTACTAACACATTAATCTTTCTAACCAGCACATCCCTTCAGAGCTCACATTCAGGTATTTATCCACCACAACCCCTAAATTCTCTTCATAGTAATTGTTTTCAATTAAATTTTTCCTTCCAATAACTGTGACTTTTATGTGTTTGCAGATACCACAGCTGGGAAAAAAAACCTCTTACCACAAATCTATTACAGACTAACTTGTTAGATTGTCACTGAGCTCAAACAGCACCTTTCTGCTCAAGTGTTAGAGAGATTGAAGCACTCCACTCTTCTGCATATAGGTCTGACTTTTTGTTCAGTTCCACCTTGATCTAGACTCACATTTTGACAGGCTTAAAAGTCAACATGCATATGTCTGACAAGATGTGAGATAAACTTCTCACATTTTCTTAAGCAGCAATGAAAAAATACATTTGTTTCTGCTATAAAGGCTTCTCTCATTCCTGTTCCTCATGGACCATGAATGTACATGATTACATTCCCTAAAATACCATGAAGAAAGGTAGAGATTTTATCCCAGTGTTGCAATGGCCAGACCTTGAGATTAGTTTTCCGTGTGCTTCATACTCTTGAGGGTATTTAACAGTGGGGTAGCAAAGGGTCTCAATTGGAGAGACAGAAAAGTCTTCAATCCATCTCTGTACCTGTGTCCATCTCTGCCAGAAGATTTAGTGGCTTATATTTAGGAAACACCACTCAGTTGGCAATTCAGAGGAAAAAGTGCACATGAAGTTAGAACATCACTGTGCACACCAGCAACACCAGCTGTGAACAAAGAGAGGACTCCAGAGACTGTATGTTTGAATTTTGACTGCGTCAGTTGTCCCCTGACTTGTGGTGGCATTCCTTCTCACAGCCAAGATAAGAGCAGCTGAAGCAGACCTTCCCATGCTCCGTTCTGGGTGGAAGTAAGACCCAAAGTGCTACAGAGGTTTTTCTGTCATTACAAACACCCTACTGCTAATACATAAAAGAAGCAAAAACACATATAATCAAAAAATCCAGGAAAAACCTTTCACACTTGCTGCAAAATATAATGCACTGAAAATCCATAGGTATTACTATGGTTACTAATCCACAGATAACTAAGGTTTCCTTCCTTCTCTTACTTTGCGGGTTTCTCTGTTGTGCTTTATTCACAAGAAGAGTTCAATAACAAATTATCCTTAATTTACTACTACTAACAATGTAGGCAATTTTTGGTCCCAAGTCTGCTGCCTTAATATAGTCAAAACACTCAGTGAGGCAGACAGAATCCTTGCTTGAGTTAAGAAGGCAGGATTAGGCCCACCTTATTATACAGTTATTTATTACACAATGATAATTAACACGAGGCAGACAAGCTCATTTATTTGGCAACAGCAACCCCGGCTGAAACACACTGTTAAAAAATGCTGAGCATAAATAATATGAGGAAATGCTTATGCAACAATAAGAAAATGCATGATTGTGTATTCTATCACATAGCTTAAAAACTGCAGGTTAAGCAAATTACCACTGGCACTGCGTATCCGTAGTTCTGCCGATCACCTAAATGAATGATCAGGTATAATCCTTTCAATTCTAGCAGCGTTTCTTTCTAAATACCTCACTGTTTAGCAGCCTAAAGGGAGCCAACACATCAGTAGTGCCTTCTATGCACTGTCGAGTCCCAGCTTGAGCACACCAAACTCTGAGGCCTTTTGAAATCTTTAAAGACAATCACACATAAGACAGTTTCTATATTGCAGGGCTGGGTAGCGCTACTGCAGCACAAAACAATATTTCAAGCTTTCTGATATACATGTGTCACCTCTATGTGACAAATAGCTTGTATTAATTAGGCACTAGACTTGGTGAGATTGCTGTTATTAACTGAGAGAAGATGGGTTGAATTTAATTGTGTGTGACATCAAAGCCAAGTGACTGATATTTCAAGCATCATTTAAAATGTTTGATATTGGAGTCATTGTATTCACATAAAGACTGTCTAAAAATATAAAGGAGAATGATGAGAGAGGAACTGAAATGCATTCATACAATCCATCTTATGAAGTGAATTTGATGTAATTTTGTTTGTATTTTTGACCCAGTGTTGACAATATTTATTTATTTAGTTATATAAAATTATTACTTTGAAGAACAGTTTATTTTTCTCAGTACTAATTTTGGAGACAGCTGGAATGGTTTGTATTGGTTCCAGCATCAATGTTCTCAGAAATGTGGACATAAGGGAGGGGGAACATAAAAGATCAGCTTGCTCTGGGATTTGCTTTATAGCCATTAATGAATACTATTTGGAATATGTTTACTTAAGAAAAGCAGACTGCACATTATTTAGACAAACTTCTATAACAGCTTGAAAAGAAAGAGGAAAAGGAAACTATGTTTAAAATTGCTCATGAAAGAACATATTTAAGGAGTAACAGCTCGCTATTTTACTATGCACTGTACAAATGGTAACTATCTCATCATGATGTGAGGAATGTTGTTTTAGGGTCAAATGTTTCTGTCATTTAAGATGCTGGCAAAAATCCTCTTCAGTTTGACAGGGCAGAATCATACTTGTGATGTAGCATGATAATGTATATGGTGTTTTGCTAAAAAGTGGGTCAATAAACAATTGCCCCAGAGGATACTTGTCTATAATGCTTCTGCATTGTACCGTTTCCTTTTAGTTCTTTCCTTAAAAATAAATAAAATAAACCACTTGCTTATTCCATGCTTGCCATAAAGCACACAAAACAATCCAACTGAAATCATCTTAATTAAACCGCAGTGCGTTGCAAGCAAACATGTATCCCCTAGGTATTCCCAAGCAGACAAATCTGAAGTGCATGACAGCCAAAAGTAAATATTAACAATTTCACAAGCCAGAAAGACAATGTTCCAGTCAGAACCTCCCCGTTGCTGCAGTGGTGCCCTAGACCCACACACTAGGAGGGACAGTCAGGCTCACTGGAGGTGCCTTTCCCTTCCTACAGCCCAAGGAGGTCAAAATACAAAATCCAGTATGTATACTATATATATAAATCAAATGCATATGTATGCATGTAACATGTGCATCTATATATGTGTGGATTTTCATGTATGTAAATATGTGTATGTTATTTCATACCAGAATTAGTACTGCCACAGCCATTAACACAACCAAGTATATACAAATGATATAACCTCATCCCAATGGGATTCAATTCTCAGAGGGACTTTGTCCTCTCAGGAGTGTATTCTAGACCGATCAGACAAAATGTTTAACCATGTGCTTAATTGTAAGAACTGATTTTGATGGGGAAACTGATGTGCATAAAGCCAAAAGACACATAAATACCTCAGCAGTTGCATAGGCAGAAACCCCAATAGCTGATAGAGAATTCATGGACAAATTCCAGGTTATGTGAGAGCAATTCTCCTCTGTTTCTTCACAGCAGTAGATCAAAATCTTTTTTGAAATTATCCAAATTCTCCTGTCCTCAGTGATAATACAAAGGTGCATCTTTTCCTCACTGTATACAGGATTGACATTAGCCTCAGGTTTTAACTAGCCTTCTGCTAAGAAAAGATTTAATTTCATCGAAAAGCCAGGAAAAAACTTAAGTGTGTAAGGCAGGATTCTTTGGCAGTTGCAATATCAGTTTTAGCATAATTGATAAAGTAATTTATATAACAAAGCAGATTTTTTTCTCTATATTAATAGTTCACAGAAGTAGCTCTAGATTCCCTGCAATTCATTTATTATTAGGAGCTATTTAGGGAATAATTACAAAAACCGCTCACTGCTCTGTCCTTCATCTGACAGGCAACTGCTGACTTTTTTTTTAAAAATCCATCAAGGATGTTCCTACTTTTTGATAAAATTTGCAGAGCTCTCTGAACCAGGTTGCAGTACCATATTTTCAAATTTAAAACTATTCCTTATATATATATTCAAAGGTGTTTAAAATGCCCTGTTTCCATAACCCTCCCTATCAGAAAGCTCATCTCCCTAAAAGAATATTCAGGGGAAGCAAATATTTAAGAGTGTGAGTACAACCAAAGCAAAAAATGCGAACAGATATCTGAGGGGGTTGTGTTGTTCCTTCTACTCAGCTTGCTTTGAAAGCTTATATTTTGAAATTAAATAATTTAAAAAGAAAGAGCTGTTCTTTGTTTTGCAGCAGAATGTGCTTTAAACTAAACTCACACTTAAATTCTGTTGCCCCTGAAATCAGTCATTCTTCCTGACTAATGCTTCCTGGTTGGTTATGGGATAAAAATGTGAAAGGGAAAAGTTAACAATTATAACCCTGTGCCCAAATGTGCACCTGTATTTATATGTAGCTCAAGAGATGTTATTTGGGTTTGTAATAAGAATTTTGATAAGATTCACAAAAAAAGTAGGCATTAATTTATTAATAGACTTCATTTGTCTTCAGAAAAATGGTGAAAACCTTAAGGCAAGGTTTTGAAAGGGGTGCTGCTACTTCTCTTTAGAAGTATAAAAACTCTTTAAGTAAATATGACTGTGACATAAAAGTTTCTTTTGTTGAACATAAACCAAATCTATTTGGTCTTTAAACAGCTAGTATGCTGTTGTCTGGAACACGATCTTTTTGGGACTGCTTTTTGAGCATCATTCCAGTGACTGAAATACCAGTAAGTGTGTTTTGGATGGCTTCCAGTCAGCTCATCTACCTGTCTGTTGTGAGAGCCTGAGCCTGCTGCACTGCTGCTACACAACAGTGCCCCAGGCATTCTTTTTCTCTCCTGGCAAGCACACGTGACTTTCAATTTTTGCAACCATTTGTAGTTCACTGGCAGATTTATTGACCAGGAAAGTTCATGCCTCCTCTGCGCTGCCCAAATAGGCTGTATTCTGTTTTGTTTTTAGCTGGACTTCTACCTGACCTCCAATGTTGCAGGAATCATTTTACACCAGCAATTACATGCTGGACTAGTTATTTGTAGCTTGCAATTGTCCCCATTTAGAAGACTAACTGCCCAATTGCAAAGCTTCTAAATGGGTGCAATTGCAAGTTCAAACAGTTGGGCCCATGTGTAATTATGGTCACAAAATTGGGCTCACTTAAGTCGGAGGTTGCTGCAGAAGACATAGGCCACCAACTAAAAATAATGGTTCTTTGCCTCGTTGCTGCTATGTGTTGTTCATTACAGCAGGAGGAGTGAAAGGAAAAGCCTCTTGTTGGGAATACAGAAAACATAAATACATTAAGACAATTTGAGACTATAAAGTGATCAACGTGGCGCCTAGGACAAATGATTGTAACTGTCTCATGCCTAATCACCCATTGCAGACACAGCTTTATGAACAAGTTCTGTTCTCTTTCATGGCTTTTCTCTTATTAAGCCAGAACAGTGTCAGTGGTCAGAGGACTCAGTTCCAGGTACCAGAGGCACAGGCTGTGGGATGCCACTGGCCATTTTAAACCATCTGCTGAACCTACAGCCTTTTTCCTCCTCTCCACTTGAAAGAACTTGATCAAGAAAACACCAGCTGGAGGTTTTTTCTCCTCTCACATAGTCAGACAGTAGGTATAGTGCTACTGCTGTCAGGGAAATTGTGCCTAACTCATCCTAATCATAATTAGGAGAAATTTCCCACCTTTTTCTCCCCAGTGCCAAAGTATTTTGAAGTTGAAGGGCATACCTCCACAGGTAAAGGCTCCTTTTTTGTGACAGTGTGCAATCCTGCACATATATGGGGTTCTCCCCAAAGCATATTCCAGCCTTGACAAGGGGAGTGCAGCCCTACAGACCCAGGCACTCCCAAAAGCATCCTGTTTACCAGCCCTTCATTACCACTGCTTTACACCACGGCACAAGTAAGAAACAGCTCCTCTGCATCCACACGAATTCCTTCATCACAGCCTCCTCCAACCGGTGTGCCTAATCAGCCGCCGAGCATGTCAAGCCACTGCTGTTCAGCTCATCTGCTGATGACATGAGACACATCTGGGCAATGGAACAAAGGGAATATTCTAAAATGATTATGCTAAGACGAGAATTAATATTCATCCCCAAAAGGTGCAACTGCCAGCCCAGAACAGTAAATAAAATCAACTACCCTGCGGTGCCAAAGTCTTGGGGACCAGGTTCTCCCAAATCCATTGAAACCAAATTTCATTTAGTGAGGATGAGGCCACTGAGACAGGTACTCAGGTAAAACAGAAACATATTTAAATATAATTGCATTTTTTCTGGTATCACATGCACTGCAGAGTGGATACATTTTGTGGGGATCCAACAAATGACATTTTAATGTACATACATAATTTATTGAGCAAGCAGTAGACTTGGCTGAATGAATGTCAGCCACTGAAGATCCAACGTGGTGTATTTTCATGCTTGTTACTTGGTACAATAGCAAAGAAGGAAGCATTTAACATATTTATGAACTTGAAACATCTCTCAAGTTCCACAGTGCAGGACTATCACAAATGTTACCATATTCTTCTTCTGCAGTCACAATAATAAGTAAGTTAATCACTTGCTATGTATTTTTCAACATAAAAATGGTTGAAAATAGATTATCACCTATATGATTCTTTTAAAATTCTTGCAGTACTGTGAAATATAGCTAGAGAACATAATCTACCTTTATATCTTGCCCATAATTCCCATTTATCTTACATAAAGTTAAAGAGATTCAGTGTCTAACTTCTGCAGATCTTACTTAAAATTATAATGGTTACATTTTAGAAATCTAGTGGTTCCAGCTCCAAAAAAAAGACTGTTTTAATAATATGTCTATCATAGAGCAAAATTAATAGCTGTCTGTTTAAAAGTAGCCTTTTTTTAGGTATCTTCAGTCTAAACTTTACATTGCAGATGTGCCTGATGAGGTAATAAGGTAATGGGAGTTCAGATTCCATGATCCTGTCCTTGGCCCTGCCATTCTGATGAGATATTTCACTCAATACATTAATTAGCTTCAAAAATTTCCCATTACTGTGGTTGCTCCTCATAAGCAAGTCCTTGATTTTAGGCAGCAGGAGCAGAATTCATTTCATATCAGCTTAATTGCCTCCAATTACCTACAGCCACCTAGAATTACCTGGTGACCAGAATTAGCTGTGCTTATTTCTTTCCATCAGCCTTAAATGCAGCTAAGACGCAGTGATTCAAGTTCAGAGGCAGAGTCTCTGTGACTGCTCTGTAAAGTTAGATTTCAGAGATGAATCACATTCCTACTTCCAGTGCTGAGAGGCCTTTGCCTCCCATTGATTTCAGGAGGAGTTGCATGTGCTTAATGTCCAAAGTGTAGTAACCACATTTTGAGGCCAGCTCTGCACTTAGTGCCTCCCATCGCTCTCATTAGGCACCTGGAACCTGACCCGGATCACGGAGCAATCGCACCACCTCCACCCTGCCGAGATAAAGCACCTATGTGGACCTCTCTGGCTCTGAAGATTCACTGGAGAGCAGAGCACAAGTGTTTCTGGGGAGTGAGGGAGAAGAAAATTAGTTTTTCAACAGGCTATCATTACACAAGTAGGCTAATATAATATTTTTTTTCTTTGACAACTGATTTGTGGAAGGTATAGGCAGCAGTCTACAGCAGCTTAATATGTCCTAAGTCTCCACAGGTCTGCTCAAGGCAGAAGAGAAACAGGAGAAGCAATGCTAGGAGACACCTGGAGAAACAGAGTCCCCTTCCTCCTCTGGGCTTGTGTGGAAAGCCCTTAGAAAATTTTCAAACTGATTTGCTTTCTGCTTTCCTGATTGTTCAGTGATAATAAAAAAAGAATGGCAAAGACAAAAAGCCTTTAAAGGACCAAGGCTTGGAGCTTTATTTCCATTTCCTGGGCTAGTGAAACCACCCACTAGCTTATATAGCCCTTAGGCATCCTCTTCCCTGAATTCATCCTCACAGGACACCATTGCTTACAGTTTTGCTATTCTGTATAGGTTCTTATACTGCCCTTGTCACCCTAGTAGCTGAGTGCCTTTAGGTAGTGCATTATGTGATGTGACTAACATCTGTGCCACCCAAAGCAGGAGGCAAGAACAGTTAAGGCCCCAGTAGCTTTCCCCCTACACAGCATTTCACTTTCTAACACTAATAACTTTCTCTCTGTGAATACACAGCTAGATTGTTGTGGTCACATTTGGAGCAGATCAGCAACGTTTCGTTCCCTTTGATGCTGAATTTCTCACTTTAGTAAGGCAGTGTGGGGATCATTCTCCTTTACTGCATCCACTGCAATGCCAAAGGCTGGATATTATTCTTCAATTATATTTATTTTAAGAATATCAGCAGTGACCACAAAAACATGGTAGGCAAGGTAGCCTGGACTGGAGACACAAGCCAAGGCTTCAGGAAAGGTCTGTGTAAGACACAGCATTTGGCACTACCTGCAGTGTGAGGGGAAATTTTTCAGCACCAGGCTGAGCCTTACAAGCCTTGGGGTGGAGGTTAAAGGGGTACCATGTTCCCCAGGAGTGACAACTGAATATCTCATTGCAGGAGAACTCGCATATGGGAACAATATGCCTGCAAATCTTTTAAACGCATGCAATTGCTTTGCCAGAGCAATTGATATGTTGTGGAAGAAACATTGCAGGGCAGGTGGTTGCTGTGAGATGACCCCACACTTGGGACCAAGAGTGAGACACGAGGTCAAAGATCAAGTGTGACTTTGTTAGAAGCAAAAAATACAGACACCTCTGTACTGCTGCACACCCTGCAACATACAGTGCTGCTGAATGCCACACAGGTTGCAGGACTACTGTTTACTGGCACAAAACAAAGCAATTACATTTACTATTATTTTTTCTGTTTGCATGAAATGCAATGTTGAGATGTATTAAATTCCATATGCAAATACAAAACAATATTCTTCTTTGCTGTCTTAGGCGAGCTAGTTCACCAGGACAATGAGAAGGGTAAAATGAAAAAAAGTAGAAAATTATGTTAAATAAATAATTATAAAATTAAAAACCTCTTGTCTCATTCTAGGCAGATGTTGCCCCAGAGATTATTCACCTACCACTTCAGAGGTCTCCTTGACTCTAAGAAACCCTAATGGAAAGTTAAGAATTTGGGGGTGAAAAGAGAGAGCAGAAGATGGTTTTCTTGGGTTTTGTGGGTTCCCTCTCAGGTGCCAGACACCACACATTTAGAAACTGCCTAGATAATAATTGACTACATTAAAGAAAAATGTAGAAAAATGAAAAGGTATTATACTGACTAAATAATTCCTTTCCTTACTAGTATCTTTTTTCTGCTATCATTCCAGAGGATCTAAGAATATTTCACAAATTTTATATACACATTCCAGGAAGGATTGCAAAAGCTGATTAAGAGCATATGCAGCAACAGCACAATACCACAATTAGGATGGGAAATGCAGAACACTAGACTTGATCTTGCCTCAAGCAGAATGTCCAATAGCAGTGAACACTACACAGAAAAAGGGACAGAGCACAGATGTTCAGATGAGAAGACAAGCCAAGAAAGGCTTAAAAGATCACCGGCTACAAGACATTTCATAGAAAGCACGCTGCCTTATTGCTCTGTGAGCATTATCACACAAGACAATGCAGACTCTAATTTAAATAGTCAGAGGGAAAGATCCTTAAGCTGGATGCCAGTTGGCTATAACAACAAATATGTATCGCTGTTCCGACAACATTCACTGCGGTAAACTGCGCTGTGAAGTAATTATCCCAGAGACTCTGGCACCCTGGCACAAATAACAACTCAAAGAATCCATCAATATCTTTCTGGGGTGAGAAAGCCAGAAGGGGAGGGTAGGAAAACCGTAACAGCCTGGCCAAAGGGACATGAGGGCAAACAGTGCCTTCCTGTGGAGATTGCCCTGCCATGGCTGTGCTCCAAGGGCACTGCTACAGCACCTGACCGTGTCTGCAGAGCTCTACGTGTCACTGCTGCGGTGCCAGAAAGCACCAGCCAACAAATACCAACTACATTGCCTTGTAGGAGTCACTGAAGGCGTACATCCATGTGCAGGGCCAAAATAGTTGTATTGATGTAGGGAAGTATTTGCAAATTGTCAAATTTGTATATCCAAAATGAAAAAGTATTTACACTAGGCTTGCCTGATGCAATTCAGAGAAGACTTTCTGCAGGCCTCTGGACCCCAGCCTACAGGGAGGAATGAGGAGGGAAATTAATCTGGTTGCTACCACTTTTACTTCTAGTGTAACAGGAAAAAAAAAAAAAAAAAAAAGAGGGTCAGATGTGCAGTCACACATGCAGATTATTTCTTTAATTGCTATCTCCATTACAGAGATAAAGTAGGATAGGCTAAGTCCTCCATTACATAGGATAAAGTAATTGAGCAAGAATGTACCTATGACATGAAGCGGAGAGAAGTCACTGACTATGTGACCCACACTTTAATAGTGTGATACAAAGGTCAGGAGAACCAGTGGAAAATCTCCCATGATTTTAATGGCTGATAGAGTAATGTAAACTCAGTATAATCAAGTGGTTAGAGCAGTGGGCATGAACTGACCCACTTTTCTCCTACACATGTTCAATCTCATGTTTAATTGCACAGTAATACTCATGATAACAAGATTTCTATTTGCCCAGTGAACACTCTGATGTTGCTGCTCTCACACCAGTGTTTTAATGGTCTTGTTGAAACTCAGCTTCATGGCACTTGTTTCTACAGTGCAGTTCGGGAGGATGTGGTATCTCTGCTAAACTTTTGTGTGTGCAGCTCTACAGTGAACATTTAGGGAATGGTGTCAGATGCAAGTGTATCTGCCAATGAACTGCTTGATGGTTTTGCTTGATGGTCTTTCCAGAAATGGAACTTTCTCTAGTTGTCTCAAAAGTGGCATAACCTAATGCTTCACTCCAGCTACCTAATACCTACCTACACTATAAGAGCTGGTCCAGTGAATGAACATGACACTCATCCCATGAAAACTTTGTTCAAGTACATACTTTGGTCATGAGTGCTATCTAAGAGAGACCCTCCAGCTGGTTTCTACATCCATCTGTCAGTGTTAACAATGGCATGTATTGTCCAAGGATGTTTAGACAAACAAGTGGGAGATGCAGTCACATTTTGCAATTATGCCCTTGATGGAAAAAATAATTTTTATTACTTTCATTCTTTTTCTTTGCCTTGTGCCTTGTGCCATAATATTCATTTCTAAGTGAAGACGTCCTGACACCAGCTGGATTGTAAATCTGGATGCAAATACAATTTTGTGCCATATTGTGTCACTCTCTTGCTTTTAGTCTCTCAGTACATGAGTCACTGTAATGTACTGTGCAGAAGCTGTGATGCAGGCATCAAGACTGGCATATCAGCCTACGTGTGCCAGATGATGGTGTACTTCTCCCACCTATGCTTTTCTTCCAGGATTTCTGGGTTAAGGAAGCAGGCAGGATAAACACTGAGCAGTCAGTCAGAATGCATTTGAAGGCATGCAGGACAAGCCTCTGAATTTATTTTATGTGCTTCAGAAGCCATTTTAAACTGGCTTCTTTCCCTACTCAGTGTCTCTGTAACATGCAGATAATTCTCCCCTCCAGACCCTTACACTTTTTTGGTTAGCTCAGAGAGCAGTGTTGATCTTTCCCACCTGGACTGCAGCTATCACGCAGTGCCTGTCATTCTCATACAGATCAAAAAGGATTTTGCAGGCTGTTGCCCTTGATCTGTGCCTTATATGTCAGTGTTAAATGCTTCAACTGAGAGATGCCTGCTTAAAATACATCCTCACCATCAAACCAAAAGGTCCTGAGGCATGTGGAGCACTGCTTAGTAATGCCTCTGAGAGGAAGTCCTGGCCACCATGGCATCAGCAAGGCTTCCTGCAGTACCTGGAATTTTTGATGATCATCCATCCAAGTAGTGACCTAATGCAACCCTGTGTAACTTTTGAGCCCATGAGATAGCAGTGTATGTGCAAATGTTAGGGTTTCCTTTTCGAAGGGAATTCAGTGTGGTTAACAAATTCTGCACTCCAGGTACTCTTCATCCTACAGCTGCAACTGCTAGCACTTTTATAAAGCTGTCTTAATTACCAGTGACCCTGTGCTCTTCAAATGCATCAGCAGTACAAGGGATGATTCAGGATGACAGGGTCACAAGCTATGGGAAAGAGTGTCTGATCCATGCCCCACTTACATACATCTCTACCTCATAGACTAGCTGCCCTAGATTAAAAAAAAATCTTCATGCCAAGAACTCAGTTTCAGTGGAATTAAAAAGGACTTGGGTTCCAGTCCTCTTTTATTAAAGTGTTGGTAGGATCAAATCTGTACAAGACACAAGCACTAGGACAGAACATGTTAAATAAATGATTTGTGGATGTAAAAGCTGGTAAATTTGAGTCTTCTGGAGAAAAAGGATTTTCACCCTCAACCTAAAGTTAATTATTGCCTCCAAATTAACTTTTAACATTTGATATGAATTGTAAAAATATTTATGATTTTATGTCAAAAGATGAACAGACAGCTGAGAAGAATTTCAAGTTGATAAGAACTCAATGCCCAAATCTGCTGTTGTTAAGTCTCCCTGAGGAAGTCAACAAGCTCTAGAAAATTCTTCCCACCACTGAGGATTTGTCCACAATGGCAATGCTTTTGGGGGAATCAAGGGTATTAGCTGCCTAGGAAAATGTTTGTCTCTCCTCATCCCCTCCACCACCAGCACTGCCCTGATCAGCAAACACAAGGAGGAGTTATTACATGCTACTTTTATTGCAGCAAAATAATTCAAATTATTTAAATCATTTAGAAATGAGAAATTACAAAGTAGCCTCAAGTGCATGCTTAGGTGCTTTGATGAATAAAAGCTCTCATAAAACATGTAAAACAATCAAAATACTCCACTCCAAAACCAAGATGTTTACAAAAAAGATACCTATCGTGTTGCTCCAAGAGCTAATATCACATCCTCCTCTGTCCTTACAACAGAGCCCTAATATTATATTATGGTAAAATATTCTTTTTAAAAAATAAATTATAGGAAAATAATTCAATCTTGCATGTTCTATTATTTGCAAATCTAAATGCTTATGTCTTTTGCTTAAAAACACAAATAATTCTCAGCATGCCTCTCTTTAGTGTGGCATAATATGAAGCCAAAACCAGACATAGTTCTCCTCCTCTAACTCAAGGAAAGTCATACTAGAAGATCTTACTGGTGTGATTGTTGTGATCACACTAATGTGATTCTGCAGCTGATCATACTAAGTTCATTGAAAAGGAAAAACCAAACACCTCAGTCCTGCCAAAACTTTAGGAAATGTATATTCAGCTAGGCTGCCATAAGCACTTATTTAAATCAGTTGAAATGAACACTTAGAAACATCCAGAAAACATCCAGAAAAACTTAGAAAATTATTGAGAAATTCTGTTCTTTGTCAAGATTTTATTTCCCCCCAGTTTCTGTGGATTGCTCAAAGCTAAAACCTGTCAAACCACCAAAACATAAAAATAGAGGGGAACGTCAGGCACGTATAGCACCTTATGTAATTAGTTCTTTTTTGTAACTCTTGCTCAGAAGTACCTACATTTCAAATAAGTTTGTTCCTGTAGTTTCTTATACCTCAATTGCCTAAATAACTTTATCATTTAAAAAGGTATTTAGGGTTCTCTCCAAGCACTGAGGGTTTCTGATGACATACAATACAGTAATATCAGAACCAACTATTTGTTGTAATGAGAACATGATCTTTTCCAAGGCTTTCCACCAATCTCTCATTTCTTCACCCAGTGTGACAATTTGATGCCTTTTTCACTTGTAGTCCCTTACTTGTAACTGGGTGTTATTTTGCCCATGATAACTATGTCTGTCCTGTTTGCCCATATTGCTCCTAGGTCAGCCAAACCTATGCATTAAAAATGCAGACAGATAAAATGTAAGTGTTCGTAAAGGAAAATACCTGTTTTGTTAATAGATCAATGTGTTCTCTTTTATGTAAGTAATCCTCTAAGCAATGGAAAGATAGGCCAGATAAAGCACTAGAGAAATATTTCTGATGGTAATATTAAACTAGTAACTCTTTTTTGTTCCAATTTAAAATACAAGAAGTGCATGACCAACACATTCTTTTCTCTTGAGAAAGTCTGAATACATAGCAGTGGAAGAGACATGGTGCCCAAAGTCTGAGACATCAAAGGATGCCCCCCAGAGCCCTGCCAACTTTGCCACATTCCCAAAGCACCCGCAAACAAATCAAGGAAAAAATAACAACAGAAGCAGGCAAACTTTGTGTGTGTTCATCTACAGAACATCAAATCCCATCCATCCCCTGCAAAACTATCAAAACAATGAAAATGGAGGGCCATCTAGAATGATGACTGCTAGAAAAGCCCTGAAACGCGCTAATCAGACTCCTGTTGTTCACTCAAATCTACTTTGAAAAACACCACGAGCATGGGGACTTTATAAACTTTTATTCTGCCCTAAAAACAGGCCCAGGAAGCTCTCCACAGCAGCCAAATCCCCATGGGAGAGGCTTCATAACTTTGACTCACCCACCCCTAGGGGAGGCGAACGAATGAACGAGCGGCGCCCAGAGCCGAACCCCTGACAGAGCGCGGCGATGAGAGAGGAGGGCCCCTCTCTCCTCCGCTTTCCTCCGGCACCCCTGAGCCATTCGGGTGGCTTCCCGCACTGCCGGGACCACCCTCTCCGCCTCCTCTCCCGCCCCTTGCCCAGGCACAGCTCCTGCTGTCCATGGTGAGCTGAGAGCCGCAGCCGCTCCCGAGCCCGGCCGGGCTCCGCTCCCCTCCCGCAGTCCCGCGGCTCGTGCGCCGTGCCAGCGCCACCGCCGGGACCGCCCGGGCTCGCCCAGCCACGGAACGTGGATGTATTCTCTCCTCTAAATTTAATAATCTCGGAGTTTCTGGTCATTCCCGAGACGCGTCGTCCACGCAAACGCGTGCACACGTAGCAGAGGGATCCCCGGGGAAAGGGATGCGTCACTGTGGGAAGCTCAGCATTTGTGTCTTGGTCAAAAACGCGATTTGGGTCCTTCTGCTTCATTCCCCCCGCCCTCCAAAATCTGGTTTGATTTTGCTCTCCCCTCGTCTAGCTTCTCACCCGTTAAAAAATAGAAAAGCATTGCTTTTTCTGCTCTGCTTTCTCCAGACAGGTTTGGCTCGCTCCAAAGCCTCTATGATTGAACACACAGTAAATAGTAGTCAGACCAAAATTCTCTAAGTCTGTGACTTTTTTGGTGCCAATAAATCCCACTGCACCTTCTCTTCAGCTGCCCTCAATTTCCTTGACTCTCTTAAGGTCGCCATGTACATCTGGACCTGGCTCCCACTTCCATTGCAATATTTTCATTCTCTTTCAGATTCCTCTCGGAAAAGCTGCAGACCATTAAATCTGCATGTTTTCTGAAATCCTTAGAGCAATTTTAGGATTTGATCACTTCCCCCCAACCCCCCCCCCCCCCACCTTTGGAAATCCCCACGCTGAAAAAATCGCCTTCAAAATGTCAAAAATATTGATGTTTAAGTTTTAATTTCTTGAATTTCTTGTCAAATGGAAAAACTAAAAAAATAAGAATATTGTAATACAGTTTTAATTTTGTAGGGGGAGGGGGAATAGTTTTTCTTGAGACATATAAGCCAACATGACCCTAAAATGCTGAATGCTGTCATTACTCTTCTGCAATGCAGAAGTGAAAAAACCTTATCTGATGATATGGAAACGGCAAATCTCCAGCCTGTGTAATGTAATTTAGGGTTTTTTGGTATCTTTTTGTTCCAGCAGAAGATCTCTGCCACAATGTGTCCGGTACATCTGTTTTCTTTCATTTGAGCCAGAAGCACCATGGGGCAGACACAGTCTTTCTTGACATATTTTTCTATGCAAGTATTTGATTTTTTTTTTTTCTCTGTGGTTCAGAATACAAAGAAGAGTGACATGGCAGATTCTGCTGGTTTATCACAGACGAATTTAGAGGTAGGAAATAATAAAATTTTATTCAATGGAGACGACCAGGGGGAGCATACGTGTGTGGTTAGAAGTCACTCTTTTTTCCTGCTCACCAGATCATCTCTCTACACAGCCACTGAGAGAATGAAAACTTTTGAAATAAACAAAGTGCTGCTGTCAAGAGCAGAATAGTGTGAAGTGCAGAAATTAGAAGAGTAAATGGATCTGCAATTACCACGGGGATAGGAAGGAGACAAAATGTGTGTCTAGCAGCATTTGGGGTCTGGCCAGACATGTACTCTGCAGCAGCTATGCCAGGGACTGGGATTGCTGTCCACTGTTCTTTGCTGCCCCTACCGATCTGCTGGCAGAGCCGGTTACCCAAGCACTCCCCGCCTTATTCCGCTTCCAAGGAGGCCAGGTTAGTTCAGATAAACAGTAAGTCTTTGCTAATCTAGTGCATTTTGAAAAAAAATAGGTTAGAGGGAGCTTGTGTGAGCAGCGCTAGTAGCAGAGTCAGAGGGATTTGGGATTCCTGATAACCACCCAGAGACAGGCTGCGGTCACTAATATCTTCCACCAGCACAGCTGAGGCTGGAAGAACACATCTGTTCACCTCCTGAAGAGGACTAGATTTCTGGTCTGCTAATCTCATTTTCCACTACGTATTCAGTCAAAATAGCCCCTCAATGGCTGGAGATTCCTCTGTGCCTGGTTCCTTCAGCAATATTAATTTGGCAAAAGTAAATGAAGAGAAGAGTGAATGTTAGTGTTTGGAGCCTGATCCAAATAGGGTATATAAACAGCATAAAAGTACATAGCCCTACTGTATCTCATCCTTTGCTGCTCTTAATACTCTGAGTTCTTAAATCAGGCAGCTCCATGCAGCTTTATTTCAGTCAAGGGCCAAGCAGCTATGAATTAAGGAGCCATAGGGCTGAGCTTCCAGCAATCTGTTCTCTCCCAAATGTCCAATTAGAAGAGATAACACATTCAAAGATAAATTCCTGGCAAGAGCTGAGGATGAGATTTTGCTTGTATCAACAATGTGGTCAACACTTTGAGAATGATATATGAAAATAATGTAAGACAAAGATCTGAAATGTTTAAACAAGAGACCAGTTATGGGCCTCTCAGAGGTGGTAAAGGTAAATTATTAAACAATTTATAATTACATTCATGCCTAATTATTAATAAACAAGGATAGCTAACAGATGCTGCAGCAGATTTACATTTCCTAAGGAAACAAGAAGAATTATGGAAGAAAATCAGGATCAGCAAAACGATTAGGTCAGGAAGCCAAAATGCCTGTACATGACAAAAAAAAAAGCTTCTGTCAAAACTATTCAGGAGGAAGGAGGAAGCTGGGAAAAAAATAATAATAATAATGAAAAAAAAAGGGAGAGATTCCTTTTCAAACCTTGGAGGCACTAATAGATTGAAGAAAGCTGACACAAACACCTATGATGAGACTATTTCAACAAATTGAAAATGGGGATCACATCCAAACCAGAATGTTTAATTCTTACTAATGCCATTCCAGTGAGTTCACCACATATTGAACGTGAAAACAAATTGATATCTGTTCTATCTATTCTTAAACATACAAATACTCCAGATCAGTACAGTGAAAACTTTATCAGAGAAATATAAAATGTATTGCTTAGAAAAATTAACGCTAAAGAACAGGATAGAAATCATGATGAGTAAACTGGATAGAAGGTTTGGAAGAAATAACTCCTGGATCAGCAGGAGAAATTCTACCCCAGTTGATTTAAGGTCTGTGGAGATACCAGTACAATACTCAGCACTAGACTGTATGATTTGAAAATAATATGACAGAAACTACTGAAGAGATAAAGAATTGGCTTTGATTGTTAAGACAAGAGGTATTTCAAAATGGAGGGAACAATCACGAAAATCTGTTTTGAAAGATTATTTCTTGTTTATTTATGACCTGGATAAAAATCCCTGGAGAAATTACTGAAGTTTTCACAGAAACAGCTAATGAATTTGACAGATAAAGAGTTAAAGTGATAAAATAAAGTTGTATGAAATGGAAAATAAAACCTAGCAATTAATTGCTGGAAAACAGAGCATTATGGTGATATTAAAGATAAACACTTATGAAACTATCAAACAAAAAGAAAAGAAATTGAATACAACTGAATTTCAAGTTCAGGATTTTTTTCCAATGAAGAGAAACATAAAACACTCAAATACTCTTAAGCAGAGCTGGGGTAGCTTGACAAAAATGGCACATGAATGTTCCTGTGCAGTGTTCAGGAAGACAAGCTCAGCATCTGTACCTGCCCTTACTTAAACAAATAGATTACAAGAGTACATTTACATTAAGACAATTTGGCATTGGAGTGTCATCAATAATATTACTGAAGTCACTTTTTTGTTCCTTGGCACAGAGTAGAAACAGTGAAAGGCACTGGGTATTGCCAGATTTTAGTCATGGTTCTACCACACTCAGATGGTATCAGGTCCTTCATATTCTCTGAGTACAATGTAATGACTTTTCACAAGACCACATTTAGAACTCATCCCAGAAGTCTTTGAAGATAATTTCTATTAAGTTTTCATCTGATTTAAATACTTGCATTTACCAGATACTCTTTGCTACTCTAAGGTTCAAAAAATTTCCTACTATGGTGTTTTCTCCTTTTAAGTAAAAGAAGAAATTACAATAGGCTTACAGTCAGTGAAAAGCAGTATTTTCATTCCTTATGTGTTAAAGACTTGTAGAAAAGATTTTCCTTTCAGTATAGAAACAAGTCTGTACATTTAACATTGATGAAAACTGTTAATCTCAATAGGAACATTTTGATTTAGGACACAGAATACTTTCCATCCCCTAGAATCCATTCAGATCACTTCTGCCATTACATGCCAATAACCTATGTCCAACCACAAGATAAAAATATTCCAGTCTCCCATTTGCAAATCTCGAGTCCCACTTCTTCATTTACACCCAAAAATATCCTGCCTGCTGTTTCCTCCCCATCCTTTTGGCAATCGCCATGATTACATGCATGGAAAAACATTATTAGGAAAGTCTAACGATTTTAATTGTTTGCATTGCAAATGTTTCTCCCTGGTGGAAAAAAGCTCTAATCATATTGTCTCATTGCTCATTCTTTACTCTTCTTCCTGTTGTCTCTATTGCTCTCTCTCCTTCTGTTCATTCTTCTCTCCAACCTGCTTCCCCAAATACACTGCCATGACATTCTCTTTACTCTTTCTTGCCCTGCAGGGAAGCTCATTGCTCTCCCCTTTCTATCTCATGGTGATGTCACTTCTTCTCTAACAGAATCTGCAGCTAAATCCATCTCCTGCTCCTTGTTTCCTACAAGCCATATGCAAAAGCAGTAGCAGAAATCAGGAGACAGCAAACAACCCCTGCTGAGATCAGGTCTCTGCACATGGTAGACAAGCACTCTGATGAAATAGCATAGGCTGAAAGCCATTTTGTATTGATAGATCCTGTTTCTAGCAATAAAGCAGAAACTTCAATAGATTGAAATATTGGTTGTTGCATCAACAGCCTGGCAGTGCCTTGAGGCTTTGCAGAAAACCGAGATCTCGCAACTGTTTGGGTGCTCCACTAACACAGTAGCACCAGCTCTCTCTTCAGACACCCCACAGTCTAAACAGATCAAATATGCAAAGAGAGGGACAACAGGAATATTGAAAGGTCAAAAGATATGCCCGAGGAAACAGAGTAGATCTTGTCTGTGATTACTTATTGATGGCTTGTGTATTTATTTTCATTACTTATCCCATGGCCAAGTAGTAATGGGAGGGAAAAAATCGTTTTTACATGCTTTCAGACCATTATCTGTAATATCTTTGCATCTAAATACACAAAATATGTTTTCACATTTAATTGGTTAATATTGATAATCTCATAGTAAAGTAGAAAAATCCATTCTATTTTGACAATGGCAGATACCACACTCTTTCTCTAAGTCTCCCCATTTGTCTCAATGCTAACAAACTTACAGCAAAAGGGATAAGCTGTGAGTTTTGATGGGTTTTTTCTTTGAATGAAATCACCTAAACAAATTTTGTGGTTTTGGTGTGGATTCTCACTTTTGGCACACTGTTAAAAATGCTCTCCCTGCAAGTCTGATTCAGGTATGGGTTAGTACAGGAGGGAAAAAAAGATGAGTTTTCTTTCCCAGAAAACCTCCCAGGTAATGCAAGGGTCAGAGGTAATGGTTTAACAGTTCTCAGGAGCAGAGAATGTCCACATAGAGTCTGTGATTTAAGAACATTTTAATGATTTAAAATATATATGAGGAAAAAACGTCTTTAGAGTGTCTTAAGGATTTTCGTTAAAAAATAAAACAGATATTTAGAAACATCTGGTAACAACAAAGAAACCTGTTTGATAACTAGCTCCCAATGCAGTTGTAAATCAGAGATGTCAGCAACTATGAAAATATCTTTTTTTCCACTATACTTTTAGAATCTAAAAAACTACTATAGGCATGTCTAGGATTGTGTGCCACTTTTAAACAATAGGCCGTGCCAGTAAATAATGATGTAATTTAGCCTAAAGATGGGCTCACTTTGTTTTGAGAATATGGGCTGGAAATCCTGAAACAAATTGACTGGTCTCTGCTCAGCTATAAAGTTTTGAGAGATATTAACAGCTCTATTGTTCTAAAAGCAGAGGACGTTTTGAGGGAAAACATAACTCAGAAACAAGTTGTCTGTCAAGAACTGAGGGCTTTCCACACATTTCTTTTGTTATGACAAAAAGCTTGGGTGCAAACAGCAAATGCGTTCAAGCAGCTAAAGAAATTTAACCTGTAATCTGGTCCTTTGGAAGGGGCAAGATGTAACACCAGCACTTTCTTTCCAAAAACCACAATTTCATTTCCTAGGCACAGAGAAGCATACTGAAAATCAGCTGCAACGTAATCACAACCCTGAGACAGATTTCCAAAGGAATTTGCAGGTACTTTGGATACTCAGAGAGACTCGCCAAAATGCCAAAATATTCACTGGCACAGGCTGAAAATAGGAGTTGTGTCTTGTCTGCTGGGACACTTTTGTAAACCTCACCAGTCATCTTTCCTAAATGTCTCCAGCCATCCAACTTTATCCAACTAAATCTGCTTTTGTAACCATGTGAAATGCCTGAAATTTGTGTCTGACCACAACTATTCCAACTACTCAGCTTCCCTTGGCTTCTACATTTCAGATAAAACACACAAATTCCACCAAAGCCCATTCTGCCACCACTGTTTGACAGAATTTTGCACAGAATCCATTTCTTATCCATTATCATTTGAGACACATTTATTAGCATAAGCATAAATTTCTTGAGACCTGGAAATAAATATAACCAATATTGACTAGATTATTGTGCTTAATTAAATTAATCTTTCCAAATAAAATAGGGGGAAAGTATGCATGGCTAATATTGCAATTTTTAAGTTTTAAGAAGAAAGGATTATTTTCCTCTGACTAGCTGTAAGATACCAGAGAAAATTTATCTTGTGTATTATCTAATAGGCCTTCCAGAACTAAAGACCACAGGAGGTAAGGCTAACAAAATTAATATGCAAAGAAGTTCAGCACTAGGGACCCATCATTTTCTTGCAAATGGTTTCACTTTAAGGATGAAACAACACAAGACAATACCAATTTCTTTCTTTTTTTTTGCAAATAGATGATGCTTTAAAAAAATTAACACATGACAGCAGGTGGGAAGAAACTAGAGAAGTGGATATTCAAAGTGGAGAGTGACTACAAATTTGATTTGCTTAACATTTTACTAACTGATTTGAATTCACTGATATGTTAAAACAATGTCAGGAGGTATATTTAATTAAAACAAGATTGGTTGTCGTTCAGACATGAAGTAAACATTTAGTATACCTAGTAAATTATTAAAGAGAATGAAAAATAATCTGACCTTCAGAAAGCAGAATCATAAATAACAAGGACTGAGGAGATGCTGCTCTACCACATTTGAAGATTATGTTCAGTTTTTGCTTGCATTAAATAGTAACTGTAATAGTAATCATTACCAAATTCATTATTAATTAGAGGTTTTTAATAGTAAAGGAGTGCTTTTATTGCAGTAATAGATTTATATCACATCTGTATATGCAAGAGTACTATGAAATACGATAAGAGAAAGTTAAACTATTCTCTTTTATGTGTAGAATTAACTTGGGCATTTAATGCTCTGTTCTTTCTATCTGCTTTGTAAGATGCCAGCAATATCCAGGTATTGTTTCTTGTAGTAAAGAGCTCATTGTGATTAGATTTCAAAAATATATGACTGCACCCCAGGAAATGGTTCAATCTAATAGTACTCCCATCAATTCAAAAGAGGTGAGTGTCAGACAAGCTTCGAAGGAAACGAATCAGCACAGCATCATTCAGAATTTTAGAATCAAGACTTTGAAGAAGGAGGAAGGTTACATATCTTGGCCTAAGCATATCAAAATTTGATGTTTACATATGTCAAATGTAGTACATTATGGCAATAAAATATACTGACAAAAATGCTCTCTTTGAAATGAATTCTCATGTAGAACTGCATAATATTCCATCATGGAACATCTTGTTTTAACAAGAACATTGTAAAATGTACTGCAAGATGATAGCTTAAAATATATTTTCTATATTTTATCATCCTTTCACATAAGAAAAGCTTAGCCTTTAAAAGTTCAATTCACCTTTGGAAGATATGACAAAGTAACTCCTGATAAGGATTGAAGAATTTTTTGCCTTTGGCCTTTGTAAGTCAAAAATTTTCTCTAACATACCACAGAAAAATATTTATGAGTGCAATGTCCATATTCTGAATAACAATTCAACCTGTAATTAAGTAGGTGTAATTATATGCGTAACTCCTGACTATTGTGTTTCTTCATATTTGTAAGAGTGTAGATGTTTGTAGACCTGGGATCAAAGATTGCTATAAGCATGGTTTCCTCAGAATAAAATTTAAACAATAGATCAAAAGCAGTAGGGAAGACAGAAAATTACCAATATCAAAATCTAAAACAATCCCATACAAAGATTTAGTTTGCACACGTAATTTTTTGTATTTCTACAAAACTCTCCAAGACTTAAGAAGATCCTAACATATTTTTGCTAAAACCAGTGGGAAAGTGATGAAGATACAATTCAGTACAAGGATATAAAAACCACACTATTTTGTAAGAGAAAAATTAGATTAGTAGATCCCTCTGCTTCAAAAACCATACAAAAAGAAATCCCTGCATGCAGACACGTGAACTTTCATTGATTTTACTCAGAATATATCATTTAGTAAGAAATCTGGTCAGTTTCATACCATTTTAGTTATAAGACTATTATTATACCAACTTTATGTAAAACAATTTCCTGAAATCAGTGTGTGTAACATTCCTTGAACAAGGATCTCCATTCAAGGGAGGAAAGCCACATAGTGAAGAAGATACCTGTGTTTAAGTGTTTGCAGGACTGTCCTGTGGTTTGATGTGTCCCATCCCTAAACTTTTTTCTGCATTTTAAATATTTTAAAAAAATTAATTCAGATATTGAAATCTGAAAAGTTATATAAATAGGATTTGGTGTGGTGATTATCAGTTCTTACTGGTAGTTATATTTAATTCAGATATGTAATTTAAGGCTTTGATCTTCAGGCCATAATAACAATAGCAACAAAAGTAAAATGCATTATTTATAAATTTATGCTATTGTAAATTCAGATACTTCTAGAAGACTAAAAATCAAGCTCCATTTGTTCAATATAAAAAGGCTTTGAAATGTAATCTCTGTAGGTTGATTGATGTATTACATAATGTCTTTTTTTTTGCTTTCTCTGTACAAACATGTTAAACATGCTTGATAGTTTTCTGAGTACACATAATTTCTTCCATTTTCCTTCGCACTCAATCTATTATCTTTTACAGTGTTTAATAAATTAATGTAGGCAATCTAAAATTGAATTACTTTATCCATAATCAAATTAATTATATGTCAACATTTTCCAAGGCCATAAAATATGAATATCTAATAATAGCAATGTTTGCATTATGCTGTAATAGTTATAAATTTCTTTTTTTAAGGGACAGTAAGAAGATAATAGAGACTGTCAAAATTAAATACAATATCAGAGCTATTCCTTTTTTATTACGCTTCTTTAATCTCTATAAATCATATCTTTATAGTCCGCAACGGGAATAAGGTTGGGTGGTTAGAGGAGGTTTTGTTAGCTAAAAAAATTCATGTTTCATCTCAAATTGTTCTTGTAACATGAAAAAAAAAGGAGTTCCTAGAGCTTACACTCTTTGGTTATTTCATTTAAAAGGTTATTAATCCTCACATAAATAAAATCAGACACTTTCAGGCATTTCTGTGACTCCTTGGTACAGACTGGCAACACACTTCAGGTCACAACAGCTGTACACAACATTCCTGCATGGAATGCCCTCTGTCCCAACACAACAGGAACAGCCAAAATTTCTTTTGCCCAGTAACACAACAGAGTTTATTGGCTTGATTATGCAGTGTGCCAGTCACCTTTGGACCTAATCCGTACTTTTCCTGCAGAGGCTGACTGCTGAGCATCCAAGGAAAGGTTCTCTGTCTTTCAGCACTCCCACAGCATCCCCTGAAAGCTGGATGGGATTAACTGGGTAGCACATTTACAGAAGCTCTTCCTTCCCAGTCAGCTCCTGAGCCACAAGCTTTCCACAAAGGGTAATAGCAAGAACAATTTTGCTGTTTTACCCAGAATCTGGACAGGTTTTTAGTTAATATCCCAACTCCCCACTGAACCTGCAGCAGCAGCCTGAGCATCCTTGCTCTCTCCTATTAAAATCTAGCACCTCATGGATCAGCCCATTCAAAAAGTCTGGGGAGTGTTTTCTCAGACTCCTCTGCAAGAACTGACAGTCCACATAAATCACAGGCCCAAACCTCCAAGTAGCTGAACTCCAAAACCCCTGGTCCTCTCAACTTACTGCCAAATGCTAGCTAGACCCCAGTCCTGGAAGCCAAGGGAAGAATGCACTTCCTTGACCTCTGAGTCCGTCAAAAATGTGACAGTTTTTCTGTAAAATTGGAGTGACAGTAGTTGGAAAAAACCTCTGAGTCGCAGCAACAAGATCTTCCCAACAAGAGTCCTGCAGCCACAGAGCAGCAAGGGATTGAGCAGTGATGGTGCTGCAGCAAATGCTCCGTCCTTCCTGCTCTTCCCAGCACTCACACTGCACCCAGCCAGGCCTGGTGGCAGCTTTTTTGACAAAACATTTCTGCCATTGCAGTGAGTTTCCCCAAGAGAGGAAAAAGAAATCTTTTCCCTTTCTGTTTAAACACTGTTGTCCTGTCTTGATATAACACCTAGGGTGCTCCAATGTGGAACACATAAATATATAACATTAAAGGACCAACTACATGCTCCTGTGGTTCTGTTTCAGTATTGTCATCTTGGGCAAATATTTGATATTCCACCCTGCTTCTTGGTGGTCTCTGTTCTTTAAGCATCTTTGAAATTAAAAGGCCATAAATCATGTTGCAAGATTTTTACATCACTGTTCAGAAATAAAAGCATCAACTCTTACCTACAGTCCAAGCAAAACAAGCCATATTGCCTCCAAATTCTGAAAACATACATAAGAGTCAAAAATCAACTGTGACTACACATTTAAAATGCAAAATTGACTTGTGCCAAATTGAATTTCATTGAATATAAGATATCTGGGGTTTTTATGAGAAAGCAAACTCAGAGTTCTGCATGTTTTCCAATATCTGTGGAACACAGAGTTTCAAACTGATTTTTGCATTTAACAAATGTGGTGTGTATCGCCTAAATTAATAACAATCTGAAGCTAAATCTACTTTACAGTTATTATAGTGCAATTCTCCCTATCAAGAAATACTGTGGACTTACTGTTTACCTTTCAGTTGATTTTATTTGCCAGATTATATACAAAATGGTCCCATGGGCTTGCTGAATATATGGGTGCTAACAATGAAAAATGTGCATAGTTTTAATACCAACTTTGTAAATTGCCTTAATAATAGCTTGTATAATGTAATAGTATTTTCAACCAGTACTTTTAATTTCTAGCTCATAAAGTCTTTTCATTGAACCCCAAGGGTGTAGCTATAAAAGTAAGATTTAATTTTGTATATAATGTGGCCTAAATTAGTTTTAAAGCAATAGGAGAAACATGCAGCTCAAAGAGATAAGACTGAAATTATTATAACTCGGTGAAATTTCCTATAGCAAAATTAATCATTATTTCCATTTTTACATAATTTGACGTAAAAAATATAAGACTAATGTAGATCTAATCAAGGTATATATTTTAAATCACTTTACCGTAAATAACGGAGGCCATAAAAAGTGTTGCAAACCATCTGACAGCAAATTATTTGAAGACACTTGCAAAGTTGACTATTTCTTTGGTGAAATGAGTTAATAAATAAATGCTACTCCAAAGTAACAAATATTTATGTTCGTAACTTTGGCTAAAAGCGGAAGTTCACACCCAGAAACTGACAGCACCCTCTCATGGCTTGTCATGCTTGTCAACTGCCTGTGACATTTGGTCATTTTCCCTAAAAGTGCATTTCCTGGAATCATGTGATTATGCAAAACCTCAGTTTCTCATTTTCTAGCCCTCCCAACTGCAGAGAAAATCTAGCAAGCATGAATGATAAAGCAGATGAAAAGAGACAGCACATAACAGACACAATATTATTTTCTCAGGTTTTCTTTCTTTATTTATTTATTTATTTTGCTCATCTTTGTTTAGGGGCTTGACACATTCATGACTGCTTGGGCTTGTCAAGTTTACTCTTTTGACCATTTTAAACTCATGAAAAAAAATCTTAAAGGCCATCAGACTTGTACAAAATCATTTATTCTATAAGAAAATAATTGTGTTTAACCAGGATTTGTTTTAAGTACTTTACATAAAGCAGGGACCAAATTTTTTCCTGACATGTTGGCTGTGACTGCTTTTCTACAGGAATACATCTTCCAAGACTAGATGCTTTCTACTGTGAATAGTTCCTTTGGCCTTAAAAATATGGATTACAGCTGTCTTTGCAGTTAAATCTGATATGATATCAAATCAGACAGAATATAGGAGAATGAGAAAAAAGAGAATATTTATTATGGTATCAGAATATTTATGTTATTCCCACTATCTGGAATACTGTTTAGAATGCTTTCTGTATGTACTAAAATTTATACCACTAACATGTTATATGAAGGTCTCTGAGGTCTGTGTTATTAATATCTGCACACCTGGATTTTGCTTGCAAGACCAGCAGGGTTATGTGGGGTTTTTTAATACTCTGAAAGGTTCTGAAAAAGCAAACAAACAAACAAACCTGGTGTCTGATTCATCAAAACCATCAATGAAATGCAGGGAGGAGTGAGGGTCAGATACACTGCCTCAGTGTGCTCCAGTACCGTGGTATCCAGGCACATCTTGGATCCATCAGGAGACTGTACTTTGGGAAACTTTGCCCAAAGAATCCTGCAAGTTCCTGATGTTGGCCAAAGGCTCTTCGAGTAAAGAGTAAAACTTCTCCAGGTTTTGGTACAAACAACCTCAGCCTGATCAAGAGTGGCTTTGTAGAATATTCTCTGTCAATGCTTCTTTTTTTAAGTTTATTTCATCCTTGTAAGCCTTATTGATTTTTACAGCTGCTGGTGGTCTGACCCCAGGAATTGAATAATGGGATACAGCTCCTGCAACACCTCCTACTCCCAAAGTTTCAGATCCTGTATCTTTTGAATAGTTAAATAGGCTCATTAACTGTGTTTCTGAAGCCTTCCAACATATTTACTACAAACAAAAATAAGTATCTGTATCAAGCAATCTAAGTAATTATGTGCATTAATTATCCACACACACATATATATATTTATATACACATGCAGGGGAAGATGGTGCATTAGCTGTGTATTCCAGTGGTGTTCCTGGTGTCCCAGCCCATCAGTTGTTCAGTGATGGGGGCGTGGGGAGCAGACACAGTGGAAGTGCCTGTGTTGCACAGGACATCACACCCCTGTCCCCATGCACCTGAATCCACCCGTGCCACATGTCACAGCCCTCATCTCTAGGGGCTGCAGAACCCAGGAGGGTATTTTGAGCACAGAAAATGTTAAAGATCAGTCAGGTAAAGAGTAAACAAAATGCCGATAATAAACATTTAAAATCAGGAGAATCATAGATTGGAAAATGCCTCTAAGATCCAGTGCAGCCACTAAACTGACACTGCCAGGTCCACCCCTGAGACATGTCCCGAAACACCACATCTACACAGTGCTTTGGACACTTTCAGGGATAATGATTCCACCAGTTCCCTGGGCAGCCTGTTCCAATGCTGGACCATCCATTCAGTAAATAAATGTTTCCTAATATCCAATCTTGTTTTAAAAAGTGTCATCTGACTGAGAGTTAAACTTATCTGTGCCTTAATTAATTATTTCAATGGGATTGTATGACTGGCTGAGGACAAAAAAAATAGAGACCTTAAAATTACTGCACATATTTAACACTAGCATGAAAAATGTATTATATTAAAACACTACCCAACTTTCATCCTGATCTCTTTCTCTAACATATTTTTAGTAAAATCACTCCAAAACCAAGCTAAGCTGTGTTCAGATGGAAATCCAGGGGCTGATTTGCTACCAAGGGACTGGTGTCCGTGCCACAGGTTCTGCCCTGAGTGCAATGTCCCAGGAGTGCAGCAGGATGCCAAGTGAAAAGTTGCTCTCCTAGCATCAGCCACATGTCCCCATAGCAGCGCTGCAAAGGACTGACTGTGAGCTACCAACAAAAAGACTCGACGCTGCATTAATTTGCATCTCAATAAGCATTTTTGTGGTACATTTGAACTTCTTACAGGAAAGGTACTTTGCACAGTCATTGGATTGATTGTTTTGTTTTGTTTTGTTTTCCTGTATGTGATTGAGGAAATAATGGTTATGGCTGAATCACCAGTAGAAGGCAACTCAGGAGGACAACCACAAATTGAAAGGCTGAGGATTTCTCACTTGCTTGTGGTGGCATTGCTGGCAGTAATCAAATACCCAGGAAAGGAGCTCAACCCTGTGCTGCTCTGTTCGAGAAGTGGGTTATCCCAGGCATTTTCCAAGTGGCAGAGATGAGCTGGCACTCAAAAAAGGATTTATAAACATTTCCAAACAGGTTTTGAAATGCTACAGATGTGCTTTGAAATCAGTAAGAGCTTTTGTATTATTTGTTTTCTACTTCAGTAAAGATACTATTTTGTCATATTCAACAGAAAACAATGATCTTGTGGAAGTCCTTGGAAACTTTTTCAGTTTTCCCTTTCTCATTTGTAAAACTTTCGGTTATACAATCTGGAGATGGAAAGAGTATCTTACTATGAAGGGTGATCAATTACAAATGATAAACAGCAAGTAGCAAAGTGCTGAAAACACAGGCACTATGATCAGCCTGCAAACATCCTTTGTGCTCAGCGTTTCACTAAAGTGCTCATTGAGACATCATGAATAATGAACACAATAGTAAAGGAAAAAAAAAAAAGAAACACAACTTTGTTCAGTTAAAAATTGGAAAGGAAAAAGTCAAATAAATTATTCCATATGATCAGTTTTCCCCTCCAGTTACTGCTTTATCCTCCTCTACACAGTGAGAACCGCCAGGACCTGCCTGCTTTTTTCCTGAAGTTTTTTTTACAATCTGTTACAGGAGCCTCTCCCTCTCTGGCTGCACTCTCAGTCTGTCTCATGGAAAATATTTGGTGGACTGCAACCAAGCCCTTCTTTACATGCGAGTGCTCTAATCCTACCATACAAGACTGCCTGTTTTCCAAAACAGAGAATGAGTTCCCCTATTTCATCCAAATTAGATTTATATCAATGCCCGGATTTAAGGCAGAGGTTCCTAGCTGTTCCCTCATGGGGAATAAGATGAAAGAGTTAAAAATGCAGTGCTTTGGATAAAATACATGCATTTGTTCAAGGAAAAAAGTTATAACAAGAAGATATGCACGCCTGATGATGAATGAAAGCCTGTTTGTACCTAATGTATCGAAGAAATTGTTCAAGAGCAGTTAATTTTGCCATTTCAATGTCTTTATGAGTTATCTGCCACAGAAGTACTTGTTTTAAAAGATGAGTTGCCTGGCAACCACTTTAACATAGACCAGCTGACTTTTCTGAACTTTGGAAAATGTTTTATTCATCAGCTGGTATTCTTTGCTCACTTCCCTTCATTTTCAAATTCCCTTTTCTGATTGTTTACATGCTTTTTACATTCTGCAGAGCAGCTTCATGGTCTATCCACTACTATGCAATAATGGACACCAGTTTCTTGCATAATTTACACCAGTTTTTGCATAAAATCAGTTTTAAAAAGCAACAGGCATTTAAATTACATTTTTTTATTGTACATACTCAACTCATCATGCGACTTGACCCAAGCAAACCATATAGTGACAGAATGTTTGGAAGAGTTATATTAATTTTCACTATTCATTAGTTAAAAATCAATAGCAGAGACATTACTTTTCTTCATGAATTGGCCACAGATGTGTTGATATCAGTTTATGGATAGGGAATTAAGATGCTGGTAGATAAAGAGATAGAAAGACAAGAACTGTTTTGGATTACACCACTTGGAAAAATCACAAGAAATCAGGAGGTGGGGGGAAAGGAAACATATAGAAGTTCTTGCCAATAATGAAATAGTTCCCAAGGGAAATAACAGACATTTCTCATTCTGAGGCTTTTCCTCTATAATTTGTATGGCAATACAGAACCTGAACAGACCAAAAGAAAGACACTGACATTTTGACCCACCTAGCTTTTTGAAGCCTTCATTATCAAACACAGTTTGATAAAGGCACCCTCATGTGTTGGTTTAATTCTCTGTGTGGAGAAAATGTTGTTTGATCTCCAGCTAAGGGACTGCAGCTCTTGAAGTGCTCACATGGAGTGGCAACCTTAAGGCCTTGACCTGAGGAGCCAGTGTAGGGAATGTTGTTTTGGATAATGGTTTAGAATATGTTAATGATGCCCTGAAAGGGGTTCACACTACTCCCTCCCTCCAAACCTGAGGTAAGATAGTTTTTGTATTTTCAAGCAGCAGATTATTCACACATGGTTCACTTTTAATGAGCTCTCTTGTTTAGGAAGTTGGTCTTGTTTACACATCCATGTAGTGTGTGTTAAAGGTGCAGCAAAAAAAAAGCAGTTCCAAAAAGTTAAGTAAATTAAAAACAAGCAAATAAAAACATTATGCCTGGCTTTTGGCATTGCACATATGTTCTGGTGGTTTAACTTCATGTTCTTCCTCTGGTTCTGACGTACTGCTTTCAAAGTAAGCGAACGGAAATTGTTTACTCTTTAAGAAGAAAACAATTACAAGCCAATCGAACTGCCCAGAGGTTCTCCTTATAAGGCCATTAAGCAATGAGCAGTGGCCTCTGAGGAGGGTTGGAGTAGGGCACTGTGCTCATGCCCTGAGCAGGACCAGCCCAGGCACTGCGGGAGGCAGCAGTGCTGCTCCATGGGAACTACTCAGCAGCATATCATTTGTGTTGTCACTCACTGAATTCAAGTCCCCAGACAAACTTCAGATTTTTACCTGTGCTGGTCCAGTGGGTTTTTTTTGTCTCCCAGTCATAGCATGCAAGGTGGCTACAAGAACCTGTGAGGAACAGTCTTCTAAAAGAGTCCTTTAAACAGAATGTTTTTTGGAACTTTCCTTCTATTGCACCTTGCTTAATGTGGCTGCACAGAGTGAGGATTTCACCTTGTTTGTCCTCTCCTCTAGGAGATTTTTAAACTATTCACAGTCTCTCTGTAGAACTGCAATAATGATAACATATTTTCAAAAATAGGAGTGAAAACATTATCTTAAAGAAGATTTATTCAGGTCATTAGAAAAATTCTCATTGAATTTAGTAGAATCTGCACTTCTCTCTAGGACTTCATCAGAAAGAGATTGTTTGGCTCAGAAATAAAAGGCCAACTGAAGGCCCAAATGTGTTTTGTTGCTACTTTATAGCTATGCTGTTCAAAGTATCTCATATTTACATCTACTAAGTCCTGAAGAATTTTACAATTATATTAGCACATGTAAATCGTGTAAGTGTTGAACTACAGGCCCAAACTGGAGGATTACCTCCAGAAACACCAGAGAGATTTTTGTTCATATATTTCATAAACTCAAAGCAGTACACCCTCACTGGGGTCATGCAAAAGGAGTCTGGGCTTCACTCCTCTGGTACAGGCTCAGGGAAACATTAATCTTATTCACTCAAGTGTTTTCCTAAATAAGAAGCCATTCCCAGGCAAGGTCATAATTCACATCTCATGTAGCTTTGGCTGGAGTCAGTGGATTAAGTCAAAGCATGCCCAAAGGCAACCATGGAAGTGTAATTACAGGCAGAAGCCACAAACAAGGAAAATTGTACAGGTACATAGAAATTAAATTCTTCTTCTAACTGTCATTCCTAGTTAATGCACACATGTAATTACAAATATATTAATAATAATTTGTAGTAACTTTAGATTAAAAGCATTCAGTAATTAGTAGATCATTTTATCACTCCAGGTTTGGATGCTACTCCCTTCTCAGTGAACATCTCAGCTTCTCTGTGTCTTCTTTAACCATACTAGGAAATACATGTATTTCAGTGAATCCTTAGATCCTATTCCTGTCCATACATTGGCACATATACACCCCACCACATTTGTATTAAATTACCTTCAATCTCTGTCTAGGATGGCTATTTCTGCCTATGAAATGGTAAGAGACACTGATAATATCCAACCTTTCCTTCAAGTGGGAGAAATGTTTTCCTAAAGGAAATCCTTGTTTAATGGTCTTCCTATGCCCAAGCTTGGCCTGCCACACTTTGGTCCTTATCCCTCTCACACATAGAAGGCTTCCCATAACAAAGCACAGAGGTTTGAGGCTCAGGTGAGGCAGGAATATTTTGAGCAAGCCTAAATGCTGCATCCCTCTGCAGCTTTCCATTACCCTGGTCAGTGTAACTGGTGGCACAGGGCTGCATAAAGAAAAAAAATCTTCCTATTTCTATCTCAGTCTTCTGGTTATTTCTTAAATGACCCATGAGATTTGGTCTCTTGCCCTCTGGAGAAAGAGTCAGATTTGCCCCATATATTAATTACATAATGTTGCTCACATAAAACTGTGCTCAGCTACCAAAAATTCAAGGGAAGTGTTTTGCTTTCCTTAAAATATTTTTAATTTTCTTAAGAAAAACACAAGAACTAAAAATTAAGAAGTCTTTGTTTTGGAGTCAAGACAATATAATCAGGAAAAAGTCAAACTTCTTCCCAGATCTTCAGCAACTTTTTTAAAGTTTTCAAACACACTCAAGGAACTACTAAGATCTGTTGTGTTTCCGGGGATCTCAAAACCTGAATGTTTTGAAAGAACAATGTTTATAAGGAAAGAAAGCAAGAATTATGTTATGAAAACATTATTTCCTCTAGCACCATGGTTTTTTATGGAGAAATGTAGGATGGCGACTAAGAAGAGGATTTCAAGGTTATTATAAATGCCCTATTGGTCTTTTGCAAGGAAATCTGCTGCTGTCATGGTTGGGCAGACACACAAATTCCCCTTTCCCTGCTCATCAAATGCCCACCACTTCCCCTGTCCTCCTCCTCCTCCTGCCCCTTATCATCCCCTGGCTACAGGGCCAGGCTGGAAATAACAGGCAAGCAGAGACACACATTGCTCAAAAGAAACAATGTTCAACAAGTAAAAAGAAAAAGAACATTTTGCTTGGATATGGTTAAAATGCATCTTTTTTTAAAAATGTTTTTGTTGGCCAACAAGTTGCACAATACTTTCCTGGCATGCTTTATTGATGCATCTTTACTGCCTATTATCTGTTATTAATATAGCTATTATATATCTATTATATATCTACCCCATGCCCTTACATCTTTCTATTCTAAAACTGTCCCTCTGTCCACGGGGGAAGAAGCTGCCACAAGACCATCTGATCCCAAGTGATTGGATTAGTGGTAACTAACACAGACGGTACCAGTTGGTGGACTCCTCACACCGCCTGTGCTGCCTGCTCTCCAACCCCAAATACATTTTTAGAAGCCTTAAGGAGACAACAATTAGGTGAGGTAATGGTTATTCTTAGCCTATTATCTCTCACGCAAATGCTGTTCCATAAATAAAACCTGAAGGATCTGTCAACGCATGGAACTTACTCTAACATATACTGGTGGCTTAAAAATGAAATGGGATCTTTGGATTTGTTTTCAGCTGAGTAAACATGGTGATTTTTAGGGCAGACCTTCTGAGATATCCTGGGTCAGTAAATACATGCAGATGGTAAAACAAATAGACACGATATTAATTGAGGCACTCACTATCCCCTAAGAGTTATTGTTTTGAACTAAAGCTGAACTAGTTTTCTAAGGGAAAGGAATCTGTTGCACTGTAACTTGATATTATTACTACAAACTAAATAATTTTTTTTCATCATAAAGGCTCCTGGTTTTCTTAAATCTAATAGTAATTGATTCCACATTTTCCGAGCTATGTAACAAACAGCTTTTTTATGCATAACTTGTATTCATCTTGGAACATGATATATTTTCAAAGGCATTATGAAATGAAGTGCATAAGCAGTCAGATTTGAATAGAACATACTATACCGTTCAATCAGCTTACTACAGGCCATAGCCTTAAAAATAAAATTATACCAGTACTGCTGGCATTTGTGCTCCAGAGGGAGATGGTTAATTCTTCAATAAAAAGTAGAAGGATTTGCATCTGCCCAGGCTGACAACATAAAAGATCAACGTTTTTCTTATACTTAGGGCAAAACGCTCCGTCTAAAAACCAAGTTAATGCAATATTAAAGCTGCAGAGTTAAGCATGTAAAAATGAGGATAGGCACCATTAACGGTGAACATTCAACCTTAATTCTGTCCTTCGGTGTGTTTGCATTAAAGCCTGGTTTGCCATTGTGTGATTACTAAATGAGCAATATAATTAACAATATTAAGCAGCAGAAACTGTGGGACAGTCATACCAAGTCTGATGTTTGAAAAGAAAATTTAAATTGTTCTATTGTGTACATGGTATATTCCAAGCTTTCACCTTATTATGGTTTGGGCAGGATTTTGCCTATAATAAGAAATGATACATTTTTTATTCTTCACTTGCAAAGTTACTCCCAGACTCTTCTGATATGATAAACAGAATATAATCAGAGAACAGAAGCATAAAAGGAGAAAGATGCACTATATTCTACAGATATGACACAAGTTCTCAATCTTCAGGAAGCAAATGAGTCAGTTCTAATCTAGCATTTCGTATAAAACAGTTTATTCTTAGGAGATCTAGTTCCCAAAAGCTGGAAAGGATATTTTATTTCCAACATAAACCTTTGAATAAATACAATAAGATAATTCTTAATGAGCTACTCAAAAGAGCCATCCTGTAATATTTTCACAGTGAAAGGATTTTTGTGTGTTTTCATGCCATAAATTTGAAGCGTAGAAACATTACTAAACCCAAAACACTACTTAATGTTACCAACTAAAAAAAAATAAAAGTAACAAATATTCTCATCCCAAAAGGTAAATATCTCCCTTGTTAAGATTCTTCCCAATTCTTTCAGAATCAATCTGGCATGACAGCCAAGATATATCCGCCTACACCTTTTTTGTTCATGTCAGATTGTCCCCCACCCTGGGCCTTGCCTAGATACAGTTTACACCAAAGTAATCAAATCAATTGGGAAAAATGTTGTGGCTAAAATCGGTGCCACCTCATATCACAAACAGAATATTATTGGTACAAAGTTTATTTATACCACTGCTGCTTGCTTTCGTTAAAGCTATACTATAATAAATATCTTTATAGCTAACACACTTGTGTCCACACCAAGCTGTTACATTGATTTAAACACTGTCTGTTTTCCCAGCAACTTAGCTAAATTATTAAAACAATGACATAAAAAGCAGAGCATAGAGAGCTAGATGATAGAAAACAAAAAACACTTTCACCTCTCGTTTTCATCATCTTTTGTTTGAATTTAAATCTTGCAGATCATGTCTAAGCCTATAATCACAAAAAGCAGCCACATTAAAAAAGAAGGGGATTTGGAGGGCTCTGCAGCATTCCCGTCTTTCCTGTAAGAGCTGCAAACACTAGAAATATGAAGTAAAATTATCATTAGTTCCATAGTGTATAAAAATGTCCTTTTTCAAGAAAATGTTCCACTTTTAGTTTCTTCTCCATTTGTAAAAAAAAAACCTTTGTGAAACTTTTTCTCATTATCTGTGATTTATTTCCTTATTCCTGGGCCTGGAGTGTAATAATGGCCCAAATGTAATAGCCTTGACCTTTGCAGCTCTTCTCAGGGAGGTCACGGAGAATTTTGTTTAAGCAAGGATTTCAACCAGAAATAACATGATGCACTTAGATTATGTAGGGCTTTATCTACTGGAATGTACATTTCAGCTGTCCCCTGTGCCCAGCCACACAATCAGCACTGCTTTATGAGCAGAGAAACTGAGGCACACTGAGTGAATTACCACTGACTGAAACTGCCAAAGGTGGAATTAGAGGTCAAGCTTTCTGCATCCAATACTCACTTTAACCACAGTCACATCCTTCCTCCCAGCACTGTCCATGTCCTTCCATAACAAGACACAGTTATTATTTTAAAATTGAAGCGTGGGAAGGTTTGTGCAGATGAACACTGGTATTACTGCTCTTCTGTGGTGCTTATTTGAAAATCCCAAGGAATTTTCATCTCATTAGGCAATGCCCAGTAATAAATTTCTTGTCTCCACTCTCCTGCCTGCTTCATCCCATTGTCTCCTTTCCTAATGCACTGCAGATCAGGACTGCCATTTTTGGTACAGCTCTAAATTCAGTTCTCTCTTTCTAATTACAGAAGTTTCAGACTAGTAAAAGGAAAAGAAATATCCCAGATAAAATGAGTAAACAAACTGGCACAAAGGGAGTATTAAGAGCATCCTTATCAGCAAGAAATCCCTTATGTCTTTCCTCCCACCATCTTGTCAAAGTCATAAAAAAAGAAACAAAATGGCAAATGCTAATATTCAGATTAATAAAAACCCATATTATTCCCAGCTGTTGACTATAAGTGGCAATCCGTGTGCAGTCTTTTTACCCAATGTGGTTTTCACAATACCCATATTTGTTTCTGCTTCTCAGTCAAGCTCCAAATAGTAACTGGTATGTAGTAGGATCTGTGCAAATAATTTATTGTCTGTCTCACATTTAAGGAACTGCAAAAAGAATGTGAAAAAACAAGGAAGAAGGATTTTGTCCATTAATCAGGACCCTAGAGATAAAAAGAATAGGGTTTTACTTGTTAATAGTGAAGAGAGGTTGATGCTTTTAGATTTCATGGCTTACCATAAGGCACAAGCATTCATATGGTTCTCACATTTTCTGCAAAGTGATGCCCAAGTTAAGTTTAAGCATTTACCAAAAGCTGTGAGAAATATCGTTTTCTTTGAAAACACTCACATTTTCTTCCCTGTGCCATCCCTTTTAAAACCCATTCCACATTTACGTAGCCAAACGTCTATTAAATATTAATACAACACTTTTATTTTGGTTCCTGCTTATTTTCTAGGGGAGCATAACAATGAGTACTGCGCGTTTGACAGCGGTGGCTACATTATCTATCTCCAACTACTTTTAAACTCCGTCTTCCAGCTTCGCAGGGATCCGGCTGGCCGGGAATCCAAAAGGAGCGAGCGCTCCTCTTCTCTCCTCCCCTGCGCTCTCGGGGCAGCCCCGCCGACGGACGTGCGGCCCCGGGCGCTTTCCCACAGCGGGACCGTGCCGGGAGGGGACACGGTGCCACCCTCCCGGCCACTGTCCCCGTGTCCCCACGCCACGGGCAGCGGGGAGGCTGCCAGCGGCCGTGGGGCTGCTCTCCCGGGGGTGTGGGTGATTTGCAGCAGCCCCGCCGGCAGCCCCGGCCCGGGGACAGCCCCGCGGAACCCCCGCACCCTGCTCGGAGCCCGGGGAGCTGCAGCGCAGCTCGGGGGGACACGGGGACGCTGCTCTGCAAAGAACCGAAGTGGTTTCCGTGTAGGAACTTCAGCTGAGTAGCGCTGTTATGCGAGAGAAAGGTAAGGCTTCTTGGGGAGCAGCTTATAGGAATGGGAAAAGTTATTGTTTCCTGCAAATCGGGAACACGTGTTTGCTAGTCCTTAAAATGGTCTTGTTTTAACTCTTTGAGGGCGCAACATTATCATCTATGGGAAAGAAAAAGGACTACAATGATGATCAGTGTTTATCACACATTTTCTACACAAAAGAGACAGATAATAAACTTATTGCAGAATACATTGCTAAAGTGGTGAGATTTCACAGTATTCTTCCTTTGCAAACTATTCTTCCATTGCATAATTTTACAAATTATCTGAAAATGTTCCTATTGAAAGCCAATATGATTTATACTAATCTCTCAGAGGCAGCTGGAATACGAAGAAAAGATGATGCATTTACTGTTTGAAAAACAACACTACATTTAGGGACACAAGCAGAAATCAAGACAACAGCTCTTGGGAAAAGAGATGCAAAAATTTTCATCAGGGATCACATTCTCTTCTTCACTAACTACATCATTAAAACTGCAATATGAGATAAAGCATGGCTTGTTGTTTGTTTGCTTATTTAGTTGGTTTTATTTAAGTATGTTCAGCTGCAGTCACCGATACTCAAAATCTTATGACACACCATTACTTTTTGTGTTCAAACACCAGAGCATGTTACCAACTACTGTGATCCATTCCACATGCATTTTTTTTAGTTATATACTCTGATTCAATCAAAAACTTAAAGGCAAAACTGTGGGAGAAATTTATGGCCTGTATTATCAAGCAACTCCTGCCTAATTGTAGACTCACTGAATACTCCAGGAGCAAGCAGACATTTGTATCTCTAATGTAATTTATGCACATGTATCATGGTATAGTGCTAGCAGCCATATTCCAAAATAAATTGCTTTGGTAGGTTCTATAAATAAGCCAACATTTATAAAATGGCAATAAATGCAGTTCAATTTACTTCTCCCTTAAATATGTTCTTGCACCTACACTGGATTAATGTATCAAACACTTGTTACAGGGTCTCCTAAGCTATATAACTCACAGTCCCAACCTTCAAGCCCTCTCAGGACATGCTCTCTACTCCTTAGCAGGCTGGCAGATGCCGATCAGGCTCGTGTCCATACTGTACCTTCTGCAAACTCGAAGAATTTCTGCCAAGAAACCCAGTCCTAAAAGACATGAGTACATTAGTCCTAAATGCACCAGATTTCCCCCCAGCATGGCTGGTTCCAAGATAATATCTAGCCTGATCTAACCTCCTCTCTTTACCCTGGCTGTACAGACTCATGGGGATCTGAAAGCTCCTAGTCCTAATCCCCTTGGATCAGCCCTGGTCCCCACGGGTCAGACCCAATCCCCACAAGCCAGTCTTGGTCCCCACAGGTCAGCCCTGTGCTCTGCTGCACACACGGACAAGGGGATGATCTACACGACCATCCAGTCCACACTTTTCTGTCTCTAGCAGCTGAAGACAATTTAAATATCCAGGCTGTCTAATTGCCAAGGCTAACTGTGACTCACAAGCAATCTGCTGGGTTGTGGTTTTATATTTGGGAATTGTGCCATTTCGGTGAGCTTGTGCCATTCCCGCAGCTCCCATGTCCACCTCTGGTATTTTCAGCCAGCCCACAAACACAGTGGTGCCAGCACAGTGTGGGGGCCTTCTCTGTTGGCATCTCAGTGCTCAGGAGGATTGTTCTTGAGCACCCCTGTCCCATTTTAATCTCCAAAATTAAGTAACCAGATACTGAAAAGCAAGCAGCACTCACACCTCTACTGCTGATAGAGAACACCGGAGACCAAAAACGCCAACGGCAGTGTTAAGCACCTTGGAAACTGAATAGCTGAGAAGGCTGAATAGATCTCAGCCAAGAGACACTCCTAAGGTGATGGAGTGCATAGTGGTGCTCATACCTGCCCTTTGGGGTGGGCAAGACACTTCAGAGCTGACAAGAATGTGGTAACACGTGGGGGTAAAACCTGAATGAACTGACTGCTTGAAATAAAACAGTTTTTTTTCTCTGAAAGGTCTGAATCTTTCATGAATATAAAATGGGAGAATTCTAGAAACAAGTGACAGATAAAAACATATCTTTGGGGCATTTTTTTTGTTGTTAAATCTTTAACCAAAGTAATATTCAAAACAAATGTTTCCCAAAACAGTAAAGAGAACTAAAGCTTAGGGCCACCATTGCCTTTCCCTAGAAAGCATCCTGATATGGTTCCAGCTTAACCAGCTCATGTCTAAACAACTGCTTGCTATAGAAAAAAAGAAAATAAAGAAGTCAATTAAAAATGTTGATTTAATTATATCAGCCTGTTACGGTGGTATGAAACCTTCTATGAATACACAGAACAATGTGTGAGTGGGGAGTGTGTCCTTTGCAAGTACTGAAGTTAAAATGTTTCTGTTGGCTCCCAGTTCTGGAGACACGGTGACTTTTAACTCCAAGCACATGCTCAGCTGGTTTGTGTTGGAGGGAGAGGATTACCCATCATCTGAATGTTAATTCTGGATAAAGAAGTATAGCAGGTACAAAAGTGGAAGTGATAACTGTGGCTGTGGAGGCTTCACCATGACAACCATGCTGGCCAGAACTTTGGGGTGCTGCAAAGGCAGGTAAACATTCACTATACATGGTCATTACATATGCACATGGCTCCAAATATTGGCAATGAGTCATCTCCTCCCACTGATTTAACTGAGTTTTACCCTGGTACTGGTCCATAAAACACCAATAGCCTGAAATTTCCCAGTGTATTTGACATGAAAGTTCTAGGCTCAGTTAAAATATAGACATCCTAAGACAATAAATACCTGGATAAGCATTTGGTTCTCTATTGAAGAGGCATACTCACAACATGAGCTACATAAACTCATTCTCTAAATGGGAATATTTTAAGAGATATCAAGTACAGATGTTTCAAAGTAGAATTTAAGGTCTCCATGGGTGTCCCCAACTGGTGATCACTCTATTATAAGCTTAACTCTTCACAGACAGAGTTCAGATTCCAAATTACTTACCCAACTTTGCATCAAAGAAAAATAACTGTTTCGTTTCAACAGTTCTTTGCACCCACTACCTAAAACAAACCATGAACATCTGCAATTTCACTGCCCAATCCTTTCTTATACCCTTACAACATTTGTTCTGTTAATGTAGGTTAATTCTGCAAATAACACTTCTGTAAATTGTTCTTGCAAACTGCTACATCATTTATGTAAGGACTTCTGTGAACTTTGAAAAATTAATGCCTTTAATTTTGGTTGATGGCAACATCAGCAGAGCTCTGTAAATTGCACTTTAATGAGATTTTGCTACAGGGGATAATCTGCTACTGACAGAGTAACATCTTGAAAACATCTGTAGACCTATAATTTTTCTATGACGATTAGATCCCACCACAAGAGTCCAAATACAGTGCAGAAATAAAGGAAAAAATGTAAAGTCCTAAATGAATATCCAACCTGTTCTTTAAAAGGAAGAGAGACACAATGAAAAGTTTCATGCACTGAAAATAAATCAATTTTTCTGACTAATTAACATTTAGCTTTATTTAATTAAGAAAGACTATTACTGTCTTCACTGCTGTGCATCTGTATATAATGAAGCAAACAGCAGTAGGTATAAGATACCACAGAGGGATATGCCCAAGTAACCAGGCACTATAGGTGCAAAGGAACGTCTATTATTGTTAAGTAACTGACATCAGAGCCTCTCTTTAATGTTGTCATAAATAAAAGAAAGATTTTCACAGATGCTTTCACATATGGTTTCTTATTTGTCTCTGATGGAGACTGGGAGTTAGATTAGATGCCAAAATTAAATGATTTAAATAGACAGCTGCATAATGCAAACTACTAAATAACACCTTTTGAACACTTTCTATTTATAGTGAGTTCTAACTCACAGAATGACGACAAATCTCATTTTGCTTATATCACTGGAGGTTGTTGCTATAAAACCATTGTTTTTACAACCCTGAAACGTCAAGTTACACTGCTGTCAATTTGGAAGTGCACAGAGCATGGGATTATCATGGCAAACAGGAGTGGAAAGCTCAGAATCCAAGATTAACTTTAATAGATTAACTTAATTGTTGAAATATGCAGTTAGTGATTATCTGTACCAGAGCTATCCAGGATGAAATGAAAAGGCAGGTAGAGAGAGGCCTTCAATGCAAACTGCTGGAGAATACCAAGTGTGTCATCATTCAAGTGAAGTGATGGACAACAGAACAGGCATTTAATACCTAAATAATAATCTACCATTTACCAGCACTAAGGTATTATATCTTGGGTATAAAACTTTCCATTAAAAACACAGTATTCGGTGCCAGGGAAAATGTAGCAGCTTTTCAGGAGACATATTCTTTGTTAGTAAAGCCTTTCCTTGAATTGTTTTTCTGCATCCTAGACAATCATAAAACCATTCACAAGTACTGAGTCTGCATGAAGTTTTTCTGGAAAGGAGTACAAACTGCCAAATACTACTGGACATAAAATCTACTCCTAAAAGCAGTTAACACTGGTTTCTTGCAAAATTCTTCCAGCAATTCCATTCCAATTCCACTGGTTTCTTCCAGCAATATGGAAGGCACTAGCTCATGGATAACTCTGAAATGCTCTACCAAATCAGAGGACTTTTCCTACCACCTATATTTTCAGTAGAGGCATTATGGGCAGAAACACAAGAATGAAGAAGCGTTGTTTGAAAGACACAATAATAGGTTTCAACACAGTCTATTTATCCACTGTGAAAGTCAGAAAAGCAGTCTGTGGCAAGAGCTGGGAGTCACACACTAGGGGATGCTCCCATCTCTGTCCCCCACCTGCCCACCACCACCACTGGCACAACAGCCTCCAGCACAGCCACCACAGTGCAGCCCCTCACATCCTCTGCACTGCCCAGCTTCGGCCATTGCGCACACCCAGGCCTTTTTCTTATGTGCTAGAATGTCAATACATTAATTTTATCTCCTATTGCCCATTCCTTGGAATTTGTGAATCAGAGGCTAGATCATTTTTCAACTAAGTTCAGCTCTCTGAGTTTCAAGTACAGCTACTGGGGCACATGCTGCCCTCATTTCTTCCTTCACACAGGCACAGCCCCAAATTCCCATCTCTCTTTGTGCCTGGCATAAGCGGCTCTTGAAGTTTGGGAATGCTATTATCCCTTCTCCACCATTTTAGTCTTGCTATGTCTCCACACCTGTGTCACCCAACACTGAGGGGACAACCAAGGAATCAGACAGTTTCCAAACACACCTACCTTCTTCTCACCCTGATGAAGTGAGTAGGACATGAAAATAAAGTCATGCAATTTTGCAACCAGAGAAAATGAACCAGGATATTTTGTTACAGAGAGTGAGGATGCTAAACATTCCCAGCCCCAAAAATGGTTATGTGGATTGTGCAGCCTCTTTATAATTTGGTCTCAATCTGTATGCTATATTTGTCAATATCATATGGTATTCATCCACTTTCCTTTTCCTAAGCCATCCTTTTACTTGCCAGCATCATGCAGTTGATACAATTAAGCAACGAGCATCCAGCTTTTGTCCATACCATGGTACTGTATAAATAGAGGTAATGAGAAGTTTACTGCAATGTTTATACACTTTAGATACTCAAAGTGTGTTTCATGTAGTCAAATAAGTATGTCAACACAATGTAATCCCCATTCTTCAGACAAGATACAGGGCTATTTCCATTTACACTTTCCCTTTGCTTCATTTTCAACAGTTAAATTTGCTCTAAGTATCTGCAGTGAAAAACTTCCAAGTGGTATGTGTTTTATAAACTAAATTTTGTAGGAATTAATATAATTACATAGGTATTTTATATAACTGCCAGCTGAATCACAAAATATAAAATTGGCAAAGTTTTGAGCCTAAAGAAAATTTCTTTCCAGCAATCTCAGTTCTTTTATACTCTTGGTTTAACTAAAGCACTGAAAGGGACTCAAGATGTGCATAGTTGAGATGTAGATGTGCTGGCCACTATTAAGCATTAGAAAAACACTAATTTAAGTTTGAAATATGAGGCACTGGGACATGACAACTGTCTTAAAAGTAGCCACTCAGAGGTTTCTCTTAGTCACATTTCCATTGGCTGGGAGAAGCCTCCTTGTCCCTCTCCACTGAAATGCTAGCCAGCAAATCCTACTGTGCTGTACTATAAAGATTAAGCTGCAGAGGGAAGTAAAGCTTTGGCTGACACCCTTGACAGCAGAGCCATCAAACCATATATGCCTCTTTATCCAACAAAAATCTGAGAACGCTCCCAACAAGCAGTCATGTAAATTTAAGGGAATTGGGGACAGTGTTATTTTACATGCCAAATGTGAGGAGCATAGTTAGAAGTTGGCACATGGAAAGCCAGCAAGCTGAAATGTAGAGTCAGATAGGACTGAGCACGTGTGGGGCTCCAGCAGGACTTTCTGTGCTGTGGTTCCTGTGGCACCAAGCCCTGTGGAGAAGAAGAGCTCTGGAGAACCCTGTCTTAAGGGGCTCAGCAGCATTTCACTGACACTGCCAGTGCTACTGCACTCACTGGGCTTTCTGCAGCCTCACTGCAGCTCTTACACCAAAAGTCCTCAAAGGATCTGTTTGGGTTTATGCTATTCAAGGATTGATCCACTCTAGGCAAAAAACAATAAAACTACATTCGATGTCCTTTGTATTACCCTGTGCAAAGCAAGAGAAGCTTTTCAGTAGTGTGCAGTTCACTTTGCTTCATGTCTCATTAACCTTAAGCAGAATAATGAATGACAGTGATAGTCAATGGCTCTCATTTTTGTGCAAAAATATTTTTATGAATGTATGCACTTTTTACCATCAAAAGCACTCTTTATTAAGCCTCTGTCACTTCTGATATTGGTATTATATACTGTGAGTGCTTTGTTATTATGTGCTACAGTTCAGTAGGTTTCAAACCCATCAAGTTCAAAGTCAGTAGAACAGAAACTATACAGCAAAGACAGCAAAAGCCAGGTATTGACCCATGAGTGTTTACCTGACTTCTGAAGCAATTTTCAGATTAAAAATCCAAAGAATCCACTGCTGGGGAGAATAGCTATTATGAATATCAAAACCAACTTTTTGTAGGGATGAGTTCTCAATGAAATAGAGTAAGTAAATGTAGTATGAAGCTCAACTAAAATTTTCAAATAGCTGGAAATAAACCAGCTTGGGTAAGCTGAGCAGAAATAGCAAATAATTATGGTTCTAATTATATTTTTCAGCATATCAAGTAACTAAAGAATTTAATACATCCTAAAATACAATAAGAATGCAGCATTACAGAAAGAAAATGTTAACATGTTCATATTAGCAAAAAAACTAAATAGAAGGTGTCTACTGAAAGGGAGCAGAGGAGATTCTATTTGAAATACTACAGTGCCTAAACACCTAAATCTTAAAAACATTGTATTTTTAGGAATACTTCAAGAGAAGCAATGATTGAAAATAAATTACTTTGGAACTGGGAAAGAGATTCCCAATAATAGCTAGCTAACTCTTCTAAACCAGAGAGTGTGAACTTCAACCACTAAACAAGCTTATTTTCAAGGACAAAGATCAGTATAAAATTGATTGCCATATTATCCACAACCGAGAGAATTTGGTTGTCTTTGCTAACAATAAGCCAGGAAGAAAAAGCTTATACTTCACTTGAGGTAAAAAAAACCCTAGAAATAATAACTTCTATCTGATCTTGAAGAAACAGTTTAGATTAGACAAGGTAAAATAATTCTCACACTGAAATTCAGTTGAAAATTGTCAATCCAAACAAAAAGGTCCCTTTGTATTTCTGACAACTAGACCATATGCAAATGAAAATCAAATACTTTTTCCTGCCCTATGAATGCCTGGCTGGGTAAAATCTAGGTTGCTCAGCCTTACCAGGAAAACAGATGTTGCCTCATCTGGTTTGATGTTCATGTGAATGTTGAAGTCTCTAAGGCTAATAGTACAGTTCCAACAGTAGCTCTGACAGAGTTTCAATGAATACATTTGTGATATATTTCATACACTCTGATAGTCTATACACTCTTGTAACTACAAACTTTGATCCTTCCCTGGAAGTACAGGAAACACCTGGACAGTCTAATAAACTCCACTGCACAGTTGGCCACCTTTTGCATTGCAACCAAATTATAACCAGGTCCCAGAAATATGAGCTGTGGGTCTCCACTTCCTCTGTATCACAGCCCTCAATGCAATACTTTCCATGCAAAAGTGAGTCCTTGGGGAGGATAGTGGTGGGAGAAGAGGCTCAAAACAGATGAAAGAGAGCCAGTAAACCTAAATGCATTTCTCTATAATGTGTTTCTCTTCAAGGGAGAGGATGTTGTCCTTTCTCCCGTATGCCTGCTTTGATAAGTGCAGATGTATCACCTGAGCTCTTTCTGCTCTCTCTGCTCCTTTACTCTTCTCTTATTCCCAGGCATAAATATCACACTTTCCACATTTTTTCAGCCTGCCAATCTCAGTCCAGAAATTGTGAGCATGATATTTTAACCAGTGGTGACTGTGACCAATAGAGAACAGGTGGCCTGCCTTGCCTCTGCCACATAATTCTTTTTTCAGCGACTTTGGTTATTGGTGAAAAGCAGCACTTTAATATTTACAGTCTAGCTCAGAGAGGAAAACAACTTAAGGTTTAGGAAGATAATTTCTTGACGTCAGCCCTTGATCCCCAGTAATGTTAAGACACAACTTTATTAAGTTGCTTATCATGAAAGATTTGTGTTGGGTTAATAATTTTATTCCACTAGGATGACTGGTATGTCAGCTTCCTAAAACACCAACTTGCCATGTTTATGATTATTGGTTATTGGCATCTCTGCATTCCTTTCTCTTTATCTCTGCTTTTCCTCTGTTTACTGAGGTAAACACATCAAGCAGTGTTGCAAACTTCTCCCTTGGTTCCTACTGATATTCCTCAATCCTAAACAGAATAGACAAGCCAAGTAAGGAAGTCTCACCTCTATTCTTTCTCTTGGTTTGGATTTAAAAGAACATATTGCCTAGTTGAGACTCTGAGTTAAAATATGACCCTGTACTGATATTTCCTATCAGTGGTTTTCCACCCTGCCAGAGAAGACTAAACAGGGAGGGAGAGCACACACCACTAATGCTGTGGAAAAACACGAGGAACCAAGTTTTATCCTTTACACTCCTGTTATCCCACTTTCCTTCCTTGTAGAAAATTTCCACTCTGACAGACAGTTACACTAACCTTATTTCAAGAGCATGCTTTGGCTTTTTCTCCTATCATTCTGACTTTCCTGTGTTCCTTCCCATCCTCACGTGTCCTGACACGTCGGCTGTTTGCTGAGTGCCATACACCAGTGACATGCTGCAGATGTAACAGCAGATAATGGTCCCTAATTCGGTAAGCTAAGCTTAACCACACCTAAGCTGCTCGTCATAGCACTGCCTCTGTCAGAGGTTTTGCAGTACCTTGTTTGAAAGTGATGTCAGTGGTAATGGACGCTCATTGTATGATTATTTCTCCTTTATTTCAGAGTGAGCCCTACATTTGCTTTTATCCTGACTTTCAGCATCACCCAAGCATCCTTTTGACTTTTCTGCTGAATGGTGGTTGTGTGGGAGGCTGTTAGGTAGGGCTCAGCCTAGGAAATGCACTGAGGCACGTTTCCATTCTTCCCTTCACAAGAATAGATTTGCTTTGTTCAATCAGCACATTTCCTGCATATCTTACAGCATGTAAATTGCATTGGCAGATGGGTATAGATTAAACTGTGACGAGAATTTCACTACATATTCTATACATCCAGGTATTTTGATTAGCTTTCCTTTCTCTTGCTTGCACAGGCTTAAATCCTTTTCATTGCTGTGTTCATTTAAAGCATTTTTATTAAGTTTTGTCTCTCTCCCTTATCTGAGTTATCTTTCTCCTCCTCACTCATTATTTGTATACTCACTAGGGCAGACCAAATAAATTATTAAAACAAGTTCTCATTTCCAAGAAACAACTTTAGTATCTACAAAAAGATTAAATTACAGTAGAGTAGCTCTTCACTTTCCATAAACATCACTAAAAATAATTTTTAAAAAACTAAATAACAAAATGCTTTTTCAAGAAGTTTTCCAGTAAATTAAAAAAAAATATGTACCTAAAAATTCTAATCAAAGTCGCAATTAAAATTCCATTTTTTAAAACTCAATAAAAAAATCCAGCTTTGTTCTGGAGATAGTAGACATAAGTTTGCTTGACAAGAGATTGTGGATCTTTTTTTTTTTTCATTTTAAATGCAAATCAGCATGAATGTTCTTTATGTTCATATCATTGTTTTAACAGTAAAATTTTAGACTGAAGTCAGATCTGGTCTACAAAAGTTTATTTTCAGTATTCTTAGCTTGGAACAATTTTGCACAGTTCTATGTGGAAATGTAATTTCCTCAAAATTTTTATAGAAATAAAAATACCAGGGTTCAAGATATGTGTAACAGAAATAGATGATAGCACTACTTCATAGCAAGTGGAAAAACATTAATTAAACCTCATAATTAGAAATCATTTAATAAAGAAGCGTTCCTGTATTCCTTTTAACTGAGACCTAAGAGGAGACATTCAAGTGAACAATGAAGTCCTCACAGTTAAATCTGACAAAGCTTCTGCTTTAACAATTATGCCATTTGATTTAAGGCAGTTTATCAGAACTGGTGCAAGTGGTAATTGAACTTGCCATTTCAATGCAAGAGTTTGCGTCCTCTAGTTTATTTGCAGCATGCTTTCAATGCTCACACAAAAAGGAGAGCCAAGCTTGCTTTACTATTAATGAAAAAATGTTTCTAAATGCACAACATCCTACCTTACCTGATAACAAGCCACAAATTAAAGGCTCTGGTTTGTGTGTTGCTAGTCAGTGCTGATTGAATTATGTTTGAAATATATTTTTTAAAATATATTTAGAAACATGGTATTTTTTCTGATCAAAGTAAGGTGTCTCTTCTCTATTCTTACTACTGCCAAGCATTTGATTTACACACAGTTTAATTATTCAGATGTTTATTATGTTCTACATAATGAAATTTGGACCCTCATATTTTCTTCCTACATGCTCAGTGCAGGCTGCAATTATAGCCACAGATATCTGTTTATTTGATGAATTTTGCTTCTTCTGCATAGTTTGATAAATATGGAAATAAGTCAAAACCTACTTTATATACAGTAATTAAAGTGAAAAATCTAGTCATGATGCAAATCCTTAATTGGACTCCAGGAGAGATATGCAGAATTTCTCTTTAATAATATGGGATGACTGGGGACAGAAAAACAAAGCACACTAAAATATGGTTTAGAAGCACAATTAATCACAAAATAGAAAACAACCAATTTAGCATAGCTCATTCAGTGACTCTCAAGGCTCAGGTAATGTTCTTTTAATCATCTGGCTCTAATATTAAGGTTGTGTCATGTGCAGCTGAAATAAAACACAGTATATGTGCTGATCTTCAGTGTGAAACATGTCCTCTGGACTAATTTGTAAACACAGCCTTTTCACACTAAAATGCTTAGTCTACTTAATGACGTCTAAGTGAATGATCAAAGCAATGTAAAATGGTTTTTAACTATTATTGTTTAATGTATTAATTCATTAGCAGAAAGAAACCCTCTTGCAGTTGGTTGCAGGGAATATGTTTTTGTTGGCTATATATAATTCATTTTGTTTTTTCATTTTATTAAGACAAAGTCATTATTTTGCCTGATGGTGTTCCAAAGAATATACTTGTTAAGCGGTATTAAATTGACAAATTATAGCACAGAGCAAGTGGGGCTGAGATACAAGTCTCCAGGAAAGAGACGTCTGTACAAGCTAAAGAAATAAATGTTTTCTTTCCAAGCTCTGAACAGATATTGCTCTAATAAGCTAAAATTAACCATCACTGTCACTTAATTTGATTGTAAAAATATTATTCTCCATATAGCTTCCTGTAATATCCCATTAGGGGCATATGATCACGTTCTAATCAGAAGGTGTTGGATTTATTGTGCTGGTTTGTTTAAACTACAAATACAATTAATCTCCTTTTGTACTTTTCCCAAATAAGTAACACCAGAATGACATTTTTTGTCTCCAAATGGATTACAGACATCGAGCAGGAGCCAGAGGTCATCCCCCTGCACTGCCATAATTATTGAAGCAAATATCTGAGTGTTTAGTGGGGAGCTTGGGCTCCTGACCCAGCACTGGCCGCCCCAGAGCTCCATGCCTGCCACAGACCAGGAGGACACTCTTCTGTTACCCAGATGTGCCCATTGGGAGAGACCATGACTGCGAGCTTCCATGCTGAGAGCAGCTGAAATTAGAGAGGCTTGATGTCCAGTATTCAAAATCACTGTTAAAACTCTTTCCGAGTCAGGGTCCCAACTGTCTTTGACAGATAAAAGGGGTCCTGTGCAATCTAGTTTCAATGTAGTCTTCTTTTGACCACCCTGAGATGACCTGGCACCTCCTCATGCACCTGCCGTAAAACTTAAAGGCTTCAGAAATTCTTTTCTTTGAAGTGTCCTAATAATAACAGTCTAACCTTTGATGTTTCTTCCTGTACCACATGCTTGAACTTCTTATAATCTAAAGTGTATAACCTTCAATTGCTACACACAAACGGGTTGCACATCTTGAGAACACAGCACTATAAACCTCATTCAAGCTGTAGTAATGATGGGTTTATTTCATTTGTATTTAGCACTTTACTTATATAGCATCATAAACCCAAACACTTAACACACCAATCAGGCATTAACCATCCAGGCTGATTAGCATGGAGCAGAATTCACCCTCTGCAGCCTGGAGACAGAAGAAATAAACAAACTCATGCAAAATAAACTTTGTGTGCAAATATGATATTTTAGAAGATCCTTTTTACACTAAAAATCGGAGAGAAAGTCTGCTAGCCTGAGATCGCATTCAGAGAATATTTTTTCAGTACATAAAATTTAACAAACCCCAAAAAAGCTGGGGAAAGTTATTTTTAAAAAAACATTCCTACCCTGATCATTACCTCAGGTTTCTGTAAGTTTTTACAGAGCTCTCTGAAAATGTCTGTCCAACTCTGTTTTATGTTACTTCACAGATTTTTAATATTCAATAGTCCTTATCCCGTGCAAATGTTTAGATCTAAAAAGAATTGTTTCTAGTCTCTATTTTTAACTTGTACATCAGGGATGAATTTCATCCAAGATGTATCATTTGTATAGCTCTAGGGAGAGAGAAAACACATCCTCCATGTAGCCAAGTCCTGCACGAGCTCATGAACATGCTGAACTTCCCTTGCTTTAAGACATTCTACTGAAAATTTTGAGCACCCGCAGGGTGCTCTTCCAGCATTGTTTAAATTTCTGCCTTGCCTGTTAATCACTTTTTTGGATCGCTATTTTCAGATGATTGTTTTTCATCTTACGGTTTTCCAAAACTTCAGGATATTAGATCTAATCTTTCCCTTTGACTGGAATTTTTTAAGATTATTTTTGACAAAAGTGAACCTTGTGGGGGAAGTTATTTAACTAAAAATTATTAATCACATCTTAGGGTAGTGTCCTTTGTCCGGTTACTCAGAAGAACAGAAAGGGGTTTTGTCTTCATAACTAGCATTTACAAAGAAATAATCACCACTGAAGAGCAAAGTTCTTTTGAGCAAACCATGGAAAACACTTCAGTCCACACTGCTCACATGAACCAGGAAGGAGAACAGGTGACTCTAGTCCTCTCTAGAGTTCCAGTTTCCTCATCAGATGTTTGCAGGGATCTGAACTGAGCTCAGTTCAGCTGACCAACATTCAACCCCTTTGGCTCTCACTGCAAGATTAGAAGCCAAATTTGTAAATTATCAAAAGGAGAGCAGTTCCAGTTACACTGATGCAGTGGCTCAAATAGCTAAAATAGAATGGAAAAAGAGTTGGAGAGGGTGACAAGTATGAGCAACACTCAGCTACAGCCTCCAGGCATGGGCAGGTTAAATACCCTAAGCTTCTTGGAACTGGGAAAAAAAATACTGAAATTACCAACAGAGACATAATAAAGTTCCTTAATATCAAGAAAGATGTGGACAGGATGTATGAGGAAGGGGCAGTCACTCCCCAGGAGAGTTGAGTGGCCATCAGATGAAACTTGTGAAAGTCAAGTTCAGAAGGAAAACAGGGCACTCTTGATATGCAGTGCATAGTTAGGGTGAGAAAATGTCTTCACTGGAAGACGCCTGGATTGCCAAAAAATCTATATGAATTTGAAAAGCATCTGGAGACATTAACAGAAAAGGAACTCAACAGAACTAGTAAACAGAAACATGGCATCTGTACAGGAGAAAAACCCACAAGAAGCTTGAAGTGCAATTGTAAATATCACTGCACAGCTGTTCTTGCATTCCTCCCTAGGCATCTGCTCATGGCAATAGTAAAGTGCAGGATATTGGTCTAGATTGACCTTTAGCCTGGTCCAGTGCAGACACTTCTGCAGATTCTGAAGAAAACTGTAGAGATGTCCGACTCATTTCAACATCTTCAACAACAAGGCAAGAGATGCAGACCATTCTGAGAATGAGACAAATTCAACAAATGGCATACTGATGCACACAGAGATATTTGGCTCTAGATTTCTCAAAGGCAATATTAATATATAGTAGTGGAACCAGACCTTCAACCTAAAGATCAAGTTCAAAGTCTTCTACCTGAAGGCAAAAAAATGGTTGTAAACACTGGTTATTCATATCGTTTTGTAACACTTGTCTGACTTTTATGTCACTAAGGTGACTCTTAAATTAGCAATTCTAAAGCAGAGTGAAAGGATCAGCATTTGGCTATACAGTACTTACCTCTGCCCCAGCCTCCAAAGCATGTTTCAGGTTTGCTGTGTTTTGTTTTCACTGGGGATATTTTTCTACTGTCAGAGGCTCACAGATCTCAGTGTGATGTTGCAGGCACCATTTCACATAATAAAGGCATTAACACCTCCTTGGTTTCTAAAAAGATATCTCTCCAGCCTAAAATTACTTTTGCCACTGTATCACTTTACAAGCTCTTTTCTAATTTGCCACCCCCTATAATTCTAGGTATTTTTCAGTCTGACTGCTTTGTAAGTATCTCCTTCCATTATGTAAAGTGGTTCCTTTTCAGATTCTAGATTGTAGAGCTACTCAAAATGAACAAAATTTTTTCACTCACATTTTTCATTATCACGTTGCACTTAAACCATTTCTTATGGGAACTTCATAATGTTCTGTAGTTGATTAGACTTAAAAAGGTCTACATTCTTCTTTCAAATATGTACAAAGAGCTCCTATTGACTGACTTCAATTAACTGAATTTATTTCAATTCAACAGTCTAAATTAATTCTTCATCCAACTACTAAAGTCTAGTGAGCCAAATATTGTATGACAGCTGAATTTCACATCCAGACCCAAAGCTATATTTCAATGTTGTCTGTTACACGGATGAACAAAAGAAGAATGTTCAACACTGAAAGCTGAGTAAAACACATACCATGACCTATACAGAAGCTTAGATTTGATTTGGTTGGTCCAGATATTGTAACTATAAAAATTCTACTCCTAGACCCAGAGATTATCCCTGTGAAGTCTTGGAGTGAAGTCATATCAACAAGAGGTCTCCCTTAGGCTTCAGCAGAGGTCAGGGTTTCCCTACACATCTGCAGAATAACAGCATTGTGTTTATTTAAAGGAACTCAAAAATCAAAATAGAGGAATTAGGAAGCTTTCACAGAGAAAACAAGCAGAGCAGGAAAAGAAAAAAAAAATCAAAGAAAACAGGAAGCAAGGCAAAATTGTGAGCATTTACATCTTCTACATATGGAGTTTAGAAGTCCAGGTGGTTTCTGTTTTGCTCCTATATGCTTCAGATATTGAAATATCCAGATGTCAGTACAAAAATACACTTGAGTACTATAAGGTTTTAAAAGAAATTGAAAGTCATGGTCGGTCCATTCTACTCTTTAACCAGCACTTCATCTAAAGCATAATCAGCTAATAGAGTAGTAGAAATAATTTTCTGGTTTTGCACTTCTGGTGTTACAATTTCCAGTTTTCAAACTAAGTTCTAATGGAAGTCATCTTGTTGAGTCAATGATTTCAGGGGAGTTTGGGTTAGTTCCAAGTTAGGATGCTTTTTCTTTTTTTAATAAAACAAGTTTATCTACATAAACAAATATGTACTTCATCTCTCAGCTGATTGCCTAATTAACCAACTTTGAGACAAGAAAAGCTGTTGTAGAAAAAACCAAGGTTTATCTGTCAGAGTACCCAGTTCCAACAGTGGCTGAATGTGGGTGCCTGTGCAGGGAGGCCAAACATTCAGGGAGACAAATGGCAATAATCTCAATTCCAGCCATTTGTTGCACAGAGATTTCCTGAACCATTTCCTGAACTCTGAAGCCAGTGTTTCTAGCTCTCAATAGTGTCTTCTTCTATTAAGTTGTATTACTCAGCTCTTCAATTCTTATGTCATCCTAGTATCCTGTGGCAAAATTTTAAGAACTTAACTACATACTAAGTAGAAAGAATTTTCTTTGGGTGCTTTTGTTAAGTGACATCCCTTGAGCTCTTCCATTCTTGGATGCCATTATAAGACCGTGAATAAATGTTAAGGTATTTGGGTATGTGATGCTTGGTGATTTCATATGCATTTTTCTTCTATTTAAGTGCCATTGTATGAAAATCAGTTTTTAAAAGAACCTTCCAGACATACAGATAGTATGCAGTTGATAACACTGTGCTGGTTAAATAAGCTGAATAAGACCACGAACAAAGTGTCATCCAACCAAAAAGTTGAAAGGATCTGACATAGCTGTTTAAAAAAACTAATTATCCTGAAATCATTAAGCATTACTCTCAACAGAATACTGCAATATCATTTCCAGCACAGGTGCCTGATGAACACAGAGACTCCTCATCTGCTCGTAACAACCAGTCCTGCTCAGAAAATGAATAACCTGTCTGAATGCCTCAGTGGCTTGAAGTTGCTCCAGGTGATGTTGAACCAGTCTAATGCCACAATGGCAAAATATTTAGCACATAAATGTAAGTAGGCAAAGAGTTGTTATGGCTGTAAAAGCAAAATAAATTGACATCTTTCCTCTGCCAAGAAGAAATGAAAACACAGTCTCAGCTGCTACAGCACTAATTTTTATGGGGTGGGATGGGGTAATCTATTACCTAACCAGTACCTTCTGCCAAGAAACAAAACCAACATTCAGATCTCCAGAGATGTTTTTTCATTGTGAAAGGTTTTTCTGCAATATTCATGAGTTCTACACTTTTATATTTATGTTATAAACTACTCCTGATTCAGAGGAGATGCAAGTTGAAGTCACTACAAGATTCAGTAGCAATCTCTGCTGTCTCTGAGCACAATGTTTAGGGAATACAAGGGGACACACTGCACTAACTGATAGGTTTGCCTGAGATTTTGTCTCCCATACTGTCTCATTTGCCCTACCCTGTTCTCATAATTTCAATATTTTCCAGGTATATAGCTTCCAAGCCAAATGAATTAAAAATATATTTTCATTATTATTAAAAATTAAGACAAAGGAGAAGAACTTTAATGGGTTACTTTTGTATGCCAGGGTTATCTAAAGTACAGATTTCAGAATGCAACGATTTTGATCAAAGCTTTCTTGAGTTACTCAGCAAAGATGGGAAACTCAAACCATGAATATCTTATTAAAAGTCCAGACAAAACGGTTTGTATCAAGCTCTCAGTGTCTTAGACTCAAAGAAAAAAAAAACAGAGTTGAAATAGAGAAAAAATTCCAGTTCACAAAGACATTCCAAGAGGAGCACACCTGGGTCTCCTGCATAACTGGAGTTATGCAGAACTCTATTATCCACAATTTATGGGAAAATAGTTCTTTTTAGAAATAAAAAATACTTTTTCTATTGATGAGGAACACAACCAATACTTCTTTAAAGAAAAGGAAGTAATGCTATTAGGCAGAAACTGGCTTTCCTGCAAGAGTAGTCTTGATTACTTTCCTGAATAACAGTAAGTCCCTTCTGAGACTTTTAGTTCTCCCCTGTTCCTTTTGAATGCTTTTCCAGCTCTGGGCCATGAAAGCCACCCACACAGTGACACCAAAACCATTTGCAAAAGAAAACAAAAGCCCCTGTTATGCATAGAAGGAAGTCTTAAATGAAGACTTTTCTTGGTCTACCTTCGCATCCTTTGTTCTCCATGTCCTTGAAGAGAAAGGGATCCCATCCATACCTGCCTAAAGAATGGGTACAGATCCATATTTATCCCACTTCCCACACAAAGAGTTCATGAAGCTTTGCCCAGGCAGCACTTCACACCTGAGAGGAGAAGCCAGTCACTGTCTAATAGCTCATCATCCAAGGTGACTTCACACATTATATTCTACCAGCTGAGTTCTAAATGGGGTTGAAGGTCCCAATCAAGATGAGTGATGCCTTCACCAGGCAATGACTAAAATTACTTAAATTTGAAGCTATGGCAAAATGGTCTTAGAATGAAGCAGGGCAAAAAGAACACTATGTGAAGTCATAGGAAATAATAACAGAGACTTTCTGCCATCAGCACTGCTGAGCAGCAACCACAACAACATGAAAAGGGAAAACTTAGATGGGTGAAGTAGCAAGAACAGTGGTGCTCTTAGAGATTTCATTTACAACTGGTATTGTGTTGAGGCTCCTGAGAGCATGCTTCCTTAGGCACAGAAATATATATTAAAGAGTCATTTTAAGCTACAGCTTTCATATCCTGATCTCTCTCCTTTCCTGGATCCCAAACTAGGAAATCAATTGATGCTATTTATTTTCCAGACTTCTTTCCCCATTCTCAAGCAGCCTCCTATACACATTCCAGCACCAATACTAAAACATGGATTTAGCTATAGTTGGGAAAGGAGGATTGACTGGCTCACCTCTCAAGGTCTTCTCCAGTCCTATAACTTTATCATCCAGAGTCTCAAGTGAAGAAAAGACATAGTTTTCCATCAAAGCTAATGTTCTGGTAGAAATCTAAGTCTCCAGAGAGCTGTGGGTCACTGCAAAATGATAAGCTTCTTACTGGTACCTTGGGCCCAGATCCAAACAGAACATAAATCACCTAAAATGAGTCTTAAACAGAATGTAAAAACCTACAACTCAAGAGTTGCAACTCTCTGCAGAGCTGCTATAAAATATTCCGGCTTGCATTTTTTTTTCCCTTACCTTTAAAAAAAGTAACAAGCCTATTTGCAAGAAAGACAGGGCAGAACTGACCACCTGCAGCATGTGCCAGGTTGACTTCTGTTGACTCAAAGGACTATCCTGCACTGGATCCAGCTGGATTTTTATCACTGAAATACAAATGCTATTAAGTTTATTACTGATGATAAGCTGATATTATTAAAGGCCAATTTCCCCCTCTTCATCGCGTTCTCCTTGCAGTGTAAGTGCACATATCTCATTTTATTTTAATGAAACAAAGGTGGGTTTGAACAAAAAATGCATTAATAGTGCCTGAGGTTGTTTCTAATTGCAATTTAGACACTTCAGGAGAGGCTTAGGGCTAAAGGGCATTTTGTACATGAAAATATCTTCCCCCTTTGGCCAGCTAGTCAAAAGGGTGAGCTTGTCTGATGAACTGTCTGTGCACTCTCCTCAGAATACAGACAGCCTGAGGTTGAAGAGTCCCCACCTCTCTGTCTTCCCCTGCCAAAGAGCAAGCACATATCCAGAATCCACTGCTGAGACATGATATTTTCCTTTTAGAATAATTCAACAGGAATTAAGGGGGATCTTTAATCTTCACCAACACAGAATTCATAATCAGTCCTTATCTTCCACAATGTTCTTTAAGTCATCAGCACATGACAGCAAGTAAGTCATAATGTATTTCATGAGGAAATAATATTTTTGCAGTGGAAATTCCCTTTCTTTTTGATAGCCTCTTCTTGAGCTTCCATTCAAATGTACACAAAAAAGTTCTCTATGAATCCGCAGGTACATCAGAACATGGATTTTAATAGCCACAGGAATGTCTCTATATTTTATACCTTTTTTTAAAATTTAAGGAATGTGTATTTCAATGGTAATCAAAACAATGAGACTAAGACAATGCCATGTTCTCTAGAAACTTTATTTCCCTTTCACATCTTCTTTTCCATTTCTACTTTTCCCACTATGGCCACCACCAGAAGACAGAAGAGGGAATTTCTGGCTGCAGAGCTCTGTGAGGGATGCACCGACCACGCAAAAGGTAGTGATGTGAGACACTGAACTACAAGCATTCTGAGGCACCACAGTGGTATTTTAGATTAAAACATTTAGGATTGAGGAAAGTGGTGCCAAAGCCATGCCAGATCTTTGGTTTGTTTGTTTTAAGAAAAGTAAGATAAACATGGCAGTGTAAATTTATAATACAAAATTCTGTTAAAAGTAGCTTCAGCAGAAAATGTATTAGCTCTGTAGAGCAGGGCAGACAGACATTCTCCATCCATATCTCAACTCCCAGCCAGAAACATGTCTGGCATACTGAGGATCAGACACACTCCTGCTATTTCATAGAAAAGTCTCTCTGCTGTGTTGCAGACATTTTTGTTTGCTTGACCTTGCCCCAGGACAGTGCCACAAGAACAGAACATCAGACTAGTCCAGCCCCAGAGCTGGATGGACCTGTCTCCAAACACCTCCAACCAGCAGACCTCTGACTTGGTTTTTCACATTTCCATCAAGGAGACTTCTATGCATACCCAGGCAATCTGTTCCACATTTCACTATCCCAGCAGATAGAAATTGCCCACAAATATCCAGCCTAATCTTACCTTCCTGTAAATATCAGCCAATTGTGAATAACAGCTACAAAGAATTAAACAATGTATGGCCTTCTCTTTGTTATTACCTCTCCATCCCAAAGCAAAAATTATGTCCTTCATTCTCCTCCTTTCAATGCTAAAGAAACCAAATTATTGCATCCTTTCATTGAAGGAGACATTTGATAACTTCCTACTCTGCTGTTGTCCTCTGGATTCCCACCAGTTTGCTCTCCTCTCAGCATGGCCAGGAGGGCTGGATGTCACAGAGCAGCAACCTCCCCCTGCTCACAAACACCTTGCCTGCTCTGTCCACCATCACTGCACGGTTTTGTCTTCTCACCAAGACACCCTAAAATGTGGAGACCCTTTTCTAGCATCCAGGCAATGAGACATTTCAATTGTGTGCATGCTTTGGCTTGTTCTGAAGGGCAGCATTCTGTGCTTACAAATAAACACATGTAAATAAACACAAATATAGATTGTGGAAGACTAGTTTTTCATTCTCTTTCTAGAATTTCTGCTTTCTTCTAAGTCATGTCATGAATAAAAGGAGCAAATATAAAATTGCACATATTCAACAATGCTCAATAAGGCACTGAGTATTGTACAAATGAGCATATTTGATTTAATCAAAATAAGTGTTGTAGGAAAATCACGTAGGTTTAATTTTTGAAAAGCTATTAAGTTTCAAATTAAATGGAAGATTAAAATAAAAATGAGCTTTAGCTGTAAGTGGAGGCTAAATTTGGTCAATTTTTGTTGTTTATCTGTGCATAAAGTCCTTGCATTTACCATTTGACAAATCCTCTAATAAAATACTTGCTGCAATCAGGTGAAGTAGGTTATTAATGGTTCTAAAAAAGATATACAGGATTGCCTCATCCTGAGGCAATTAAGTCTGTGAAGTAAGTGTGTTTAATATCTCTGGGGGCCTGACTGAAATGAAACAGGTGATCTTTCTACGATTCCCATTGTTTCATTTAGAATGTGTTTAATTTTGTTTGTTTTTTTAACTGAAGAATGACTCCCTGCTTTATATCTCTTTTGTTAAGACTCTAGTTTGGGAACTTTCAAGGGCTGCACGTGCCACATCAGAAGCAGAGTGGAAAATTTCAAGCATCACTAAAAAGCAGCAGCAGCAGCAATGATCCTCTACCAATCCACACGGGAGAGGACAATCCACATTTATCCCCAGGCTCTTGAGTCAGGTTTGCAGTGGTGCTGCCATCTCCCACTGGGTCACAGCAGCCTTGAGCCAGCTCCTCCACAAAGAACTTTGCCCACACCCTCCCCCAGCTGGGGGTACCCTGGTACCTTCCCCTCTCTAGCCTCCCCAAGGGGCTCAGGGAGCAGAGTCAGCACAGCCTCCCTGCTCAGCCCCCCAGCACCTCAAAGGAAGAGCTCCAAATCCCCAGCTTCAGGCACCTCCATTTAGAAAAAAAATGCTTCACCACTGCACATTTTCTGAGGGATGTATTGTGTATCCATCAGGATGCTGTTTGGCCCTTTGCTATAAAATATTGTCTTTTTCATTTCTCCTTTTTTTCCTCTGCTCTGTTCTTTTTTTCCCCTGGATTTATTAGCAGGGATGGTTTGTGGAGGTATGGTTAATTACTAGAGCTTATGGCCTGCTGTGATTGAAAGCTGATCTCACCAGTTTGGGGTCTACGTTATATTTATTCTGTATGTAATTAAATCAGAATACCATAACTATGCATAATGTTGGAAAATGAGATTTTTTTTTCCCAGGGAAAGCACATCTGAAAGGTATTTTCCTCCTGCAGTACTGAATTTCTACAAAACTCTGCACTTTGCACACACACACAAACAAGCAAACAGCTAAAAGGGGTGTTGAGGTCTATGATCTAGATGAAAACAAACATTAGTTTATCAGAGCTGTGTGACCCATTAAAAATAAAGAAGGAATTCAAGCAAACTGTGGTAAAGGCTATCCATGCATCTTGGGGTACTCATAACACCACAAACATAGTAAAGACTTGCAGAGAAGTGCCAGTACAGCAGGGTGAACACAAACAGCACATCCTGGAAGCAGCAGCATCTAACTGAACACAGGAGATTTGGCTGAGGAGGCCCTCAAATAAAACAAGTTGTGGGAGGCCAGGCCACTGCTCTGACTATAGGGATCAAAACTTCTCCTGACTTCCTTACTTAAGGAGGGGAGACCAGACCAATGTGGGAGAGGAGATCAAACACTGTTTACACTGAGTTAAATCAAGCAGAACGCTGCACAGCTCACTGAACCATACCAGAATTAGGCCAGACATATCATATCTAGAGGCTCAATTTTTTTCTCTGCTACACATAAAACTGAAGTCTGCCAAGGTCCTTGTTGTTCACCAGCATGACAATGATCTGAAATTAGAGGCCTCTAGAATATCCCTAGAATATCAGAAAATTTTGGTCTGGAAATTTATCTCCTCACCTCTATATATAGCTGATGTTCAGGGAAAAAAGTTTGCCATCTGATATAATGGGATGAATGATACAATCACAACAACACTCAAAAAAGCCTGTGCAAGCCAAAGCAAAAATAACTAAATAAAAGCCCCAATCTTTTACTACAGCAAAGCAAGCCTATCTTAGGGCGCCCCAAGTAAGATGAGGGTGACATTGTAACCAGGAAATTACCTTTAAGGTTCAAGGCAAGCAAAAGTGGGAGGAGGAAATTTAAAAAAAAACCTTTAAAAAGCCTTTTCCTGGGGAACAGAGGTGTGTTCCCCTCTCCCTAAAAGCGTTGAATGTAGGACAAGAATAAGTCAAGTAAGAATTCATTGAATTCATGTGCATGAAGTAAGAGAATTCCAAATGAAATCCTTTTAGGACCTTGCTGTCTAGAAAAGACCTTTTGCTTTGTCAGTGCCCCAGAGAGTAAAGAACAAGCCTGCCAGTCTGGGCTGTAGAGAACACCACAAAACTGCCAAATGCCCAGGCATTACATTACTAACAACTTTGCTTCTTTGAAATGAAGTCATTGCACCAGAGCCACAGCTGCTGGAAGAAAGCATTTCAGGGAAGCAATCAGCAAAGTCGTGTTCCTACAACACAGCTGCCAGCCATTTTCCCTCCTCACCCAGCAGTACTCCCACCTGCCTCAGGATGTGCTCCAGGAAGCAAAGGGAAGCAGCCCTGGCAGGACAAGGCTGGGTTTGCACCAGCCATCACCACGTCTTTAATGGAATCACACCTAGCACCTACTGCCTGCTTCCAACCACCTCAGCTCCACGTGGCACAGGAGCCAAGGCAGCTCAGGAAACCTCAACATCTGTACAAATGCACCTCACCACAAGGTTCTGCAGGAATTGTGGGACTTGCAAGGGTTACTTTTGGTTAAATCTGTGGTGTACATAGACTCGAGAATATGACTGTAAAAATAAAACGTTCTTTGCTGAATTCCTACATCTCATGACTCTTAAATTGGCTAAAAGTGGGTGATCCAGGAACTCTGCTGGTTTTTTTTTGGTTTGGGTTTGTTGGTTTTGTTTAATTTCAGCAGTGAACAGGCTCAGATAATTTCATTAAATAACTTATGATAGATGGTAGTAAAGATGTTAAGAAATCCTACTCCCAGCTACATGAAGTACCATCCCATATCACATTTTAATCTGCCATTTATTTTCACAAGTGACAGCATACCAGATTGTCCCCTTTATTGTCATATAAGGCTATTTATCCACCAAATCAAATTTAAGAAAACGAAAAGCCCTCCACTGTGGGTATCTGTACAGACAAAATCCAAATTGCAGGTCTGTTTCCTACCCAGAAAGCTATGAGATTTCATAAGATCTACAAGCAAAAACGATTTTGGTATATGAAAGTAAAAATGTCACTGTCCATCATCCATAATAATAATTTCATAAATTGAAAGGTTTATATGTGAACTATACAAACAATTAATACATTTCTAAAAAATTTTACTCAGAGGAAGTAAAAGAACTTAGATACAATCATAAATATCCTGGAAGTCCCTCAACACCACCACTACCTTGCATGCAATAATTATGTTGTCTTTTGTACTCAGGGAGAACAAACAAGAAAAAGACACAGATCCCTGACTCTTCCAAAGAAAATGTTTGTTCAAGAAACACCAAGTAGAAAACACTTTCACAAATCTTATTGTGCCCAAGAGGAGCTGTAAGCAGCACGGCAGACATTTACACTTGCCAGAACTCCATTCTAAATGACCTATTCAATACAAACGACTGTGTGCCATTGTAATTGCTGCACTGCTCTTCTGCTTGTGTTTATCTTCTTAAAGCAGATGCATGGCAAACTTTGCAAAATTAAATTATCATGTGTAAAGTTTGTGCTTTCTGTCATGTAGCTAGCGTCCTGGATACTTTAATGAAAAAATTGTGACTGAAATCCCTAAATTTTACTGCGTTTTGTCTTTTAAAAAGGGTGTTTCTTTCCATCTTAAGGTAAACAATAGACCTTGAAGCCTAGATATAATTAAATATGAAAAGGAACAACATGCTAATGATTCATGTATATGGTATTTATCTAATACAACATTCTTCCCAATTTAGTTTTTGCTTCTGAATTAGCAATCTGTTAAAATAGATGGGGCTGTTCACACCAACAGTTTATTTCAGCTTCCCTCAGATAATGCATTGGTTTAGGTCTGGAAGTTATTTTTATGTCACAATCTCTGTGACTAAGGCTGCTACACTCAACTTTTTGCTATTTCTTTTAAATGAAAAGTGAAAAGGTAATGCACAATTGTTCAACAAGCAGGAGGTGAACTGCTGTAGCACAGTCCCTACCCACCAACCCATGAAATACATGAAGCTTTCTTCACATCCACTGTTTAAACAGGACCCCCACAATGCCTTCACTTAGGAGTCTGCATAAGAACAAATGGCATAATATCTCAAACTTAAGAGATACAGTATGTTTGCAAATTATTTCCATAAGTATGTTAGTAAATGAAAAGAGAAATTTTAAATCAAAGCAGAGGAAGGAGTGGGAGTTCTTCACCAAACAGCTTGTCTCCCAGTAGAAAGTATGTTTTCAGGTTCATATGCGCTAAAAAAAACCATTTAAAACGCTAAAGCTGTGCCCGTTGCTACCAGGTGGATATATTTGGAATGTTATTGTTCATGGGAAACATTTGGATGACAACTAAATTCCAGGGAAGAGCGCTATAAAATTCTGTTCTGTTTTCCATTAGAAATTGCTCCCTCCATATTTTTCACCACTCTTTGCACACTTCCTTCAATACATTGAGAACTCAGACTCCAGGATAACATATTTTTTCTTCAGCTCCCAGTTACGAAAAAGTTGTTTGTTTAATTTCAGAGACATACAGGTATAAAATCAGCCACCTTTTCAGCATTTGGACACATCCTGAATCTTATTCTTAGTGATCGGTAGGTAGAATTAGAGGCCTGGAAAATTCAAATTAAATACTTACATTGGCATTCAAGGCTGTTAGCATTCATGCTGATTTTAAAAGTCAGATCCTTACTTCTTTTGGGAAAGTGGTCACCTGCACAGTAAAAGGTTTTCTTAAGTTTAGAATGTCCCTGCAACCCCAGCACATGGTGCAAAACAACCTCAGTGATGCACATTATTTGGGGACCTCACAAGTCCAGCTCCTAGATGAAGCTGCAGTACCCAATTCCTCCCACATTGTATAAAGTTCACGTTTTCATTTGGCTTGCTCTTTGTCTCTTAATGTGGTAACTACCGAATGAAATACCTAAAATACCATACTAATTCTACAAATTACTAACTCTTTACTACCAAAGCCTGCCTTGGTATCCTCAAAGCTTGTCCCACCTGCTCGGAACAATGTCAGAGGATCTGTATGCAGTCTAAACCTCTGCCCTTTCAGCATAGTAATGCTACAAGACTGAGTTTATTTTCTTACATTTTTTCAGTGTCAAATCAGTCATTTCTCTTGTCTAAAACATATCAAAAATAGCTAGAGAGACTGAAGAACTAGTCTGCTGCTTCAAAGGCAGTATCTTCACACTCGTGTCATCCCTAGCAGAGGCTTGCCTGGCTTCTCCACCATGAATGAATACCCCAAAAACTCCTTAGATTCCAACACTCAGCTCGTCTTACACTGGACGCCTCAATCCACCTCTACCACAAACCCCCTTTGCTACAATTTAAGCCACTCTCTTCTGCTGTCGAGTGTGGAGAAAGTAAGCATTCAGTCCTTGCTCAGGCCTATTCCTCACCAACAAGTTTTTCTATACTTGGTTCTTCTATGCCTTTTCATCTCTCTGCTAAATTTTTTTGCTGCCACATCTTCTCACAAATCATACCTAGACCTACAATTTCTTAATCTTCCTCTACATACAAAACGCAGGTATAAATTACCTACCAGTAACCTACTAGGTCTCCTGTCCCTTAGCAGGAGCATTCAAAAGAGGAAAAGAAAAAAAAAGGGGAGATGCTCTGTCATATATATATAGCCATGGGCCAGATCCACAGGTGCTATAAACTGACACATCTGCACCTACTTAAAGGGCTATGTAAATTCACAGTTGAGGTAGGGTAGTTTGTTTTGCTAGTGCTTTAGGAAAGAGATGGGAGAGAGAAAGACTAGATGTTCCTTTTTTATTTGTGGCTGTATGAGAAATTCAGAGGGTTGTGGGGGATACTTTAAGCATTATTTTGGAGATTTTCATTGTTGCTGAGCTAAATCATCCCTCAGATGTGCCCATGGGTGTGTAGAGGGCAATTTAATTTTGTCTTCCTGCTCTGGGTCAGTTAAAGTACAACAGCAGCGTGTTACATCCCCCTAGCAAAAAGCTGCTTTCCCACGGGGAGAACGACTTCTTTACTGGAAGTCCGAGGTGGGGGGGCTGTCCCCGGCCGTCCACAGCCGCCCACCGTCCTGTGACGCCGAGGAGGCAGAAAGTCACTCCCTGGGGAAAGAGCAACTGCAACCGGAGCTGCGCAGCGCGCTCAGAACCCCACTGAAAATCCCAGATCAAGTACGGGGCAGCTTTGTCTGACTGATGCTACTCGGAACAGGGGGGTGCCTGGCGGGACCGGAGGGCATCGACGGGGTTGGGGGAACGCCGAAGGACCGCGATGGGCTCGGTGCCTCTTCCAAGGAAGAGCACGTCTCTCCTCGCTTACAAAAAGTTGACATCAACTCAGTTGAAAAGTAGGTTAATTAGTAGTGTCTGACACAGCTCCCCAGCAGTGACTTACTTCAGGTGCCGCACATTACTGATATTCTGCTGCAAAAGGCTTTGTTTGCACCTCGCTTTGTAGCCTCGAGTGTCTGAATATTGAGTAACTCTGGGTATTTGATTTCTTTGAAATGCACTCGCATTATTCCAATAAACTGTATCCTTTAATCGAGTTATTTTTTTAGTGTAATGAAAATATTTACAGCACTTTGCTACTATATATATGACTCTCGGCAATGAAGTCGTTTTTCCTTTATCATCGGAGCTCACCGATGTCCCTGAGTGAGGGGATGTGGTGGTGGGGAGGGCCTGGATGGGGTCAGCAAACTCCTGCGCGGGACTTACCCCGGCCAGGGTTGTTTGGGGGATTTGATTTTGGGCTTTTTTCATTAAAAAAGACTGTAATATTTCCACTCCTGAGAAGGTCTCTGTGAGCTCGGTCGAGCCCAAGTCTCTGCTTCGGCCATGGGAAGCCAGAAAATCTTTCCACCTTCGAGGATGAAGAAGGAATTGCTCCGGACGCGAGCTGTCGCCGCTGACGCAGGCCGGTGCGGCGCTAGCGGGACCCTGTTCGTGTCGCGACAGAGACGGTGTCAGGGTGGCGGTGACAGGCGAGGCCGGCCCCAGGCGAGCAGCGGGGCGCGGAGAGCTGAGCCTGACACCAGCCCCGGGATGTGCTCAGCTTTCCAAAGGCCTCTGGGACAGCTCTCTTCTCTTTTTCTTCTTTCCTTTTATTTACTGAATGAAAACTCACGAGTGAAGGCAGGCGGAGTTAATGGTGAGATTAAACATGGGAGAAATACAGACTAAATTGCTGCACCTTCATTCCTGCTGCTCAAACGAAGCTGCGCGCAGCTCCTCAGTACTGAAGAGTCCTACACAACAAATTTCTCCCTGCTGCGGTGGTTTCCCTGAAAGTCTGTTGAGAAGGGGCCCCCTCTCCTCGCGACCCCCAGTAGCCAGCGAAACCCCTCCTGTGCCTCTCCCCTGTCTATTAACCTGCCGGTGTGTCCCCTAAAGGGCTCTGGCAGTGCCACTGTGCAGGGCGCAGCTCCTCGAGGAGGAGGAGGAAATCTCTGGGCGAGATCCCCTGTGCCAGATGGGATTACAATTCCAGAGTGAGCAAGTGGCCAGAGATGGCGGAGACCCGCGCAGGAGGACAACCTTTGAAGTTGCGCGGGAAGAAACGGAAGAGGGGTCGGGACAAGCTCAGGGAGTCGGGGGCTGCTGAGTGCGCCTCTCTCAGCAGAGATTCACAGCCCGTTCAGAGACCTCCTCCTCCGGTGTTACCATGTCCTGCAAAAGCGCGGAGCAGGCTCAGCTGTACCTGCCTTCTCTGCTCAGCGTAAGGCACCGCTCCGGCGCGGAGAGAAGCGCTGATCAGCTGCTCGCTTCTGAAACCCTGGGCCCCACTTTGGTGCGGTTTTCTCTTTCCCGTGTTCCCTGTAAAGCCGAGCAAAATCAAACCCAGTTGTCTTGATCTGATCCAAAAGATGTACCAGACCAAGTCCGTTCTCAGCAGAAATGTCCTTGTTTCAATTTCCGCTGAAGTCTATTGCTTTTTCTTCTCAGGCAGGGAGCCGTGCAGCCACTGTTTTAATGTGCGGGGTGAATCGTCAGGTCATCTGGGTTTTCGGGTTTTCATGTGCTCTAGAAAACTTTTTAATCTTTGTTTGCGAGGGGATGAACGAGAGAGGTCCCCAGTCAATCCCTCTCCCATTAAAACGATTAGACCCTGCCTGTTGACTTTACCTAGCTGTGATGGAGAGGGGTTACGAGAAAGAGCCTATAAAAAATATTTAAAAATCCAAACCCTCCTTTAAACGGCCAGTTTGGGAGGGCTGGGGTCTGCTCTGCTGCAAATACAGTCTAGTCCGCGCTATTTATACTGTACTCTCCAAAGCGTGCAGACTTCACGGATGAGAAGCGAAGTGCTCCTGGAATCGGTTCAGAACGTGTTCTGATGTACAGATAAACTTCTGGAAAGTATCTGATCATTGTGCCCGAGCGCGCTGACCCGCCTCCCATCGATGGGAATAAAGCGAAAGCATTCGACTTAAAGAAAGCCCCAAAACTTAATTAATTCGATGCTTTAATGGTTATAGAATCTGCAAAACACTCGTATTAATTTAGACCCTGGCATCTGGTTTGACTGAAGTTCATGTCAATGTGCGCACTGCCCACCCCAGCGCTGCGGCTGCCGCGGGCGGGCAGCGGGAGCGGGGAAAGGTGCCTCGGCCCCGGGCCGACCGCTCGGGAGGGCTGGGTGGGAACAGAGCCCGCTGGGTCCGGAGGGAGCGGAGCCCCCTTGGACACGGGAGGGAGCGGAACCCTCTGGACACGGGAGAGAGGGGAGCCCGCTGGGCACGAGAGGCAGAGGAACCCGCTGGGCACGGGTGGCAGCGGAGCCCGGCGCACACGCACCCGCAGCTCGCCGGGAGCCGCCCCACGCCACGGCCGCGCAGAGCCCGCGGAGAAGCGCGCCCGTG
>JANPWX010000091.1:17048-30515 GCA_024734555.1 Trochalopteron elliotii | reverse complement strand
CAGAGGAACCCGCTGGGCACGGGTGGCAGCGGAGCCCGGCGCACACGCACCCGCAGCTCGCCGGGAGCCGCCCCACGCCACGGCCGCGCAGAGCCCGCGGAGAAGCGCGCCCGTGGCTCGCTCCTGGTCCTACCCCCGTCCCGCACCCGCAGCCGGCCGAGCCGGTGGGTCCGGGCCCCGCGAGTCCCTTCGAAGGGCTTTTAGCGCCATACACACGCCCGCGGGGCTGTTTGTCCACGCTTCCCAAATCACGCAGCGCAGTGAGTCGAGTCGGCTTTTTCCGATTGTGAAATCTTTAAGACAAAGAGTCTCCTTAAATCATGAGACTGACAGACTTGAAAGAGAAAACTGATAATGCTAATAGTGGAGTTTGCTGGGAAGATGACATTAAGAAAAGGGTGAGATGCCTCAAATTGAATTTTCGCTGGTGAAACAAGGCGATTCTAAAAGGCCACAGATGAGATGATTTTTATTAAACATTTGCACTATTTTAGAAGCTAAACTATAATTCATCTGCACTAAAATTTAACGACTTCGATTAATCAGGAAAGTTTACTCTTGGACTCCGCTTCAAAGACAGAACAACGACGCAAATGACAGGCTATAATGATTTTGCCTCTCTGACTTGCAGTGGGCTGGTGTGTTCTTGTGCCCAGACAGAAGATTCATATTCAAATCCCAAAGTCATAAAATTTAGACTTTCGCATTTGTCTTTTTCAAACCAAAACTTGACTAAACCAGAGTCCAGGATCAAAAGCGCACAAGAGCTATCACTTTCTCAGGGGACTGCAAAAGAGGCTCTCCGCAAATACTCTGGCAGTATTGAAGACAATTTGGGAAACATTGGGCAATAGGTGTTGTCCCTGGGAACCGAGTTGCACTGCTTCTCCTGAGGTTTCCCTGTCAGCTCCGGTTTAACAAAAGTTGTCTCCGGGAAGGTTTCTCGAGAAAGACGTGCAAGGCTCCATACTGGACATAGAGGATGAGCAGAGTCAGGGAGATGAGTGTGCTCTTGGGACTTTGTTTCTGATCCTGGCTTGGCATCGTTTCCCTCCCAACCCCAGATAATTTTTATTTTTTTTTCCTCCAGTGACATTAAATCAAGAAAGAGAAGTGCAGAACTAAAGATGAGTTCAAGGTGGTGATGCCGAGGCTTTGGCTGAGAAACGAGTCATCATTCCCCAAAGGTGCACCATTTTCTGGGGAAGTGGTGGCAGGAGAAAGCAATGTGTTCTCACACGACAATATTTGATCACCCAATGGAGAACATCACCTGGATGACAGCCCCGAGACACAGCCCGCCTCCCCTGGCGGGAACAGCCCAGCTCTGGCACCTCAGCTGCCCTGCCGGGAAAAGTGTATTTATTCTGTTACTGAACACCCGTTCCCTGACGCGTCCACCTCAGCCCCTGTGTGAGCAGGACTCTGCAGAAAACAGCCTGGCCTGAGTTTATTCTTCAGGCTTGGAATAAAAAGAAACCGTCTCGTTGCTTCTTGATCTTTTAATTTCCTTTCTCTGGCCCGGGCGGAATCCCCTGCCCGCCCCGCACATTTTAAGCCATGTCTGCGGGACTCCAACTAACCCCAGATCTGTTTTTTTCAAAAGTATTTAAGCTGCAGAATTTGCTGACACATAAATAAGCCATCAAGGCTCTCGGAAGCTCATGAATCTTTCACTGAAGTATGTGTGAGGACTTACACACTTGTTCCACGTCGTGATACTTTTAAAACTTTCACAAAGACGACTCTGGGGAGGAAAAAAAAAAAAAGAAGAAAAAAAAACCCACACCACCAAGCACCTCTGTTTAACAAGATAATTCTTGCTTTCAGTTTTATTTCTATTTTCAACTTCCTATTCTTTTGTCCCGTGACATGGCGCTTTTTTCCCCCTCGGGGACTCCTTTCTCTCCTTTCTCCCCTTCCATTCTGAACTGTTTTACAGCCTCTCTTTGTTACTGTCAGGAAAAAATGTCTGGAGAGCCCTGTCTCCTAAAGAAGGAACAGAAAAGGGAGGACTGGAGCTGCAATGTTGCCTATGCATGCAGAACATCCCAATCTGTTTTTGTGCATTGAGTTGGGGAGAGGGCAGCAGGGAGCGTGCACCCAGCCTCCTCCCGGACAAAGGGAGGCCGGACAGCTGCGCACCCGCCACAAAAGATTCACTCTTCTGTCAACTCTGTTTACTTAGTGTTGTTTCTGACCTCTGTGCTACACTTGTTGCTAATACATATGCTTATCAAACCATTTTAATTGGCTTTCTTCATAACAGTAGTCACAGCGCTTTTTTTTTCCTGCGTGTGTTTCCAAACAACTTAATTGACTTCTCTAATATTCATCTTCTTGGGCTCCAAACGACGCGTTTCTCCGGCCACGCTTCCCAGCCTCCGGGGAAAAGGGCCAAGGGTGTCTGCATGGAAAAACTTCACCTTTCAGAAGCCATGGCTGTGCAGGGAGACGAGCCCCCGCACCCTAAGGGGACAGCCGTGTCGCCGGCGTCTCTCGGGCTGGCACAGAGGATCGGGGCCGCGCGTGATGAAGTGTCTGCTGGTAGATAGGCGAGCTGACTGTCCCGGTCACGTCTGAAATGTGTTTTTTGCTTTCTTTGTGGCACTCGGTGGACTGGTGCCAACATGACAAGAGCCGGAGCCACCCTGGGAGCTGCCCATGGATCAGGAGCGCAGCCGGGCCGCGCGGGGCTCAGCGGGTGCGCACGACCGCGCACACCTCGGCGGGCAGAGCCCGCACCCGCGCAGGTAGAGCCGCCAGAGCCGGGGCCACCCCGTTCCTCCACCCCACACCCCGCACCGGGCCGGGGCAGCCGGCGGGGAGACGCCCAGAGCCGGGATCCGCCGGCCTGGGATGTGCTGGGATGCAGGAGTGGCGGAGAGCAGCCAACCTGCCCCCCAAACCACAGAGCCCCCAGCACCACTCCCCGCGGCCTCTGCCATCTATATTAACCGCTTCGCTTGAGCCTCGCCCTTTTTTTTTTTTTTTTTTTTTTCCTCAATTTCGTAATTAATTGTTGCAGCCGGTTTTGTAATGGAAACAATCCTGCCAGGCCGGATGGTTGTTATGATTTGCTTTCTTTAGCTTTTCTTCCCCTTCGCGAGCATTGTTCGCGGTGACTGTCTGGGCTCAGATATGATGTTGGGACAGCGCCTCCCTTGAAATGGAAACAGAGGCCTGAATAAAGACGGGTGNGATGTTGGGACAGCGCCTCCCTTGAAATGGAAACAGAGGCCTGAATAAAGACGGGTGGAAAAAAAGTACTTTGTAGTCTGCATCGTCCATCTTTAATTCAGAGACGCATCTATACTCCTGGGAGCGCCGCCTTTGATCTCTTTGATTTTTACACCAGATCTGTTATGGACTAAAATTCCTAGGTTTTCCATAGAAACATCTCCATTCCTTCGGGATATTGATGTTTTCTTCTTCCTAGGGGTTATGATATGGTAAATCAGATTCAGAAAAGCATGGACAATGCCAGCATTCATGGGTCGGGGGGCGGGGGTGGGGGGGCGGGAGCCTCTCTCTCTTCTCCCAATGAATCAAAATATTGTTTATTCTGTTGCTCTTTAAGCCCAGTCACTTCAGCTGCCTTTCAGTGCCTTCAACTCTGGAAGAGGGGCAGCAGCAGCAGCAGCAGGTTGCGTTGCCATGGGGACCCTACTGTATGGCAGCAGCGCCAGCCCCAAAGACAATGCCTCGCAAAGGGGCTTGAAAAGTGAGGTTTCTCCCTTTGCCACGCAGCCACTTCCGATGGAGCAAGCATTCTCCTTTCGGGACCCTCATCTTGTCACTAGAACAATGTCTATCTTCGCCTGCCAATTTTTTTTTCTCTATCCTGCCTTTGATCTATAAAAAATCAAAAGAACAAAGTCAGGGGAGAATAGGGGGCTTTTTTTTGTTGTTGTTGTTGCTGATGCACAGAACAGGCTTTTATAATTTGGATCTACTTTTGTGCCTGAGAATTTCAGGGGCAGGGAAGGAGGGTAGTTTTATTCGTGTGTTGGGCTCTCTCCATTCCTGACGACTCCAGGCACGGCGTGTGCCAAAGGCCCCCCTCCCTGTCCCCTCCTCCTCCCCAAGGCAGCCCAAACAAATCAGCACCGGTGCTGCCCAGCCTGGCTGTCCTCTCTCCTCAGCCTCGGCCATGAGACTCTCCTACAGGTTGGGGCCTTCCCACCTGCTGGGCCCAGGACACCACTGGGGTGACAACGACCCTTGCTTAGTGCCCAGAGAAGATCACCCAAGCCTACTAATTAATGCTGATGTTAATAACAGATATGTACAATGAAAAGCATGCCCATCATGCTACATTTCAACAAATGATGAAAATTATGCTGTTTCCCAAGTCATGGTTTTGTGTAAATGTTAGAGGCATGAATGTGAGACTAACACCCTTTTCTAAAAAATCAGACAATTCTGGACCATGTGAGGCCATGAGATGCTGAAATGTTGGAAAAAGAACTGGAGTGTCCGTGCAAATATGCCAGTGTGCATTTGACTTCTTTGTTTGTAAGTGGCAACAGTCATTGTCACATGTGTAGGACAGGCTATAAATAATCCTAGATGAAAATCTGGGGCTAGTTTTGGTTCTTCCCAGGAGGACAAGTGGCTGGTTGAGTTCACATGTGACTCTATGCATGTAACCCTCCTGGAATTAACCCTCATGATCTGAACCCAGCTCAGCTCCTTGCCTTGCTTCAAACAGCGGGAAGTGTTGATTTCTCCAAAAGGATTGCATTACAGCTAGTTCCTTTTCATTAAAACCCCGGCAGAGGAAATCACAGAAATGACTGGCCTGTGCTGTATCAGTTTCACTGGCTTTGGTGCCCTGGCTAAAAAGTGTTCCTGCACGATTCACTGATTAACTCCATCACAGGCTGATTTCCTACTCTGAAGGAGTCAGTTTCTGGGCAAGAGAATTTGGTAGCTTGGAAAGAGGGTGGAAGTTAGAGGAAGGTTTATTATGAAACTCAGACATCCTTGGTGAGAGCTTGTTCTGCATCTGGTTACCTTTTCTTAGTTATTTTTGGAAGTAAATCACCAGCTTCAAAATGCTTAGTTGAAGTCAATTTAGAGAAAGGCATCTGACCCCCAGTCTGGGTTTATGCTGCTGGGAAACTTTTGCTGTGGACTGCAAATGGAGGCTGATACACCCCCCACTGAAGGGCTGTAAGCAGGGACTGGGTCTTGGATGGCTTCCTGAGGCTCAGGAATCTCACTTCAGCATGTATGTCAGACAGACATGAAACACGGTGACAGAGCCCTTTTCCAGCAGGGCAGAGTCATGGGTGGGCACATGGGTGTTAGAGCATTGCATGTCCCAGCAATGTCCTGTGGCAATTTCAAGTCTGGCTGTAGATCACAACTGGAATGTTCTGGATGCACCATGAGAGAGCCAAGTCTCCACTGCTGCATCACCTAACCTTTACCAGTGTCTCCTAGCTATTGCCTACAACCTGCATTGGATATTTGAACCCAGATCCCATGCCATGCGACATAAGTCCTCTCCTCAGTGCCCAAGAGTTGACCCTTTACCTTCTGGGGCATCCCCTTTCCTCACAATCAGTGCCCAGAAACCACAGAAGTGAGTCTGTCCTTAACATGATCACTGAGGTGGTGGGTTTGCATGGCACAGGGAGGACTTGGGGATATATCCACGCTGTCCACATCCACACCATTCACATCCACAAGGTCCACGTCCACACTATCCACTTGCAGGCAGTACCTGGGCTTTACAGAGAATGGATGGTGGAGGGCTGTGTTTCACCTCTCTGAAAGATAACCACTGGAAGAAGATGTGGCAGGCCTGGGACTCAAGATCAATTCCCCTTCCCTCCTCCTCCTGTCCTGTGCACCCACCCCGGGGAATCGACTTCCCACCCTATTTGGTCACATTCTCTTCCCAAGATTAATTGTTGGGTCAGGGTGGATTCACCATTGTATCAGCCTGCAAGTGCCCTTCTCCTTCATCTTTTTTTTTTTTTTTTTTTTTTTTAAGAGAATTTTAGTCAAATTTCAGGTCCCCCTCTTTTCCCTCCTCCCCCATCTTTTAGGGCAGGGGGCTGTTACCCTGATCCGACCTTCTGAGCTGAGATGCATCAGCCATGCCTTTTAACTGTACAATCATGCATACTCCCTAAATGTTGCTTTAACAACAGAGTTTGAAAAAAAAGCCGCAGCGGGTCCGTATTTAGGAAAGCAGCGAGATGCCTGGAGCAGCTCGCTCTCCCCATCAGACACATAGGCACGCTTGGGAGGCTTTGCGGGGGCACGGTGAAAGTGCACCCACCCCGAGATGGGTGACACCATCCCCTCGGGGAGCCCCGGGAAGCCCCTGGGAGGCGCGGGCGGGGGGATGCAGGGAGGTGGGTTGGGGAAGCAGCAGCCTGACCGTGGAGTTGGATCCACTTAGAGCCACGCACGGCCCCGAGCAGAGTCGAGGGCTCGGAGAGACGGCGTCTCCGTGTTGACTTCAGCACAGTGGATAGATGGGGCCGGGGGATTCGGCTGGGGCCGAAGGCATCGCCCTCCGCAGCCGGCAGAGCCGCACAGCCCGGTGGGGAACGGGGCCGGGCTGCGTCCCCAACCTCCCACTGCCATCCGCACCTGCCCCTTCTCCCGCCACCGGCACCGCGCAGCGGGGCCCCCCGGCAGCCGTGTCCCGGGGTCTCGCCGGCACCGGAGCGGGGAGAGCCCCTCGGAACGGGGAGAGCCCCCCGGAGCGGGAGGAGCCCCTCAGAGCGCCCCGGGCCCCGCCGGGCTCTCCCCATCCCCGCCGCTCACGGGGTCCGTCCCGCGGGAAATTCCCACCCAGTTCTCGCTGCCGTCCGTGAGACTGCAGAGCCTGCAATCATTTCCCTGCCAAAGCCGCCCTGTGAGGGGTGCTGGGAAGGAGACCCAGACATCTTCATATCTCAATTTTTCTTCTTTGGACAGGAAATGTGTGTGGAGGGGGGGGTCGAGATCGTAAATTTCTTTGATTACTTGCAGACTGTACAGAGTATATTCAGGCTTTCATGACAGCTTCTGGAGACGTAACGACTGGACAATATTGCCCGAGCACTACAAACTCTCTTTAACAACTACAAAGAAATCAGCAGGTAATTATAGGCTCGATTGTATACATAATAGGCATCGGAAATCGGAGAATAACTGTAGGCAGCGATTCTGAACCAGAAGAAGAACTGTCGTGCTTCAAACTCTCATACAATAGCTGCTCATTGTGCTGGGTGTCTTATTCTAATTACAGATACCTGCACAGCATAGCAAATATAGAAGAGAGACACTTCCTTGATTTTCCTGCCAGAAAAACTCATCATTTAGAAATTAAAGATATAAAGGCAAAACAAGCCATGTGGGTATTCCTGAAACGGGCGATGATGCTGAGCTGTGCCCTCTGCTCTGAAAGAGCCCTTTACTGCGCAAAAGGAGCAGAACTTCTGACCGGAACTGGACTGCTAGCAAAAAAAAAAAAAAAAAAAAAGGACCACCACCAACAAATAAACCCCACAAACTTTTCTCGAGGTGCCTAGAGAATTACCTTTTCCATAGAAAAAGCTAATAAATATAAAAGAGCACCCGACCAAAATTAGCCGAAAACAACAATCTCTTCGGGAACATAATAAGCCCTTATTAAAAATAGAGGTTATAACATTCGAAATTATTTTTTCTTGACATTCGGAAAAAAAAATAGACACACTTGCTTTTCTAAAAGGAATTTTCTAATTCCTTTGCCTAAAGGAATATAAATATTTAATTCTGATATAGGGATTGTTTCCTTTTTAAAAGATGGTTTTGTTTTGAAATCATTATTGACAATGCCTGCGCAGAATAATCTGTCTCTCCTTTAACTGATGATTTCTCCTTCCAAAGGACTCTAAATCCCAGTAAAATCAAGGAGAACACTTCTAAACACTCTAAAAACTCTCCCGGTGTCAACGCCCATTTCATTCGACCTCTTCCTCAATTCCCGTTTCTTTCAGGTGAAGTTTTCCAACGAGTTCCCTGGCTACGAGCCCAGGCGGTGCCTGCCGTGTGCGGTCGCGCGTGGGTGAAGCCCCGCATCCCCCGTCCCCGCTGGTCTGATCCCTGCTCTCTCTGGCAGGAACGAGCCCTGGCGCCCTCCGCACAACTTCGCTTTGAATATCATCTGGCCTGAAAGTTCACTTCGGTTGTTTTGCCTCTAGGGGTACGAGCTATGTTATTCTAGGTCACTCGTGACTTACAAGCTTAAATAAACATGTGCTCACATCAAAAACCCAGCCGCACAGAGGCAAATAATCCAAGGTATCATTTCAGCCTGTGGGGAAGGCTGTGTGCACCGGGTCAGGTTTGGCTGTGTCAGGAGGCAGTGCCGGGCAGGGGCTGCGCACCCCGGGGGCGGCGGGGGGGCGGCGCTCGGCGGGCGCTGACCTTTGCCGTGGGTTTGACTCCGGCACGACCCGGGCAGCGCGGGGGGCGCAGGGCTGGGCACGCCCCCCACGCGTGTCCGTGGGATGGGAAAGACACTCATCGGAGAGCAACCAGCTGCCAAAGAAATCAGATTTGGATTCCTTGCAACCGCAAATATTTTATTTGTGAAGTCCGGTTGCTGTTTTCCTAAACGTCATTTTTCCGAGTAGTTGTAAACGAGATAATATAATTGTCGATTTAAAATTTTCAAATGATTCAGAGAAATAAATTCTCTGTCTAACTGGCAACGAGTAATAGCTAAATGTCTCATTCGGTGCCGTTCAATCCTGCTTCTGCAACAACTATTTTGGCTAAGCTAGATTGCTGGTTTCAGCCTATCAGCTTGGGTTTAATGCCAAGTTAACGTTAGATCTGAAGAAAGATGTTCGTATAAACTTGAAGCTTTTTTTTTCCAAAATGCTCCTGACTAAATCGTGACGTGAAAATAAAACACAGAGAGAGAGAAGGAGGGGAAGTGCTGTTTCCCAAAATTGAAAGACAGTAAAAAATTGATCATTAAAAAAAAAAAAAAAAGTCTCCAGATGATGATAGTAAAGGTAAATCAAAGCAGAGCAACTGTTTGCAATATCACTTGTACTTTTCCTGTTGGGCTGCGCAGTATTTTACCCTGGAAGTGCTAGCAAGATGTGCAGGTATCCGCTTACATCAGAAACTGCCTTTGGTATAAATATCCTCTTCCAGAGAACCGCTTTATCACGTTTCCAAATAATAAAGTGTCCTTTGAAACAAAAGCCGCACATCAGGTGTCATTCTATTAATGAACGATGCGCTGCCTCATAAATATGAAGGGTGAGTGTATTTATGAAAGGTGGCTGTTTTCTGCCTTCTCTGCCGCCCGTCCCGTCCCGTCCTCTGCCGCCTCTGACACGAAGAGCGGAGTCCCGGCCGCCGCCCTGCCCGTTCGGCAGCCCCCAGAGCCGCCCGGCTCCAGCCCGGAAAGCGGCTCCACCGTGCCTTCCGAGCGGGCTGCGGGGCAATGCCTTGGACTCCGGGCTTCAGCCGTCAAATTCATGCACAAAACGCTCCCGCCAAATGGCAACTTTTGTTTTGTTCCCCTAAAGTCTTGTGATGTTTGCCCAATTTCAGCAAGAGAAGGCTTGTGAGGAGAAGGATAGGTCAGATTTACATCGGGGTAACCTGCCTGCCTCCATCCTTTCACCTGTATCACCTAAGAATTTCTCAGGTGTGCGGTGGCACCTTTGCCCTCAGGTCTGAGCCATCAGCGGTGTCAGGACAGTGCCTGGGCTGAGAGGATGTGTGCCATGACATGTTTGTCATAGCCGGTCCCAAACCCCAGCTGCTACCGCAGCTCGACAAAGCCACGCTGTGAATTGGGCAGATTAAGAATCTGTTGATCACCCTGGCCACAAATTCGCTTTTCTGACCTTATATCCCTGTACAGCCGATCCTTTGGTTTGGTCTGGTTTGGGCTTTTTAAAGCCGACTCTTATTTTACGTGTTAAATAGTAGGCTTTTTAACCAGCAACTAGCAATCATCAGACATTAATTTATACGGCTTTTACAAATACCTAAGCTATTTAAAATGCTGAACTGGGTTGTGTGTGGCAGGGAACATCTATCTATTGAATAGGCAGTGTCACACGGTAGCATGCTCTCTTGTCAAGGGTGATTGTGTTTTAGGCAAACATTTGAGCAAACATAAAGGCAAAGGTCAAGTACTGTTCAGTTGCAGTGTGTGCTAATTCACCTAGCTAACCAATGGGGCAAAAGTTGCATTTTCTGCGAGCACCGCAGACCAAACCTCTGCGAAGGGCATTATTAGCTGTGAGCCGGCTGTGATCGTTTCCAGACAGCTCCCGGGTGGAAGGGCTGGAGGCTCGGAGGGTGCCCGGGGTGCAGCTACTGCACCATCACCTCCCGTTGCTAACAAGTGCCTTCCAATAAGCTGGTGGTTTTTGTACTGTTCTGACCTCATTTTTTTTTTCCTCCCTCTTTTCCTTCCTATTTATTTCTTTCCTGGTATTTTCTTCCTCTCCCTCCCCATTCCCCGGACAAACGAAGATGGGCTGTCCATCGCCAGCCGGCTCGGTGCACTGAGCAATTCCGGAGAAACTGGGCGAGCAAAGACCGGTGAAAGGGAAGTGCAGTTTGGATCCTCATTGAAAGTGCGTGGGGAGGAGGGGGAGGAGGAACCGAGTTACTTTATTATCCTCATTCCTCCCTACGTCGTCGCAATTTAAAAAGAGTCATGTTTTGAATAGGAAAGGCTGGAATTTATTTCTGAGGGTGATATACCTGCCTATTTTTCCAAGCAAACCTTATTATTTCTCATAGGGATTTTTTTCTGCTATCTATTAAAAAAAAAAAAATAGAGAAGAATCAAAGGACTGGGTGGTGGCTGTCACACTCGCAGCTTAGAAGTGCCTCTCTCTCATTCTGCCTTTCTCTTAAGGGAAAAAAAAAAAAAAAAAGAAAAGAAAAAAAGAAAGGAAAAAAAATGATGACCCATTCCTTCCTTCTCGGTTCAGCCTGGAGGGCTCGCACTTTGAATCAATAGTCATTTTATTTGAACCAATGGCTGTGCTTCCACCCAGGCTGTACGTATAGTACTTTTCATAATAAACAGGGAGTTCACAGTTGTGGTCTTAAGGCACTCAGGTCTGGGGGATGCACGTGCAAAATAAATAAATAAATAAATAAATAAATAAATAAATAAATAAATAAACAGCTAATTAAATAAAAAATAAATGACATTACAGTGGGATGAAAAAGAAATCAACCAAAAAAAGAAAACCCTAACAAACCGCCAAATAAAAACGATTATTTTGAACTCAGTCGAAGGCTCATGAAATTCTTACTTGTTGCCTTGTGGCACTCGCCTCCCAGTCCCGCACCGTGGGATCTGGCTGTGCCTGGCTCTGCTGCTGGGAGAAGCAGGAGGATCTTTTTCTTTTTTTTTTGACAAAACTCCAGGAAGAACATCAATAACATTAGAGACGTAATTCTGAGCGCAAAACTGGTTTATGGCTAAAATGACATTAAAGTCACGAGGGCATATTTTCTTTGCAATGCAAACTTTAAACACAAACATACACTCATGAGAAAACACGTTGAAAATAATAATAAACTTACCCCCGCCTGCCAAATCATCACAATTTGTGGGACTCTTCTTTAGTGCTGCAGACAACTTGACCCTTCAAGCCCTGCATTAAACACGGTGGATACTGTGAAACAGGAATAAAATTAAGGAAAAAAATATTTGTTTTGTCATGTATTTCTAAATAGTCTAATCTTCAACTGTCTCGGATTTCTTTACAACTCACTGGCTACGGTCCTATAAACACCACCTGGGCAGTTTCACAAGCTTTAAAGTTTTGTGCGAGTGTGTGCGTGTCTGTGTGTGTGCGTGTGTGTGTGTGTGCGCGCGTGTGTGTGCAGTAAGTTGTTTAAAAGGCATCGTTGCCATTCAGAGGTATAAAAGTATTGCCCTGATCTTTGGCGTGATGGGATTTGGGTTTTGGATTTGGAAGGGGTTTTTTTACATGCACCTCTCATTTTACTTAACTTTTTAAAGATGGGAAAAGCTGGAAGCTTTAGTTTTCGAGAGACTTTTCTCGTTATTCATCTGTTTGGTCGCCTTAGCTGCACAAAAGCGTATCAGCTGCGTTATGAAAAATGGCCTAAGCCCAGAGAATGTCACAGTGGTCGACTTATTATTTTAGCCCTTCTTAAAAAAAAAAAAAAAGAAAAAAAAAGAAAAAAGAAAAAAAAAGAAAAAAACTCAAGGAAAGTTTGCTTTTGATGAATTCAATAAAAGCGGCACTGCAACGGAAGAGATTTTAAGCTAAAATCATACAGCATGGGGGCAAAAGCTTAAATCAGCCAGATGGCCAAAGGTACACAGAGTCTGCCCGCTTTAAACCAATCCACCGAAGTTACAGTCCTCCAGACTTTTAGCTTCTTATTATGTTTATCTTGTTTTGTCTTACTTCCCCCCCACCCCCCGCCCTTAAAAGTGTTTCAACAAATAAATAATCAAAAATGAACTTTTGCAATTCGTATGTCACAAACAGTTTCTTTCCTCCTGAACTCAGGATTTTTCTCTTTTTTTTTTTTTTTCTTTTTTAAAACCTTTTTTATTTTTTATTAGTTAAAAAAAAAGACACAGCATTCATAGCCGCTGGGCAAGGTGTTACTTTTTCATTTACCAGCACCTCATGTCTCGTCTCCAGGGAGGGCTTCGCGGCCATAACCAGAAAGGACAGGTCTAAGGGACTGCAGGGATTGCAGCTGAAGGCTGTGTTGTGAATCAAGTCCTGTCTTCTTCTGAGTAATAAATAGTAATAACTAATAAATGCCATTAATAATTGTAACAAAAATAAATACTACAGGCTAGCGACTGTGTTGGGCAGGGGATTGAATTCAGTGTGGGCTTTGTTTATTTGTAATAAACATCCATAAACAGCCCTAAAACCACTGGTAAACTCTAATCTCCTCTGTCCTAAGAAACTTTGCAATTCTTGTGATCTCAGCGGCACTCGGAGAAGCCATTGGCTTCCAGAAAGTTGTCCTGGCTGTAAGCAAGGGCAGTGATGTGGCGCCTTATCCTGAGTCGGAGGCTGCGCCCACCTGCCTTAGTAACAGGACAGGTTCTGGTGCCGCTGGACCGAAGGAGATGGTTCTGGCTGTGCAGGGGTGACAATAATCTGCAGGGGCAGTGCGGGCTGAAAGCTCCCTGGCACCCCTGGCAGTCCTGCCGGGGCTCCTCACCCCCCTTGCCTCTTCTTCCATAATTCTCCCATCCTACGGAGCAAATGTCCTCGCCTCTCCGTGGGAGGGGGGCTGCAGCCGCCCGCAAGCGCCCAAAGCCGAGCTGTCCCCCCTTCACCTCTGCTCCCTGAGGGAACGGGACCCGGCACACCGGACCCGGCCGGGCCGCGCAGCCGCCGGGCGGAGAGGCCGGGGCAGGCTCATCCCGGTCCCCGCAGCCCCCCGTGCCCAGGGGAGACCCCCGGCACCCGCACA
>JANPWX010000091.1:0-16948 GCA_024734555.1 Trochalopteron elliotii | reverse complement strand
GCTGTTTCCCCAGGCTCCGGTGGCCGCGCTCCCTGTGCGGGTGCCGGAGCGCGGGGCCCCGAGGGGCGGCTGCCTCCGCCACTGGGGAGCCCAGGCGTGGAGGCGGCCGGTGCTGCCAGCCACCGAGGGGCCCGAAGGTCTTGCCTGTGATCCGCTCTGCGGGCAGTGCCCGGGAGCCGAGAGTTGTCCCCGAGAGCCAGCTGTTTCCCCAGGACTGTGGGGATTTGAACTCTTGATATTTGGCTTAATTTATAAACGATTAAACGAAAGAGAAGGAGAATAACCGTCTACTCTACTAAAAGTGGAGGAAAGAGTGTGGTTTTGCGTGTCTGAGTGGGCGAGTCGCACATTGGACACTGTCCCCTTTCAAAGAGCAAATTTACTACGGAATTTCCTAACGCCTGGAGACCTCCACGAATGGCTCCCCGACAGGCGCTGCCGGGGTGAGGACGGCACCAGTCACGACAGTGGTCAGGAGCAGAAACCAGTTTGCAGTCGCTTCCCCGCTGGCTCAGTGGCTTACGAGAAGCGTTGAAATAAGAGTGAGAAGATGCTGGCAGGGAAAAAAACTTAGGGAAAAGCAGCTCCCCCACCCGTGTGTGTGGGGAGCTGAGGAGCCCTGGGCTGTGGGCGGACACCTGTGTCCCACTTAGTAACCCCTGACCTTCGGCAGCCCCGCCGCTGCCCAGCGCATGGGTCTGACTCGTGTTCCTGCCTCCACCTGCTGCTGCGCTTAACGGGTCACCCCGACGTGGGCGAGAGAAACATCTGGGGGGATCCTGATGACCTTCTAGATGCCTTTTTTCCCAAAACGTTTGAGAAATCCGTTAAATCAAAGACCTCAAGAGGCTGGAAATCGCCCCTTGCATCCCCAAAGAACGCAGGCTGGGGAAATTTGAAGAGGCTGCATCCCGCCGGGAATGACAGCGCACCGTCGAGGGGCGTTTAGAAAATTTGGAGGAAGCAGTTAATTCGGTCGACCAGAGAAGTTTTGGTTTTGATTTAGGAATACTTTGTTGGCCATAAAATGATATCGATTCTGAGCGGTTTTACAGGAAAGGGTGTAAATCAGAGGATAAAGGGGTACGATCCAGTCGCATGCTGCCAGAAGCGTACCTGCCCCTGTTTACACAAATGATCTGGACAGAGAACCCCGCTGCCCCTCGGAGCTGCCCCCTTGGCTCTTCCTCCCCAGCGCTTCCCTCTGCGTGGGACGGGTCCCACCGCCTCCCCCAGCGCCTCTCAGCCCTGGCTGTGAAGCCTGTGCAGAGCGCTTGGAGAATCCCCGGGGATATGTGATGCCGTGAGCGCTGCTGGCGTCACCTTCACCCCCGGGTCCCTCGAGGGACGGCGATGCGGGGGAACCCCGCAGTTTGGAGCGGGTGAGAGGGCAGGGTGTCCCGGGGCGGAGGCCTGAGCACTGCCGGCTGGGCCGGCCGTCCCCATCTCGGTCACCAGCTGGGCTGGTCACCCAATTCTGGCCACTGACTGACTGGACGCTGCCGACAGGTTGTGACACAACTCCACCGGACCCGGCCAAGCGGGTCGGCACTGCCGCGCTCCGGGCGCGATGGGCCGGGGCCAGCCCAGAGTCACGTCCCGGGAGGCAGCCTCGCCGCTGCCCTGTAGGACACAAGGACATGTGGTCATGTTTACGGTGTGCAAGATATTAGACGGGCTGGTGTGTCTTCCAGCCTTAGGCTGCTCCCGAAACGCTGGTGTTCAATCCCCGCCCCGCTATGTTACAGTTCTTCTGCTCTGCAAGGAAACTCGCTCTGGCTCTGAGGCTCCTTTCTCTGGACTTCACACCTTCTGAGGACCGATCTTGGAGCTCCCAACAAACCCAATCTTCCCTGAAGTAAAGAAGAATGAGGGGGTTTTGGTCGGATTTGATCTTCCGAGTGTTTTCGCCAGTCGGCACTCAGACAAGGAAGGGAGAAAGGTGGAGGTCGTTCCCTCCGACTGCCCACTGTCTGCTAAGGACGGGCTTGGGGGCAGAGGCGTCCCCGGCAGTCCTCACAGCTCTCCAAGGCTGTGCCTTGTTTCAGTGTTTACTTCCCGTACTACAAATGTCACCAGAATGCAACTTTAGTGCTTTGTGGTTAATATTTTTCGCCCGAGGTCTATCACTGGCATTAATTGTCCCAATAAATTGAGATATAGTGTGCGTAATGCAATGTAACAATATGGTTATATTCCACGTGTATGACTTAATTAAGCTATTTGCAGCCTGATGCTGCAAGTCAACGGGTGTGCAAGTGGATTAACAATGTACTGTTCTCGTATCCTCAGGATGGTGCATAATTACTTTACTGGTGGTACATATCAATTTTTGATGATTGCAGAACACATGCTCACTTTACCAACAAGCGCTTTAATAACTCTCCGTTGTGTTTTTAAAAAGCGTTGTTTGGAAATATTTGGAAGCCTCTGCAAATAATGTTCGAGGTTCGTGGCTCAAGGTTTATACCCGACCTCTGATGGAGCGCAGAGGTTGGTTGTGAGGCAGCGCCCAACCTGGCTGCCCGCTCCCGGGGCCGGGAGGAGCGCGGGGCCAGCCCGGCCGTCAAGGCACTCAGTAGGTCCCCGGGGACAGGGGCGTGCGGAGAGGCGGGGGTAGCGTGCCCCAACACATGCTCCTGACATTTGCCAGCGGAGTAATGAAATTAGGAAACTCGATTACAGGGCGGCGGCGAGGCTGGGAAGCCCCGGGTCTTTGTTCCCGGGAAGATGGCGCCAGGGTCTGGCCGGTGGGATTTGGCGTGTGCCTCCCCAGGCAAAGGTGGAGGAGGACGAGTGCCGACCTTTCTGGGGACAACTTAATTTCTGCATCCTAATGGCGTTGGGGAGGCAGGTATCCTCCATGGGAGCGAGCTCCCCGCGCCACGCCGAGCGAGGCCGGGCACGGCCGCCGGCCCAGCGCTCTGCGGAACCCGGCGCAGCCCGTCACGAACACCAGAAAAGAACAAACAAGGTGCTAAGAGCTGGCTCATGACACTGGCACGCTCAGGCGTCGCTCGGGAGCCCGACAGAGGTGGCCTCGAGAGGCCGGGCTGGGTGCACCTCTCTGCGGGCTGGGCTCGGGCTCCGGCGTAACTAGGATAACAAGGATGGGTTCCTTGGCTTGGGAGGGCGTTCAGCAGCTCCCGCCCGCCGGGGCTGGCCGGAGAGTGGGCTGCCGGCCCGGCCGGGGTGGCGAGCAGCCCGTGGTGCCGGGCAAGGACAGCAGCGCACGGCCTGTGCCGGCCCCGGGCCCCCGCTCCGCGCCCCGCTCCGCGCCCAGGCGTGGTGTCGCTGCTGCTCCAGAGGAAGAAGACGATTTGTTCTTGTACCTGAAGCAGGTGATGTTTATGCAGAGACATCTGAATGACAGCAGGAGTGAAGGACAAATCTAATAAAGCCTAATAAACCGTGAGAGTCTAAATGTCATTAAACTTACAAAGATGAGAATCCAAATCACCAAAAAGGTAAATGTCTTCATTAGCCTGATCTCTGAAGACTGTCGAACATTTCATTAATTTATAATTTATGATTGTTTGACAAATATTGAAAAGTATGTAAATATGAGGGGGATAATGTCTTTTCTGCGGGAGATAAGGAAATGACCCAAACTGTACGTGCCTGCTAGATTACACACGAGGTTCCATCTATCTGTTATCAAACTGTGCTTTCCCTTTATACAACATATTGTGCAACTGACAAGTGAAATAGTGCAGATAAACCAATGGTTTAAAACGTAATAAAGACAACAGCCATTTGCATTTTTTACATTTTATTACAAAGGTAATTTACTATGACACATTTCTGAATGTAATTTATGAAAACATTTTAAGGCAATTATATAATGTATACAGCACTCGGAGACACAGAAAGTCAGATAAATAATAATCTTATGGATCTTCAGAGACTTTCTATAACGCTGAAAATATAGACTTTTGCAGGAACAGCAGTAAAACATAAAATCATAGAAATAAAATGCAGAATGATGTAATAAAGAGGAAATGGGTGTACTTCGAACTGGAATTGCAACATTAGATATTCAAGGAAACAATTTCATCTATTCCGAAGAACTAGATCATCCCAGACTATTATTTTTTTTCCTTCCTCTGTATTGTGAGATAGGCTTCTAAAAGATAAGAGGATGTCTGAGCAAAACGTGTTGCGCCCCAGTCCTCTTTGGTGGACCAAGACGTGGACGTTCCAGTGGGGGACCCCGGGGAGGCAGAGAACGGCCTTCCTTCGCTCTCCTGTGACAAAGGCGAATTGCGAGTTTATTATCACTGCTCTTCTCGGAGAGAGAGGTGGGCAGCGGGCGCTGCTCGGCGTGGGCAGAGGAGGCTGCCCGGGGCCGGGGGTGCGGGCAGGCCCAGGCAGTGCCGGCCGCTGCCCGCCCTCTCCGCACCCCACGTGCCGCACGTGGGGAAGGTTTCCACGGTCTCCCCGCTTCTCTGCTGGATGCACACTTGCTCATGCCCCAGTGAAGTCCACGGCGAGGTGGCCACTCTTGATGGGCGAGGGGCACAGGGTGGCCGCCCGGATGGGGTCCTGCGCCACCTCTGCCCGCGCCCCCGGCTGGCACAGGAGCCCCTCGGGACTTACCGAAGAGAGCAGGGACATGCCCAGAAGATGAGAGGGGACAGCATCCCCCGAAAAAAATGTCTCCACGTGCCTCCAAGGTATTTGCACTCGGAGGGTCAGCAACCCATCGCGTGCAACTGCCTTGAGTTTGGGGTTTGTGTTTGGGCGGTTTTTTTCCCCAAACCACCCAGTAGACAATAAGCCACGGAGCAGAGTTTTCTAAAAGCCCCGCATTTCCCAGAATGGGTTCTGTGTCTTTGTCTTTACATAAAACAGTGCCCGTTGGCCAAATGAGCCTGTAACGAGCTTGTAAAACAAACCAGAAATCTCAGCTCTTCCTCGAGACTAAAACCAAGTCGCTTTATTTCCAAATCTTGCAAATATGTTAGGAGTGTTAGAAGTGGGACTAAAAAGCCTCCTAGCAGAGCTGCTTACCTGCTGTGAGCCTCACTGCCACAGACCCTTTCATCAGATATATTAAATCTTTTACCCTAAGAAAACAGGCACTTGTCACAATTGAAACCCGACGTACCGGGGCAGCGGGATATAAGAGTTTAGGGAACTCTGTGTTCTCCCCGGAGGCCCTCCCGAGCGGAGGTCCGAACACACTTCTGCAAGAGGCCTGCAGGGTCTGCCCAAGGTTTCTGAGGGCCACGTCCAGAGTGTTCCAGAGAGGTGGCCCTCGATGTCTTCCTTGTGCACAGCCAGCACCTCGCACCTGGGCTGGTGCTTAGCTGTTTATGGAGTGAAGGAGGTTTCGAGGAGATGGCAGGTGACTTCCCCCCCAGAACCTCCTTTGTTACTCTCCCTCTCTCCATCGAATCCCCTCGACGGCAGATCCCGGTGCCTGTCCCAAGCTCGGGGCTGCCCGGCCTTGGGAATGGCCACCCCGGCCTCCAGCAGCCGGGGCAGGGGGCCGCCAGCTCTCTTCTCCCCGCCCTTCGGCAGCACGCTGCCATTCTTTCCCATCTCTGAAGTATGTGTTTTATTACGAATTATTTCATTTGATGAACAACATGCCCATCGCCCTGAGCAGAGTCTAAGTGGAAAAAGGTTTACTTGTCATTGCGAAACAGTTTCAATGATAATAGTTTTAAAAAATAAAGAGTCAACTACGCACACACAAGAATATGTGGATGTTCCCAGACGGGCTGAGCTGACTTCCACAGACAAGGGGTGCAAGGTTTTCCACCCGAACTAGCCCTCGTTCCTTTTTTTCTTCTTCTTCTTTTTTTTCGCCTTTTTTTTTCTTTTTTTCTGGTGGAGGCAAGGAACTCCTTGGTCTCCTGTCTCCACCATCTTATTCATAGGGCAAGTCCTCCCCGTCCAGTCCTCACACGGCTGTTTCTGACCATCTTGGATAAAGCCTGGCAATTGTTCAAAACTGGCAAAATGTCTCCTGTAGTTTAAGTTCAATATGTACCAGGCAACGGAAAGACATTGGCAACCTTTCTAACCTTTTTTTTTAAGGAGTAAAGGATTTCTTACAAACACTCGCGGGTCTGTAGCTTACAACGAAAGGAAAAAAGGCAGAGACGGCCGGAGGCTGGGCTGGAAGAAGCCCACCGATCCCTGAGTCATAAAAGCGTTCAATGAAAGGGCTTTATTGTCTCTCGTTAAGCAGTTCATAAGTGACCCCGTTTATTTCTGAATAGCCATGTTTTGATGACTTATAGTATATGCAAAAACAAACTTTCCCGCGGTGTTTTTTTCTCCGTCATGCTTTTCTTTTCAAACAGCCAGATGATTTTAAAAAGAAAAACACCCAGAAATGATAAATCGCGTCGCATAGCTAATGGCTGGAGGGCGCGTTTACCAATTCATAATCATTTATTCTTGGTGATGTATGACCCTTACTCTTAAATCTCAAAAGCTTCTATTTGAAGGTGTAAATAGCTTTTTCCCCCCTTGCAGTAAACCTTACTGCATTAGCAGTGATTGATCTCCTGTACAATTCGTCCCAGAGTGCTATTTTAGAGGGGGAACACTGGCTTTTGGAGATTAACTGGGGAGTCTGTTACATATTAATGAACCTAGGAGATATACTAACGTTTTGGTAATTTAGTTATTTGTGTCTATAGCTTTCGCCGTTATTTTCTCTTAGACCCCCGCGGTTGTTATACATCGAATTAAAAAGTGGTCCTTCAGCATCATTTTTTCAGTGGCAACTAAACGCCATTTAATGTGAAAAACAAATGTTGACTTGTCTCTTGAAGGAAGTGTGTTTCTTGGCAAGACATCAAAGTGTTTTAAACTGTATTAGAAGGGTTTGTTAGTTTTCTTACCCAGAGCCTACGGTAATGTAAGGAAAGAGGCTCTCGGTGGAAGCACCCGTCGCAGGGGGGAGCGGGGGCTGCGCAGCGCTGCACATAGGTGCACGCTCGAGAGGCGGCTTTAGCTGCGGCAGGAATGCACAGGCACCTCTTCGGTGGGATTACAGCCTTGATTAACGTGCTAATGAATAGGGATGTTAAAGAGTCGTCCGGAAACCCGTCTGTGAGAAGGAGGAGTGAGAAACTCCTAGGTTGGGCTTAGCCTGCAGAGAGAGCAACTTCACTAAAATGCCATTAACCTACTGCTCCTTAGCACACACCCGGGCAAAGCACCTCGGAGATGTCTGAGTAAGGGCTGAGGTGGAAGCAGGGGGTGGAATCCCCGCTGGGCTCTCGCCTCTGCCCCCGCAACTGATGCGGGGCTGCGGAGCGGGCAGGGCAGCCCCGAGCCACCGGGCCGGCCATGGCGCACCCGGCACCGGAGCAGCCTCTGCCCCACTCCTCGGCGGAGAAATAGTGCAGGGGAGATGACGGGGTGGGGGAGAAAGGAGCCCAGCGGATTTTTTCAGCGGTTCCGCTCCCTATTAACTTTGACATCTTTCTCAGATTTATAAATTAGAGTTCATTATCCTCGAAGGTCGTTAAAGTAGGCAGCTCAGCTAAGAATTAATGCGTGCAAACCGGCTCGCTACAGCTGGCTTCGCCCTGAGCTGTCTGGTGGGTTCAGGAAGTTGGCGGAGGCTTCAGTCACTACAGTGGTCAAAGAGAGATACCGGTCCCTTCTGCCCTCCTCCTCGCCATTTGTCGGAGGTAGAAGGTTGAAACGCAGCTGCCCACCAGCCTGGAAGGAGCAGCGAGCAGATCCCCAAGGCAAATGGACCTGCCCTTATTTTTGAAGGAAACGAACATGTTTCTCCCCCTGCGTCCTGTCCCAAAGTTAAACGTTTGTTTAGGACAAACTCGAGAAGCAACAGTCTTTGCGAGAACTTTGTTTCCCCCTTCTTGTGAATAACAAAGTAGTCATAGGCTACTCGGCCAGTTGGCGAGGAGAGAACTTTTGTTTTCTGGGGCGATTTATGTTCTTTATAAATATGTGGTTTGGAAAATAAAGAGACTTGAAAACGTTGTTACAATGAAAAAGGACAAATTAGAAGACATTTTCTGTGATCAAAGGAGGAAGAGAAAGCGAGTAGGGGTATTCAAAAAGCTTGACTTATTCACACAACTCCTTTGGAGCCCAGGGGCAACAAGCGTGTCTTACATTGAAAAGGCGGCTCTATTCAGAGTGCAGGTGCGAAGTGGTGTGGCACATTCTGCCACATTATGTAAAGGTTGTTGGAGATTAGTGTTCAGACTTAATAACTAAAGCGCTTGATTTACATTGGAAAAAAGCCCCCTCATCCGTGAAAGCAAAATAATTTAACGCGTGATCATTTCGAGTGCTGCTGATATCCTAATACTTGCATTGTTCTCGGCCAAGTACTAGAGGAGCGCGGATTGATGCTTTTGCGAACCTATCATTTACAGCCACTGAACTCTGCTCAGAACTGGAGGTCTGGAGGGGAGATAAAAGAGAGGCACAAGAGAAAAGTTTCGCATTAGGAAAAAAAAAAAAAAAAAAAAAAAAAAAAGAGAGAGAGAGAGAACAATATAAACGTGACAGTTCTCCTCCTCCCCTGAGAGGACTCCATGCCTCCTGTCCAGTGCCAGGGCGAAGCAGCGTCCAGGTCTACGGAGACGAAAATTGGGCTCAGGTTTCAGGCTCTTCCCTACTCCGCCTTCCCCCGTCGGAGCAGAATTACTTACCTTACTAATTATTCATATTTATGTAAATGTCATTAGTTAATGTAACTTTCTATAAAAAGATAATCAGGAGAGAACGGAGCATAGGTATTACCTTAAGTGCATTGGCTCTGGTTGTTTCATTCATATGTTAATACACGTGATGCAGTCGTGCCAGGCGTGGGGAGGGTGGAGAAGAGGGGAGAGGAGGAAGGCAAGGGAAAGAAATTAAATAATAATAACAAAGCCCCACAAAGGCTTTAAGTTTGCATGGCGGGACCAAGGAACACGACGCCTTCTGATGCGCTGAACAAAGGGGGACCCGGCGCCGTCCCAGCCGCGGCGGCTGTCCGGGCATTCCGGCAACTTTGGGTGGCTTTTTTGTTTGTTTGTTTGTTTGCGTCCCCTCCTCTCCTGAAGGAGAATTTTATTCTTCAAACCGTTTGGATCTACCCAAATCCTCGTGCCGAGCCGAGTGCCTCAATTCCCGAACGACCCGAATTAAAGTATCTTTGTACGCGACACTCACCAATTAAAATTGCAATACCTTTTTGCATCTCCCTCTTTAGTGTAAGCATTTTAGGGCCATTTCCATAAATTCTCTACGAGAATAAAAGCTATAATGGGAACAAGGTGAGAAAGCTGTTAACCATTGTTTCAGCAAGAAAAGGTCGTAAGTCAGGCAATTGGTGTCTGACCTGTCAGGAGAAGGTATAAAGGCTTTATTCATGCAGTCGCTCACGATTTTCTCAGCTCTCACAAAAGTGTTTTTATGGTTCTGTTTTCTTACCTCGTTCCTTAATTAAAAAGCTGAATGATTAGAATAGCACCTGCATAATGTCTGAACGACGCCTGCATACTAATTCGCGAGTCTTTACATCTAGTAATTATAACATAAAATCAGAGATTGAATAAAACAGAAGGATTTTGCCCCTAAAGCCCTGCTAATCCTCTTTTAAAAGAGTCTGCTGAAATAATTCAGAACAGTTTCCGGAAGTTGGATTACCGACTCTTTTTTGACTATTTACAATGAAATGATATTTCACACTTAAAGGACTCTCTGTATTTCTACAACAGGTTTTTTAAGGTGGCCTGTTTTCTAGACAATAACAATCCAGTGATTCCTTTCTTTTCCTACCCGTTTTTTCCCCTCTTCCTCCCAGTAAGATCTTCATCTTTATCAAGTATATGCGAGGATTAATCTGTCCTCAGGTAGGGATAAAAAAACCTCCCCCCTTGAAACCTCCCTTTGACTCCCCACTCCGGGACTCCCCGTGACGAGGGAAGAGGGAGGGCTGCGGGCGGGCAGCCCAGTTGTGCCCAAGTTCAGACGCACCCTGTTTCCCTGCCGCTCCCGGGAGCAGGCGGTGGAGCACGGAGCTCACACTGCTTCACTGTTGCCCCCACCCAGGGCAGAGGAATAATTTAAGCCAGCAACTTTGACCAGCAACTGGTCAAAAGTTGAAGACGAATTTTTCTGTGTGTCTTCCCGAAACAGCTGGGGGGGGATGATGGGGGAGTGGTGGTGCCCGCGCTTTTGTCTGATTTGCTGGGCGTGCTGTAGCAGGTATCCTCGGGGGCAGCAGCGGGGCACGGCAGGCAGGAGGGAGCTGCTGGCCGCTGGCAGCGCCGTCCCGGGGGCCTCCCCAGACCGGGCGGGGGCACAGCCCGCAGGGCTCAGTCCGGCTCCCCCTGCCGGGGGCTCAGCCCGGCCCCCCGGCGTGGCCTCCCCGGTCCAGGCAACCCGCATTGACCCGGTGACGGCTTTTGCGGCAGTATGGAGCCGATCCTTTGGGTAACGTTGACTAGGGGGAAAGAAAAAAAAATCTGCCGGTCTGTTAGAGCGTCCTATTTATTTTAGGAAAAAGGTTTTCTTGTAGACTAGTGAGCCCCGGCTATGAGGTTAGCTGCCTCATGACGAAGAAGAAAACGAAGTTGATGCACGGATTTTGAAGCGCGGAGCTGCTGCCCGCACCCTCTGCAGTTCCGCGGGGTCTCGGCGCCTGGTCCAGAGGAGCCAGCGTAGTCCTGGCCTCGGAGAGGGGTGGATCCAAATGGAGAAGAAGTTGAGAATAAAGTCAGCCTCACGAGAAGTTGCAGAGGTTTCTCTGAGGTGTTGCCATCATTAAGAACACCTTAGTTTGTTGTGCCATTTTTTAAAAACTGTTAAAGAATTGCTTTTGCGGTGACTTTTGTCCTTCCCCCTTCTTCTCCTCCCATAGTGTAATCTTGCAAAAAAACTCCGAATCATCCATGAGAAAATGGAGTCAACGTGTCATTCAGCATTAAAAATCTAGGGTCTTTAACTAAAAGCTTTAATTGCTATCCTGGCCCCATTATAACCATGGGAACGACATACTCTGTTGGAAACTCAGAAATGTTACATATCGCTTTAGCAGGCGCTGCCCTTGTTTGTTTACTGTAGCTTACTTTCATTTATATCCCAGGAATATTATTTCACTAGGCGACACACGAAAAGACAAAGGGTGTAAATAAACTAACATATGGCCCAGAGGTTTTAGAGGAGCAGGAGCCGCTTAGCAAGTCATGTGGGTGATACTGGGAATCCGTCTTCTGTCCTTCCCCCGCTCCCTCATAACCTCCTTCTCCCTGCGTATTCCTTCTACCTTCTCACGATAAGTCCCGGTTGTGTCGCGACCGGCTTTGGGGCACCAGATGGTTTTTCCTTCGGACCACAAAAATCTGGGCAGCGCAGGGGTGGGGAGGGATGGACGCAGGTCCGTGTGCCTGTGCTTCTACGTGCAGCTGGAGAAAACCCGTTGACACAACAAATGTGTGTGGGTGTGTGTGTGCACACGCACACCAGCCCCGGACACGGTCGCTCCCGGGTGGGGGGGTCCGGCCTCGGGAAGGGGACCGGACCGAGCCGGGCCGTTCCAGAGCTTGGAGCGGGATGCTGGCGAGGTGCCGAGCAGGGTCGAGCAATCTGGCACCCACAGAGACACTTGACAACCTTTTTTTTGTTATTGTTTTCAATTGTCATCAGCTTCAGGATTTCTCTCCCAAAAAGCCCAACCGGAGCTGAGCCCCGCTCCGTCCGGGAGGTGCAGAGCTTTTAACCGCCCGCTGCACCTCCTTCCCCCCTTCTTCTCCCGGTAAGGTGGCGGAAACGGGTCTCGGTTACTGATTCATATTTCTAATCTTCCTTTCCTGAACATACAATGTGCTTTTGTTAAATGAATGGTCTTTAATTAATGCACTTGCACAATGCAGGGCCTTGCATGGGGATCGATGATAGGAAGCAACAGGGGATGGTTCCCTCCAAAACGGTTTGTCAGCATTGAGAAAGAAAAGGCAATGTCTATAAAAGGACCACTAATAATGCCCACACGTCTCTCACCATGTTGTCTGAGGGGACATTCCTTCCCTTGTTGACAGTCAAGTGTAATAAGTACATGTCTTCGCTCAATCATTATAGACCATAGAATTGTATTCTTTAATTAGCATGTACTGTTAGCCCTCCTTTGCTTTATGGGCCAGTTTTTGTCTTTTACAGACCAGCAAAAATGTTTTCCTTCATTTCTTTTTTTTTTGAATTCTATTATTTCTTAAATTATTTTCTCTCTCTTTCTCTCCCTTCATGTAGTCAAATGTATTCTCTATTGACAATATTCCTGGCAGCTAAAGCCAACTTTTTGTCATTCTCTGTGTTAGGCAACTTCTTTCAAGTTTTCTTTTCTAACAGGACTGAAGGCAGCGCATGCGCGAGGCGCCCGCCGGGTTCGGGCCGCGGTGTGCCCGAGGCCGCTGCATCCCTGCAAACAGCAAAGCTGGCGTTTGTCATGCCAAGGCAGCTCCGAACAGGTTCGGGAGCTGAGAAACACTGGAACGTGTTCATATCGATCAGGAGAATGCGCCAGGCAAAGAAGACTTACTTTCAGATTACTTTAGCTGGCGAAAGAATTCCCTCTCTTAAAGAAGAAACAAAATGCCCTAAATCCTCCTAGGAACCTCTAAAAAAGGTTTTATTTCACTGTGACGGGGACTCAATCTGGAGGGGGAGGAAATTCTTCAAAATAACACTTGCATCCTGCGAAACAACAACCCTTCGGGCGAAGGGGAGCAGCAACATCTCGGTGTGGCCTCGCTGAAAACTCACGCCAATCCCCGAGTATTGGTGCCCTACATCCCAGTGTCAGTGTCCCCAGGGTCGCACAGTGCCCGTGAGGAGCCAGGCTGTCACTGCGGAGTGACAGGGACACGTATCCACCCCCCAGAGAGACAGGGCTCCACCTGGGTGACACCGGGCTCTGTTTCCGCACCCCGCATCTTGGTCAGTGCTTAAAACACAATTGGTTTGAAGTCTGCGATCTGAAAAATGTTGTCTCAGAAATGAAGTCAAAGAAGGGGTTTGTTTTGTTTTGTTCTTTTAATGGAAATGCCAACCTAAAACGATTAACATTAAAAAAGGTTAAAGACCAACAAAAAAACCCCCACTCATTAATACTTGATTGTTCACCACATTAATAGTACACAGGTTTGGGCAAATTTTTTTTTCAACTAATATAAAAACCAACAGGAAAAGAAGGTTGATTACACAGTGTTTTAGGAATGGCTCGGTATTATCAGTACAAACACATATTTTAAAAGTGCACATTTGTAAAAATAGCCATAGAAATGAAATACTTATAAATATTTATTGTAAAAAAAAATCCAAATATTAAAAATAAATAGTATGTTCAAGCACACAACAGAACATTCCTTCATTGCCAAACATGTGATAAAGCAAAATAAGGAATATAGGAAGTCTGGAAAGAGATACAGCATACCAACATTGTAAATGTTTTTCTGCAAGCTACATTTTTCAGAGGCTTCTGCTCTGTACAGTTCACAAAGAATGTGCTAGATTTTCCCATAAATATGACAAGACCAAAAAATAAGAACAATAATAATAGCAATATCCACTCTAATTCGACTCTGTCTTTACTCAGAAAAGGTTCCATTAAATTAATGGTTTGGCTTAGAATGGTAGGATTGGGCTCAGATAATTTTTTAACAACTAAAACAGAAGTACACTGATGAGTTACAACTTCAAGGAATTCATACTCCGAACAGGGCAGTGCATGATATCCAATGAGAAACTACTAAATAAAACTTGATCAAGGAATCATTTCAATACAACACCGTTATGTTTATAAAATGAAGATACAAAAGGTATGCGGTTCGACTATCCTTACACGTACAGACAATAAAACATGAGAGCATATGGAAGCCATCACTTTGAACGCGTTAACAACTTCGATACATTGCAGTATATACATGCTTGATAGGTATTCGGACTGTTAAATGATCAAAGAATTTACTCTATGCCTACGCTCTTGCTTTCACTCTACTGGAATGAAAACATTTGTTGGTCACAAAGTGGTGTTAATGAAACCAAACATTTCTGCCTTCGCCCAAGAAGCGCATTCTGTGCAGAGTGTGTGTAGGAATAATTTATTAGACGGAAAAGTTTGGAGGATGAAATGCAGAAACAATGGACGTAATTTCAACTTTCGAACTGTAAGGTCATACAGACATCTATGGACATCTGTACACAGTCAGAGTTTCACGCAGACACAGCCACATATATCCAGATGTATGTCTATACACAGGATTCGATAGTTTGGTATTTTCTGCACCCTCTGGGCCCCTAAAGTTACCTTTAAAAGTTTGATTTTATCTCTTTAGAAACGGTTTAAAGCTAACGGGCAGGGTGAGTTTGACAGAGAGGAGAACAAATCGCTGACAAAGAACCTTTTACGTTTCATCAGCGTTGTTAGGACGACGAGCAGGAATTTCTCAGATAATAACTCCCACTTCAAAGATTTCTCAGCTCAATAGAAATTGGACCATCCTTTTTATTCAACCACAAGGGCTGGCACTAAAGACGACTCAACTGTTTGAATTTTTTCCCCCCGTGTTTATTTTTCCCCTATTCACTAGGGTACTTGGATAAAATAAACAACAAGACAATTACTGGAACATGGACTTCTAACTTTCCCGGGCCCATGGCCCAGCGCCCATGGCCCCGGCCATGCGGGTGTCAAGTTCCCCCGCACCGCCGAGGCTCCGCTCGCTGCCGAGCAGTGACAGCGCGACCGAGCAGAGTGGGAGGGGGGGATGGCCATCCCTCCCGGACCTCACCCCGCTTTCCATGTCCTGGGGACCTTCCACGGGAACATCTACTCCCTGAGACAGAGGCAGCCCAAGGAGGGGGATCTCGCAGTCTCCATCCTATCTTCCCCTCTCACGTTTGGTGGGGGGAAAAGAGAAACGTTTCTCAGGCTTTGTGGCCAGTTTTGCTGCTAGAAGGTGGTTGGAAAGGCTGGGGACAGCCGACGGGAGCTGCCGCACAGCTTGGGGGGCTGGCAGTCCCTTTTTGGGGAGAAGGAGACCGGGGCTACAGCGTCGGAACGGAGCCCGCCTCGGGGGGAGGGCAAAGCCCAGCAAAATCCAGCTCCGCCGAAGTGCATTAGGTGGAAGAAGTCTATCTCTAGCGGGGAGCAGATTGAGTGTATTAAGCTAGCATGAAACCAAAGGTCAGTGCAAATGTATCTTAATAGACTGTCTCAAATGGAGTGTGCCTCCTTTGAAGGCCGCTTGCTATTGCTCTCCTCATTACCATAGCGATCCTAACGTGGCATGCTGATGCACCATAAAACTCACACTTTCAACCCCAAAATCAGGCCCTTTGAACAACCCGAGCTTGATTAGACCTTTCTCCTTTTCTTTCCCCCCTTAAAAACCATTTCCTTGCCTTTAGAAACTCGCCCTCAAATCCCAAATGCATTCTCTGATCCTGGCAGAAAGCAGAAACAAAAGTGAGCTGAGGCGACGGTTCAAGCGGGCCTTTTCTTCCTGACAGTCTTATCCATTTTTATTATGGTCTGGAACAAGTGCCCTGTTCGCGTGGGTTTTGTTTACCGGAAATTAAATGAAAATGATTTAGTTCGCGTCAAACAAAAATATATACTTGTATACACAAGAAAAAGGGCCTGTTAGACGTAAATATTATGTCCTTAATGAAAAGACTGGACGGGCTCCAGACTTCGCCTTTCACTATTTAAGTATGACTTGCCTATTGCCATAGAAATCCTAACTTACCATGAAGATTCACCGTTGTGAAGAAATACTTCTTTGTGCGAGCTTGCTTTGATGTCTAAGGCATAAGATTCAGGCTTTCAGCTGCGTCTGTCTAGATTACCTTGAGAGCAACGGGGTAGACATCTGTAACAAGCAAATGAAAAATTAAAGGAGATTAGCCTGCACAACCAAATACTCCTGTAAATAGAGAAATAAAGAAATAAACAGATCTCAGGACATGATGGAAACATCCTCCCTACCCGCATCTGGCTTCTGCACTTCTCGATTTCCATGCCACAAGTTTCGGGGGCTGGAGAGGGGCACAGCTGTCCCCTGTTTAGGTTCCTCTTTCACACATTGCTCTCACCTAGCTGATTCCCTAAGTGTATTACCGTTAGCGACATGCTTAATGTCACTATTCGTGGTGTTTAAATACAAAAATTGTTGAGTTCGGGCGAATGAAAGGAAAGGGACACCGACTTGGTGCCTTGGGAGAAAAATACGGGTGTATAAGTAAGGAAGGCAATGGGCATTGAGTTGCTTTTAGTCACTGAACAGCTATTTATTTTCCTGTCGTTTTTATATTTCTCGGTATCAACATACACGTCTGTATGTGAGTGCGTGTACAGTTGTACACACACAGTAACCCCAGTCACCTGGGTGCGGAGGTGATCTGTCAGACACGAGAGGATGCGGTTACAGCAGCCTTCTGTCTGCACTCCACAAGCCATAGAAACCCTTTCCAGCAGCCTATGCTATTTATTTGCCTATACTATCTGGTATTCTTAAACATCATTAAAGTAATTAAAACGGCACCATTCGGTAGTTTCAAGATACCCCAGTGGAGAGGTTTGTCTGTTTGTTTATTTATTTTGGGGGTTGTTTATTTTCTTCCCCCCCCCCCCCCCCACCTCCTTTCTTTCTCTGAACGGGTGCAGTGAACCCTGTAGGTTTGAGACTCTGGGGCAGGATGGAGATGCTAAAGGCGCGTTGTGGGAGCGGTTCATTTCTCCTCGGGGCTGTTGGCAGGGCAGAGCCGTGGAGCAGCGGCCCCAGGTCCCCGCGCTGCCGGGGGCTGCCCGGCCCCCGCCCTGGCCGTGACGTCAGAGAATGGTCTCCCCCCCAGCCCGTCAGAACCGCCCCCCCCGGGAGCTCCAGCGCCCACGGTTCAACAGGAGCCGCACTCTGGGTGGGGACGGGATGTTTAGGTATTAAAAGTCATTACCAGT
>JANPWX010000090.1:807490-1007918 GCA_024734555.1 Trochalopteron elliotii | reverse complement strand
TTAAAATACAGAAAGCCCTCAGGAGCTCTTTGTCCTCCTTCAATTGTCTTTGATCTTCAGGGCTTGTGCAGCTGCTTGGAGTCACTCTGGAGTTCTGTTAAGGAGGAAAATTTCAATGTGCACTACCTGACTTTTTTTGTCTAATCTAGGGCACATTTTTTTAATTTTCAGTTTTTAGAAGAGCTGACAGAAGAATTCCCCAAGTGATCTTAATGCTGAATGTCTCCTTAGGAGGTCTGGGCATGGAGAAGAATGAGCCCCTTGCAGGCTGGCTTTGTTTGGACAACCTGCTCCTCACCCCGACCATGTCTGACATCACCCCTCAAGGACTGACATCTGAAATCATTTTACAAAGTATGAATTGTTCTTTAACAATAAAATTTATTAATTAAGAAAATTAATATTTTTGTAATACAGAAAAAAATAAACTCTTATGTTATAAGTATATGTGTTGCCTAATTATCCAATCCAAAAAAACCCCAAACAAAATTAAATGTAGCAGCAATTTTAATTTTAGCAGCTTAAAATTTGCAATAATTTTGCTAATAGTAAATAATACATTGGTTCCAATAATAACAATAATAATGCATAAGCAAATATAGACCGTGGGCTATGGAGCAGGACTTGGAATCCTGCCTGACGTACCAACAAGATGTCCCAAATTAACCCTTTTATTCTGTGTGTCACCACCCATCTCCTCCTATTTTCAATTCATAAAATCTATATCACTGCCCTCATCACCGCCTTCACTACACATGCTCCACCATCCCCTTTTAGGGGGTCTCCCCACCTTTAAGGGTCATCTGAGTAAGGCTTCTCATCTTCCTCGCGTGTCCTTTTAATAACCTTTCTAATTCCAAATGCGTATTAAGCTGGTATTATATCAGCGAATACCATGTTTGAACATTAAGGCAATAAATCTCATCTAATCAACAATTTTCCTGGAGTTCCCCCAAATTCTCCTGTCTCCCAGATAAATTTAGCTGGTCTTATCTTAGTTCCTTCCTTTTGTCTACTCTTTACTGAACATCTGCAGGAGAAGGGGGGGAACATCCCCCCCTCCCTCTCCTCTTTGGCATTGTACTTTTAACTACTATTTTTTTATTATCTTAAAATATTGATTACTGTTTCAATTTTGTCAGCATGAATCATACCTATTTACAATTATTACCAAATTTCTACATTAATAAACAAAAATGATACATTTTTAGCAACCAAAAAAATTATTGGTCATTGGATCTCAGTAACACAATTCCCTTCATTAATTCATCGATCACTGTTTGTATTGATTTCTCCCTCTTCATGTTGATTTGCTCTATTTTTAGTCCTTTTGGCATGTTTTTTAGGATTTTCTCAGACAGGGTAAAAGGGGCCACTTGGGCGTCCATGGAGACATTTCTGGGCCACATTTGGGGCAGTTTTGGGTCTGGGAAGGGAATTTGGAGAGAATTTGAGGGTCTGGAGGACACTTGGAGGAGCCGGGTCGGCACTTTTACAGGCACTTAAGGATTCTGTCGGACAATTCGGGGTCCAGGGGAGCACTTGGGGGTCCAGGTGGGCACTTGGGGGTCAGGGAGGGGAAGCTGGGGGTCCTTCGGCGTCCGGCCGGGCACTTGGGGGGCTCTGAGGGGACTCTCTGGGGCGCGGGGGATGATGGGAGTTGTAGGCGTGGGTATAACACGGTCTAAGGGGGCCGCGGAGCATCACGGGAGTTCGAGGCGCAGCTCCAATGGCGGTCAGAGGTGCGCAGGGCATGACGGGAGATGAAGTCACGGCTGAAATAGCCTCTAAGTGCGCCGCGGGGCATGCTGGGAGCTGTAGTCCCCGAAGGTGCTCGAACGGGGCGTTTGGGGGTCCGGGAAGGCTCTTGGGGGACACTTTTGTGTCCGAGCCCCGACTTGAGGTCCTCAGGGGGAACGTATAAGGTTCGGGAGCACTTGGGGGAGCTTGGGGAGCTCTAACCAGGCTCTTTGGGGCGCGGGGCACGGCAGGAGTTTTAGGCGTGGAACTGTGTTATGAGGGGCTCCGAGGCTGCGGGGGATGAAAGGAAATGAATTCCCTGAAGTGCCCATAACGGGCATCTATGGGGTTGCGGCCATTCAGGGGATCCGGAGACGCTTCTCGGGGGTTCCGAATGGACGCTGAGGGGACACAGGGACGCTGGAGGGTCTGAGGGCACTTACGGGATACACGGGGGTGGATACAAGGACTCTGTGGAGCGCCGGGCATGACGGGAGTTAGAGACAAAAAGTAAAGAGGGCACCGACACCAGGCACCGCCCCGAGGCCGCAGTCCCTGGCGCTGATTGGCTCCGGGCCATGATGGGCAGGAGCCTCGGCAAATAGGAGGCGGCGGAGGCGGGAACAGCCCATTCAACCCCTCCAGTTCCTCCCAGTACAGCCCAGTTCATCCCCAGTATAGTCCAGTACAACCCCAGTGCCCCTCCAGCCCTTCCCGGTACAGCCCAGTACAACCCCAGTACAGCCCAGTTCATCCCCAGTACAGCCCAGTGCATCCCCAGTACAGCCCAGCACAACCCCAGTGCCCCTCCAGGCCCTCCCAGTACAGCCCAGTCCCTGCCAACACACCTGAGTTTATTCCCATTCCCTTGCAGTTCCCCCCAGTGTGTTCCATAGCTGGCCCCAGGGTCCCCCAGTCTTCCACACTGTGTTCCCAGTGTCCCCAGTTTGTGGCAGTGTGAAAAATGAGGTTCAGTTTCTATGTAGATTTTAAGAGATAAGGTTAATAGAAAGTAAGACAATTAGGAGATAGAAAAAAAGCAAAGTAGGGCCCGAGATGGGTGACTTGGCTTTGAGCCAAGTATCAGAGCCTGCTGTATCAGAGACATTGTTTAAACGCCCTTTCTATTGCATCAGTCTGTTGACTATCCATATTTTTCCATGAAGTAGTTTCCATATTCCAGGAACTGTTTTGCATGGTCCCTCCTCGGGTTTGCCTTTTTAGAGCACGTGTGTTTGTGGGCTGTGTCTTCATTATCACCTCCAGCTCGGGCCTTGGTCCAGACTCTCTTCAGGTGGCAGATGCTGCTAGTTGGTGTATCAATAGCAGGGTCTTCTCTACGTGGTTCTCTGGATGTTATCCCCACCAAACAGACAGTTTAAGCACACTCTATCAACTACTACCACTATGCCTAGTTTTCTTTACTAATAGCGGAAATAAAATCCTTATACTCTTGATACAATGTTATTATTCATATAACACGCACGCCTTGTGAAAAGCCAACTTCATAATATATATCTGTAACAGGTGTCTTCTTTATTTGCATGCTGGGTGGTGTCATCGGTTGCCATGCGGTTGCTATGCGGGGAGCGTCAAGGGCAATACAAAGGGACCTGAGATAATTATCATTTAACAGAGATAATATTTAGGAAAGGCATTTGCAATTATAATCACAATAGGCCTAAGATAAACGGTATTTAACAGGGAAAGTCTTACAACAGGCAAGGTAAACAGTATTCAACTAAGAAGGCACTTCACAGTAACAACACTCAACTGAACTCAGGAACTCGTATTTTATTTCTTACACTACATACCCTTTCTGCTGGCAACTTCAATTTTTCTAAAGGTAATCTTTCTAAAAAGAACCTCAAATAGTTTGTCAAATGGTTTTTTAAGAATTGTCCTGACTGTAACTCAGACACCCTCTCCCTCATCTCTTTCTGGGACCAAAATTTATGCCTTTCAAGCTAATGGAGATTTTTTCCATTACTCGTTTTATTCCTTTATTTCACTCTATCACTAAGTTATTAGAACTCTCCCCACCCCCCCCTCCACCCCCGACTCTTCTCTTTCCAAAATACCTTCGTATTCATATGCTAACCACATGCATTCCTCAAAACCTGCTCAAATGATTTCCCGACCTCACATTTCCTCCCCCCACCTCCCCATCCCCAGGAACTGAGAGCACAGGGGCCGTCCTCGCCTCCGCCCCTCCCCTACTCACTGACTCTGCCTTGCCTTGGACTACCCCGGTCTCTCCCACAGGGCGAGGAGTGCAGGGCCTGCTCCCGCCCCCGCTCCGCCCTCGTCCCTCCCTCCCGCTGCGAGCTGTGTGGGGCTCGTCCCCGTCCCCCCAGCTCCAGGCCTGACCACCCCTACCCTTCTTCCCTCGGCGGGGAAAACCCCCTCCCACTTCCACTTTGCCCCTGCCCCACCCCTCCCTTTCAAGACAGGGAGCACAGGGCCCGTGCTCCCCCACCTCCTCCCCGCTCCTGGACTTGCGCAAGCCATCGTCTTGGGCTCCGATTGCCCTACCGTACTATCTTGGGGTAAAACCTCACTGGTTCCCCTACTTGCCTCCAGGATTCCCCATCCCTTCCCCCACCCCACCACTGCCACAGCTTCTCCTGTGAGAAATCAGGCTGTGATTCGTGTCAATCATATAGCATGTGCGTCTGCGGGCAATGTGGACAGAGACCATGGGATTATTATAAAGAAGAATTTAAAAGAAAGTCAGCTAAGTAAGGCATGGAAGTGGGGTTTAGCAAGGCAACTATTCAACAACAGGCTTTTAGCTAACTGTTTTATCAACAAAATTGTAATTATCTGCATTATAAGCCTTAAACCATCTTGTAGTATAAGTTTTAAACTATCCATTGTAGAAGTTGTTTTTTAGTCCAGAAGAATTTGTAATCCTTTAACAAGGGGAAGTGGGCCTAACAAACTGAAAGGCTTTACAAAGATATTTTGAAAGATGCTGGCTTTAGGGTTTTGTAATAACTGAGAGAGAGGGGGCCTCAACAGGTGTTGAGGTATGTTGAACTTTGTGTAATAACTAAATGGAGGCTTGCAAAATGCATGCTGACTAACAAAATATATATGCCTGGTTAAGCAGACTGTATAACCAAGAATAATGCTAGTGGCAAAAGATATTTTAAAAGAAGACTAGAAGACTGGAGAGACATCAGAAGACCATCTCGGACCACCTCCCCAAGAGATCTTCAAAAACCACAACTGCTGATTATGAAGAAAAGCAAGTGTTAAAAATATATATTCTAGGATTGGCTTTTTGCAAATATCAAAATGAGTACTATGTGTGTTATGTTAGAAAGTTATGTTGTATTAATATAGTGTGTTATAATATAAAGTTGGCTTCTTGCAAATATTAAGGTGAATGCTGTATGTATAAAGATACAGTTTTTATTTCTGCCATTAGCAAATCTTATACATGCTATGAGAAAGGCATTGGAAAAAGCATTTAAAAACATTGTCTACAGATTGGTCAAATATGACCAGGGAACAAAACCCCTCAGAACAAGCCAACACCTTGCCTGAAGCTGCATTGCAGGATGTAGTTATTCCAGCAAAAACATCACTGCTCATTACTCCTGATGACTCTGTTCCTACTCAACACTTCCCTAATATCAAACAAGGAGTAGATGAGAGTTTTATTAAATTCGTAGACAGATTAAAAGATGCCTTGGAAAAACTATAACCAGAGAGCCCAGAGGGACGTAAAGAACTTTTGGGTAAACTTGCCATGGCAAATGCCATGGCAAATTCTAATGGACAATGTAACACTATTCTAAGGGCTTTAGCCCTGGACACAGAACCCACCATAGAACAGATGGTGGAAAGTTGCACACGCCATTCATCCACTGAAAACACAGTTGCCCAAGCAGTTGCTAAGGGCATCGCAGAAGGGCTCTCTGGTGAATCTGCAGTAGTGGCCTCCAAAGATAATGCTCACTCCTTCAACTGAGGGGAATTTGGACACTTCATAAAGGATTGTCCAGAAAAGCCACCCACCCAAGACCCCCGCACCACCTACCATAGGCCCCAAAGACAGCAGCGATACCAGCAGCACTCGGGAAACTCCGGGCGCAGCGCGGCACGGGCCCGCACACTGACAACAAATCAAAAGACTTATCGCTCCTCCCACTTGTGAAATTCACATTGGACAGCCAGGATCTGGGATATGGGGGACATCACAGCGCACCCTCCCAGGAGATCCCAAATCACATGAAGAGGATCCAACACACGGAGAGATACGGATGGGAACCTGGAGCCAGCTGGTAACTGCACTATGCATTGACTTTACAGATGAGTGTTTTTACCGTGTTCCCATGGGAAAGCATGGGCCACAAAATGGTCCTTGGGACATTCTAATCCTAGGTGACACTTTCCATGGTCTAGAGGAAATCTTTGTTGTACCGGAAGTCCAAACAGTGCACACTGGACAAGAAATCTTTGTCCAGCTGAGCTGCATGGACACACCTTTTTTTCTTTCACAGGGAACACTGATTGCACACGCCTTCTTATTCCCACCAAACCACATGGAATGGCTTCCCCTCAATCCCACAATAATGTGAGCTCAGATTATGGGCCCACGTAAGGCTACCCTCGAGTGCAGTCTGCTCTGTAAGGGGGAGAAGATACACCAGGATGTATCTTCTGGATGACCAGAATGGTGGACATTGGTACCAACGTAACCATCATAGCCCGCTCTGAGTGGCAGTGAACTGGGGAACTACAACCGGTGTCAGGCATGATTTCCGGGATTGGTGGTGCCACAGTGTCTATGCAAAGCAAGTGGAATGTCATCGTTGAAGGACCTTGAAGGCAAGTTGGCTACTATCCGGCCATTGGTGGTAAGGGCCCCCATCACTCTATGGGGCAGGGACATTCTATCCCAGCGAGGGGCTTCCCTACACATTTGCAGATGGGATTTTTAATTGGGGCCACTGAGAAGCGCGCACTACCATCTACCCCTCGGTTCACCTGGAAACACAAGGATCCAGTCTGGACCGAGCAGTGGCCCCTCTCGAAAGCAAAACTGTGCACACTGGAAGCCTTAGTGGAAGAACAGCTTGCCAAGGGCCACATCACTGAGAGGCCCTTGTAACTCTCTGGTCTTCATGCTGAAATTGTGGGACACCAAGGTCCAGGAGGCCCTGTCTTCACACCAAGCCCATTGCATCGAGCCCAGCCTACCTCTCCAGTTTCCCATTCTGGGTAAGGTCCCTTGTCACTAGGGGTTGACTTTTCAATGGGATCCTCAACTCAGACACCCTCTATTGATACTTGAAATGATATTTACAAGCAATCAACCTACAAAGACAATAATCACCCCTCAAGAAATAACAGCACATTTAATAAAAAAGGCCAGAACTCGCCCCCACTCTCTTGCAGGCTGTGAGTTCACATGCATATACTTGCCATTAACTACTGGGGATCTGGAGCAATTGCTCCAGACCAATGAAAACCTCCAATTCACCCTAGGTAGCTACCCAGGCCAAATTTCCATCCACGTGCTAAAAAACCAGACTTTTTAATCGTGATTCGGCCTTTGATCTGATCCCCAAATTAATCCAAAATTGGATGCTTGTCAAAGCTCTAACGGTTTTTAGGGGTGTCCCACAATTCAGAAATCCATCAGACCTGGATGGATTTCAAGACTCAAAAGTGGGAGTCTGATGTCCAGACAGTGGAGGGATCTCCACAGATTGCCGAGCTAGCAGCTGTTGTTAGAGCCTTTGAGAAGTTCAAAGACAAACCCTTTAATCTAGTGACAGATTCAGCTTACATTGCTGGTGTAGCTATGAGGGCTGAACATTGTCTTCTCAAGGAAGTCTTCAATCCGAGTTTGCACCAATGGACCTCTACATTAATTTGTTTAATCTCCCGCAGAAAGCAACTTTTCCACATTCTGCATGTGAGGTCACACACTGACCTCCCAGGTACCACCGCAGAAGGGAACAGGAAGGCAGATGCACTGGCCATGTCGGTAGAGACTGCTAACATCCCTGACATCTTCGCCCAGGCGAAGTTGTCACGTGCATTTTATCATCAAAATGTACCTGCCCTCATGAAAATGTTCAGGCTCTTGAAAGATCAAGCGAGAGCTATTGTTGCAATGTCCAACCTACCAACCTTACCAGATACCATGCAAGGGTACAGGGGTTAACCTCTGGGGTCTGAAGAGCTGCCAATTGTGGCAGACTGACATAACCCATTTCCCATCCTTTGGAAGGTCTAAATATGTGCACGTGTTGGTCGACTTGTTTTCTGGGGCAGTATTTGTGTCAGCTCACGCAGGAGCGGATACCACTCACACCATCAAGCATGGAAGTTATGTACAAAAGAAACCAATAAGCATGACTGAACTGAAGTGCAAAATGTTACTGCTAATCTTGCTGTCTGAATATACCTTTGAAATAAATTTAATAAGACCGTTAGAATGTATTTTCAGGTTTACAAGTCATGTTTCAGAAAAATCAAATCATGTCAAAGAAAATTTTATAAAATAATGAAAAGCATACGTGCATTTTCCTTATAACCTTGGGATTTCATTCTTTAAAAGCTGCTAAGTTTCTAGATCATTCAATTTGCATGGCAACTGTTTGTCCTAATAAGCTTAGATACATTTTTCTTTTGATTGCTAATAAAGCATTGCACCTTCTTTTAAATCGAGGTATATAATCTTAAATTATGGTGCCAGGTATGCACAGGTCACATTGTGCTCGTTGTCTGAATAAGGTGAGTGCGAACATAAGATCCATCCAGACATGTAAACATGCAACTTGTTATCCAACTGCATGAATACTTACTCTCCTAAACCAAATTAGTACCTCTATGTTTGCTTTCGTGAACTTAGAATGTTTTTTTCAGGACTTCTAAAACAAGCAGTGTCTTTGAATTTTAAAATGTTACAAATATACTAAGTGTTATGTTGCTATTATCCAGAGTTATTAGGAAGTGTGTTCAGTCAAATATTGGGCTTCATCATGTGTAACTGCATTTGTAAGCCTAAACACTGTGAGGTGATGAAGTCCAGATTAGTATTACCATAAATGGATATAATGTATGTATGTATCAGTATGAGTCATTTTTGGAAACAGTTTGCTATGAAGAGTGAGTATTAATCAACAAAAAGAAAAAAGGGAAGGTGTTAATTTACAGTATACGTGGGCTAATCAAACAATCCAATTAATTAAACATGTTTTTGGGATGATAATGCATACTTAATAAATATATTTTCTACAGGAAAGTTATAATGGCTTAACCCTAAAGCTGCAGGACAAAATATTTATGGTAATTAGAAGTTCCTGTTAATACCTCCTCATGTAAAAGGGCCAGAATGTGGGCCTAATGCCCTGCCTCTGCCACGCACTGGGCTTTCTGCTTGCTAAACTTTCAAATGGAGTAGTATTTCTCCCAGATGCACGCTACCAAAAGTTGAGACCCTGGCTGCCCTTGGAGTGCCAAAAGCCTCCTACAAACTGACATCAGGAACCTGAGGGGCTGAGTTTAGTGTCCCATGGAAACAGGCCATCGTTTGTGCCCAAGTCCCTGTGCTTGGCACCGGGCTTCTGCCAGCTACAACCCTGAATGGATCAGGAATTCTCCCAGATTCAAGCTGCCACAAGTTGGCACCTTGATTGCTCTTGGAGTCCCAAATGCCTCCTGTAATCTGACATCTGGATCCTGGTGGGCTGAGTTTAGTTTCCCTTTGAAAAGGGCCATCATTCATGCCCAAGTCCCTGACCCTGGCAGTGGGCTTGTGCCAGCTAGAATCCCGAACGGATCAGGATTTCTCCCAGATTCAAGCTGCCATAGTTGGCACCTCTGGCTGCCCTTGGCGTGCCAAATGCCTCCTACAAACTGACATCGGGAACTTGGGGGGCTGACTTTAGATTCCCTTGACAACAGGCCATCGTTTGTGCCCAAGTCTGTGTGCCTGGCAGTGGGCTTCTGCCAGCTACAACCCCAAATGGATCAGGATTTCTCCCAGATGCAAGCTGCCACAAGTTGGCACTTTGATTGCTCTTGGAGTCCCAAATGCCTCCTACCAACTGACATCAGGAGCCCCGGGGGCTGAGTTTGGTTTCCCATGGAAACAGACCATCGTTTGTGCCCAAGTCCCTGTGGCTGGCACGGGGCTCCTGCCAGCAAAAATTCCAAACGAATCAGGATATCTCCAAGATGCAAGTTGCCACAAGGTGGCACCTTGGCTGCCCTTGGAGTGCCAAACGCCTCCTACAAACTGACATCAGAAACCTGGAGGGGTGAGTTTAGTTTCCCTTTGAAAAGGGCCATCATTCGTGCCCAAGCCCCTCTACCTGGCACTGGGCTTGTGCCAGCTAGAATCCCGAACAAATCAGGATTTCTCCGAGATGCAAGTTGCCACAAGTTGGCACCTTGATTGCTCTTGGAGTGCCAAATGCCTCCTACCAACTGACATCAGGAGCCTTGGGGGTCTGAGTTTAATTGACCATGGAAACAGGCCATCGTTCGTGCCCAAGTTCCTGTGCCTGGAACGTGGCTCCTGCCAGCTAGAATTCCTAACGTATCAGGATTTCTCCGAGATGCAAGCTGCCACAAGATGCACCTTGGCTGCCCTTGGAGTGCTGAATGCCTCCAACAAACTGACATCAGGAACCTGAGGGGCTGAGTTTAGTTTCCCATGGAAACAAGCCATCGTTCGTGCCCAAGCCTCTGACCCTGGCATGGGGCTTGTGCCAGCTAGAATTCCAAACGGATCAGGATTTCTCCGAGATGCAAGCTGCCACAAGTTGGCACCCCTGGCTGCCCTTGGAGTGCCAAATGCCTCCTAGAAACTGACATCAGGAACCTGGGGGGCTGACTTTAGTTTCCGTTTCAAAAGGGCCATCATTCCTGCCCAAATCCATATGCTTGGCACTGGGCTTCTGCCAGCTAGAATCCTGAACAAATCAGGATTTCTCCCAGATGCAAGCTGCCACACGTTGGCACCTATGGCTGCCCTTGGAGTGCCAAACACCTCCTAAAAACTGACATCAGGAACCTGAGGGGCTGAGTTTACTTTCACTTTTTAAAGGGCCATCGTTCGTGCCCAAGTCCCTGTGCATGGCAGTGGGCTTCTGCCAGTCACAATTCTGCATGGATCAGGATTTCTCCCTGGTGCAAGCTGCCACTGGTTGGCGCCGTGGCTCCCCTTGCAGTGGCAATCGCCTCCTACAAACTGACATCAGGAACCTGAGGGGCTGAGTTTAGTTTCCCATGTAAACAAGCCATCGTTTGTGCCCAAGTCCCTGTGCCTGGCACTGGGCTTGTGCCAGCTAGAATTCCTAACGTATCAGGATCTCTCCCAGATGCCAGCTGTCAGAAGTTGGAAGCCTGGCTGCCCTTGGAATGCCAAACGCCTCCTACATCTGACATGAGGCAGCTGTAAGGGTTAGTGTGGGGGTGCGTTTTTTAGTTTCATGGTTAAATGTAAGTTGAAGTTCAATTGTAAGATGGTTTGTTCTCTGTACCCCTTTTGTTACTTGTATCGGTTTCTCCTATCCTCTCCTCAGTTACAGCTCTCTGATTTGTTGTTCCCCGAATTTTCCCCCAAGGACAGTTATGTGTCAGTCTTCAAGTTATATAACCCCCTTGTCCTGTCGGTCACTCTGGAGCCTTTCCTTGCGTCTGGAAGATTCTAGGAGAGGCATTGAGTGATTGGACAGGATCCAGGCTTCCCCCTCCCACTTCCCTATGATTTGTTACGATGTATGACTATTATGTTGCTAGCCACTCCCCTGCTGTACCTCATTGGTCTCCTGTTAGACCCTCCCCTGAGTTCCACCTCCCTTTATAAGGTCCTCCCCAGAGGACTGAGCTGTCTCTCCTGAGGCACAGGTCCCAGGGTGAGGGCTCTGTTCTGGACCCAATAAACTCAAGTTTGCCTTAACCTCTGGAGAGTCCCTCCTTTCGTCCTCTTGCCTTAGTCTCGCTAGCACTCCTCGGCTGCCAAGTCCCACTGGCTTCCAGTGGTGCCGGGGGCTGGCTGAGCTTGGGAACATGGACACCGGCACAGGTTAGTTTACTTTCCCATGGAAAAGCCCCAGGTCTTTTCCAAGCCCCTTTGCCTGCCTGGCAATGGACTTCTGCCTGCTCAAATTCTCAATGGAGCAAGATTCCTCCCAGTTTCAAATGCCGCCTGTCAAAGGCCTAAGTTTCCAATCCATGGAATGTGTAGATCAGAAATGCTAAGACTGTTTCCCAGTTTTCTCTTATGCCTCTTGAATTCTTTTATAAACACCATGATAGACAAGATGCCCACTATGTCAGGGTGCACAATTGCGAACTGAGACTACATGCCCTGGGTCTACTCTTGCCTGCACACCTCAGCTTTGGGATCAAAACTGAGGCTTTCCTTCTACGTAGCCTATGGGGTCACATCTCAGACATCCCCATCTCCAAACCTCACTCAAATATCCCTCCCGGTGCTTCACGACTTGGCACCCTGCTTTCATCCCTTCTGTGGCTCGTAGCCCTCCCGTTACCTCTGGGACGTCCCGGGATGAGAGTCCACACTGGGTGTGAAGGAAGACCGTCTCACCCTCTGGGAATGTCCTCCTGTCACTGGGCTGCTGTGTCTTAGTCAGCTACCGTGATGAAAACCAAACATCAAAGCATGATCTTAGCAGATCTCTTCCGCCGTCGGTGAGGGGGTCTCGGTGTAATTGGAGTGGACCACCTAAAACACAGAAACAATCATGGATGCTTAGATTTGCACCAGAAACACCATCACCCTCACCACACAAATATGCAGATTTTGAAGAGGAGAACTCCAAAAAAATTGCACCAAAAAAAAGCCAACCCTATTTGCCCATAATCAAAGTACCAAACATAATAAAAATAATCCCATGTCGAATTCCCTTAAAGCAACTCAAATACATGCCCAGACTTCTCCCAAACTTAAAAAGACTTGTCTCTAACCAAATAAAATGCAAAAACCCTGTGTCTTTTGAACTACATAAATTCATTAACCTAACACATCAAAACCACAAAAACTTAAAACCTTAGTCAACAGTAGTACGCCAGATACACGAATCCCATCACTACATAGAAAATCAAAACCTATTTCTACTACTAACAGAAGACAAAATGCACAGATTTTAACGCTAATAAAACCTAAAAAAAAAATTAATAATAAAACTTAAAAATCCCATTATAACTAACCCAAAATTTCATACATTCTGAACAAACTTCTTCAGAAAGAAATATTTGAAGTGCCAAAACCCCTCAAACATTAGAAATAACTACTACAAAAATTCCTCTACCCCCACGCCACCAATATCACATAAAACAAATAAATTACTCTCTTCATATGGTGCACCCATACAAAAAAAAATCTAAATCTCCCTAAAATCTTTAGAATACTTACAAATTAACCCAAACTCTTTAATCTTATTGACAAAAAGCTCCCAAACAAACACAAACTAAAAAACTCCACCATACAAACAACTACCAGCAAATAAATGACACTACACTCTTTTCACTAACAATTCTTATCACATCATAAAAATGGAACAAAACCAAAAAACAACCATATAGAACTCTACGCAGCAAATCACAGTAACTAGTAAAAAAGACAAACCAATTTACTAAGCTCAAAACTGTACAATTGACCCTAAAAAAATACCCTACACTAACTCATAAATAACCAATACTCTTTAAAATTAACTTTAAAAAATCAAACTAATTAACAACATGAAAAATCTAAACTGCTAAAACATAAAAGAACATCACTACCCCAAAACCACTCCACCATATCAATACCCATGTTCCCAGAAAAACCCCTAATAAACTCCAAAGCAATAATCAAACTATAAAAATATCACAAGTTAACTTAAATTAACAACACCAAAAAATTAGTCCTAACTCAACAAACCCATAATGCCTCAAACCATCAAAACACAAATACCATCTATAAATACACACAAAACCAAAGGACCAATTTAACCATGAACAATATCTCCCAAATTATCCCTAACTATAAAACATGTACTGCAATCAAACAAACCAAATAAATAAACCCGTTATACAATAAACAATAATCCAATTATAAACATTAAAAATCCCTAACAAATTAGCTACATCACACTACCTCAAACCCACCAAAACAAACACTACACACTTGCCATAATAAAAACCACCACTAAATAATTAAAAGCCCACCCTATACCTCACGACAGCCCATTACACCACTGTAAACCTTAGAAAACATAGCCTTTAAAAATATAATACCCCGCAAAAAAAAAAAAAAATTCAACAACAAAACTCAGTTCAAAACCAATCAACACGTAGACTAAGAAACATAACATTAAATAAACAGACCTTAACCCTTATCATACACCATCCACAAACTAAATAAACTGCACAATAACTTATTAAAGACCACCTTAAAACCAGTAAACAGAAAAAACTTTGAAAAATTCAAAACTGCATCTAACAAAACACCCAAACCTCCACCAGCCAAGCTGGCCCTACCCCGTCTGAACCCCTACATACAAAAAAACCCCACAAAATCCCAATAACACATATCCAAAGTCTATTAAAAAAAAAGCTACTTAACTTTATGGATGGGTTGGTTTGTATTTGAGGTAAAATTAATTTATCTTCACTCAAAAACCAAATTACACGTAATAAATAATACCAAAAAAATAAAACAAAACCCTATATACCACCAAAGAAAGCAATATTGAATAAAAACCACATATAAATACCACTGTCTATTAAATAGCACTACCACTATCTAAATTTAACTGTATCTATACATAAACGCTTATATATACTTAAACCATATTAATTTGAGCATTAAGCTGACAATACAAAATTAAATATGAAATGTCCTAAAACGATATTATAATGCAATATCCTCTATCATTCTCCCCCAAATTCTCTCTCAACTATTTTATCTAACGCAAACAAATAAAAAACCCATCCTTTTTTACTTTTTAAAACTAACTTCTCATTTATTAGCCAGAACGAAAATTTTTGCCAAAACTGTTTCTTCTTCTTCTTCTAAAACTATTGAACTTTACCCCTGTGCAAAAAACCAAACTACCACCAAAAACGCCACACTGCGGCCGAAAAAGACCCACGCCACAGCCCCAGTGCAATTAACTCCGCCCCTGCTGCTGTATTGACACGGCAATGAAAAACATGTGGACTCGGAGATCTCACGGGAGAGTGTAAAATGCATTGGACACTGTTTCTAGAAGGCACCCAGGGTATTATTTAAAGCTGTGGCTCGGGTCAAAGGGCAATATCAACATAACCCACAGACGAAAAGCCTGCGGGGTCGGGGCTGGGTTTGTTCCTCTCTCTTCCTTTCAGTGACTTTGGCGAGCACACTCTGAAGCTGACAAGCCACAAGCGCCCCCCAGGGTCCCTTGCCAGGGCTCACTGCTGGGCTGGCGCCGTCACACGGTGCGGGGAGACCGGGGAGGCCACGCGAGCCACGGGAGCCCGAAAGCGGCCCCGCACTCCCGGCACCACAAGGAGCGCAGCTCTCGGCAGGAAAGCCGCTCCTCCGGCAGGTAGGGGCGGCCCCGCGCCGGGAGACCCGCCGAGCCCGCAGCACGGGCACCGGGCCGAGGGGGCCCCGGCGGTGGCCGAGCCCCGCGCCCGGAGCGGACAGAGCGGCCGGGACGGGCGGAGAGCTCCGTGCCACTGGTCCCGCCTGACAGCCCGGCACAGCTCGCCTGGGTTCCGCACGGTTCACACTGGCGCGGCTTTGTCAATCACTGGCGGCAGCCCAACCGCGACATTCCCGTTCCACTTCAGCAATTCTCCAGGGAATGAGTACCAGGGGTGATCCCGCACAAGGCATTTGGTGCCGGGGCACCGGCAAAAGCGCCCTCAAATGCAGCAGCACAGCCCGATTTAAAACCCTTCAAATGCTGGAAGAGCTGGGTTTCCTTCAATTTAACCCCTGAAGCTGAGGCAACAAGTGGGTGTTCACCTCACCTTAAACCAATACAACGGCAAATAAATGTGTTATTCCGTTCAATTTAATCCCTGGCAAGAGCAGAAAAGGAAGGGTTTTCCTCAAATTTCTCAAGTGATGTGGAAAGGGAGATTTTTACCTCAATTCAAACCCTTACAGAGCAGGGACAACAGGACTTGTCATGAGCTATTTTAAACTTTAGAATATAAAAAATGCTTTTTTCCTAGAGTTTGACTCATTCTTAGTTCTGAAAGTCTGTGCATGTGAACAGTCCTACTAAAGTCAGATTTCTTACATAAAGAGCTCATGGGGATGTGGAAAGGTTCATATCTGCATGTACAATTTATGTTTTTGATTAGATCCTGTCTCTGATGAACTGCTCACTGTATTTCTAAAGAGTTTTCAAATGTAAGAGCCTGGTGTCTTAACTGCAGAGGGCGAGAAATACCTTCAACATTTTCTTTCACACTGTAGGCAAAACTAAGTTCAGAACAGCTCTGAGAGAGTGATTAATTAAAAGTGAGATGTTTAATTTAGTCTGGGGTTCAGTTCATATTGTTCTTAGCCCATTATTTATAAGGGGTTTTATATTTTACTGTAAGGGCTTGGTGTTTGAGGTCACGACTTTTCTGCTAAACCATCTACTGAACTAATAAAAAAACTTGTATGTACTGTTCCCATTTTTTGTTTCTCTTGTCATTGCTTTCCTGACCTTTTTTCTTTTGGAGTATGGCCAAGCAAAATATATCAAAAAAAAGGAGTTATTGTTCCCAATGGAAAGAGGTTGAAGAAAAACAGTTGAGTAATATTTATAGGTGCAAAGACTACTTCAAAATTACAAAATATTAGACTAATCTGCTTTGCACAAAGGGTTAATTAATTAATCCATTCTTAACATATGCTTTTGTATTTTTATTTCTGAGAGGGTAAAACATGCAGTAACAGGTTTTTTAAATTGAGAACTTGTTTTCTTGGATGCCATATAGAAGTGGGAATGTCAGGAGCCTGGGAGGATGAGCTTGCTGCAGGGAGGGGACTATTCCTTTCCCCTCAGCCAGACGGGGGAGCACCAGTTCTGGGTATTCTCCTGCAGTCGAGCTACTTCTGGTTTGTAAGTGCCTTCAGAACCCCCTGGCCTCAGTGAATATTTTCTCCTCAACTATGAGAAAACAGAGCCGATAGCATTGGATCCTCTCTAGCTGTTGTTCATGTTTTCAGGCTGTACCTGCATATTCTAAGCTGACTACAGTGTAACTGTAATTTATTGTGGTTAATTGGAGTGAAAATGCAGAAACTGGAGCCAGCAGAAATTGCTTTTAAAAGAACTTTGCTGCTTACAGTGTCAACAGTGTTTCTGGGTTTTTATTGTGCTGGTTTTTTCTGCCTTTATCCAGATGAAGGTACATCTGCCCCTCCTGTTATGCTTCACCCAGTTCCTGTGGGGAAAGGAGGAGGGGATTTTTGCTTTCTTCTTTGGAGAATCCCTTCACCATGGGGAGGTTATGGAGCAGGTAAGCACCATCACTGCTCCCTTCCACTGCACATCTTTAGAAGAAAAGTGTTAATCCTGTTCTTGTTTGGAGAGGAAATTGTGGGATTGTGCTCATTGGGTATGCTCTGGACTCTGCACACGTTACCCTTTGTGATACTACACTGGGGGTTGGTTGTAGACCACTAGGGATGGAGTTTCCATCTTCTTGATGTGTTTTGGACACTGAGTTCCCCCTCAATGTTGTAGGAGTGAACATTTCACTGGAGTTTAGAGACACCTGACTAAAAGATACAGACCTAAACTCTCAGATTCATTAATGAAGTTGGATGCCATGAGTTTCTCTGAGTCCTTGCCCTCAGCCATTTTGGGTGTCTTCCTTGGCTACACATATTTACATGATGTGCTGCTTTTGGACCTGCATCTCTGTATTGACAGCAGCAGGGAGAATCAGTACACAGCAGGACTGGCTCTGGGTGAGGCCAGGACTGTACTCAAGTGCTGTTCAGTCCCTGAATGATGTTCTCAGGACCAGTCTCCACAAAGCACTGCTGTAGCATGTGGGATTTGCCTGTTCTAGGCTACACAAAGCCGAGTGCTGTTTATAATTGCTTTCTGATTTACAGAGCACAACATGGTTTGGCTTTAAGCATACAGAGAAAAAAAAAGAGCTTTTTAATTGGCATTGGAGCAAATCATAATAAGGAAATTGCTGACTATAGTCCCTCTGGTGTGGAGAAGTCTTAAATGCAATGACTTAGAGAGTACGTTAAATTAATCACAAGCTCCTAGAAATTAATATTAACTCAATTAGAATGAAATCACCCTTACATTTTTTTTTGAAATTCATTAAATAAAGATGTTTGCACTCATGTTCAGTTGCATCAATTGTCTTATGATCCATTCTGCTTGCATCTTTTTCTTTCTACAGGTCCTTGACACCCACAAATTATTAAAGAGAGCAGTGCCTACTTCTAAATCCTTAACAGGACTGAAAAAATTACCCCTATAGGAGCATCCTATTTTTGCCTCAAGACCTGCAACTAATTTCTTTCTGATTTTGACATTTTTTAATGCAATTTTCTCTTTTTTAATCTTTATTTTGTTGATTATTTATGACTGTCATGAGCAGACGTTGCATTTTATATTCTTAAATAGTTATGTCAGGGTATTTACATAGGTAAAAAAATCTGGCCTATAATTTTCAACATCCCTATCTTGGTGAGCAGTTTGTTGAAATAATTTTCTTCTTCATCAACCTTTAATTTGCATTTAAGATATTATACAAACACTGATGTGATTTTGATATATTATCACTTATGAAAGGTTCTCCTCCCACCAAAAAAAAAAAAAAAAAAAGGAAAAATCCATTGTTACAGAAAAGCATTATTGCTTGTCAGTCACTTCATTATTTCTCAACATCTGCTCTGAGTTTGAACACCTATATATCCAACAAACACCGAGAACTTTCATTATTCCACAGCTGTTTTGAAGAGAAAAATGTCTTTTAGTGCTATTTCAAGTGCAATAATCCTATTTGCATTGATATGCATAGCTCATATGGCGTTTCCATTTGTTTTCTGTCTAAAATAACATTCTTTTTGCAAAGTTTAGCTTTGGATGTGGAGACATACAAGGGTTTCAGATGCCATTCACAGACTTCAAACTAACATCTCCCCATGAGCTCTTGAGGAATTGAAAATGGAGCTTAGCTGTGAGGGCTTGAGTTATGGTTGTTGTTGAAGTGGAGGGTTTAGCTCACTCAATCCTTAGTTCATCTGCCAGAAAACTGTTATGACAATTTCCAATTTTTATTTTATTTCAGTAGCAAAAAAAAGTCATCTGAGCTATGAACCTATGATATGTTTTAATTTGGAAATATCAGTTAGTCACTTTCTGAAAAGACTGGAAAGTTCTATTTTGTAAAGTTTAATTTGAATAGGTATATTCAGAAGGAGTACATTTTAACTGATAGTGCAGTGGAGCCTCTGAAAAGCTCCAGTTAAGGCCCAATAGACATGGCATAAAAGATGTGGTATAAATTTAGCAAAAAAATTAACAACAGAGTGCAAAAATCTCAGATGACACCAACGAGTTTATCCCCTCTGCACTCAGTGATGTGAAATCAGTCTGCAGCAGCACTAGTTCCCATGTGTTTATGTAATTGTGGGATAAAATCTAATGAAGCTCCTGAAAGCAAAATTTAACTTTTGTTATTCATTTTTGTTTCCTCCCATTGCCATTTTTGGGTCAACAAATTCAGACAGGGCAAGAGGGGAAGCAGTTCTGGAGAGCAAGACCGGAAGCAGTTCTGGTATGAATATTAGCATTGCATATTACTATTGAATATGTGAAATAAAGGAGTGGAAACATTTCTATTGTATATATAGGCGTAATTTTTTTTTTTTAGTTTTTTCTTTTAAACCAGTTTTGACTGTTACATGTGCTTGCATGTAAACATTAGTTTGTGTAAATCGAACCTCAGGTGCATAAAGACAGTAACAAAGCTGCAGAGGGATGCTCCATCCTCTCTTTCTAATCTTAATATTGATCTTAAAAAAAATCCTGAAAGTTAAAATTCACATCTTTTAATTATTGTGTCAGGAAGAAGAAAGAAACAGAAGAGCAAGTGATCTCCATCCTCTTTCTTTCATCCCAAGTTTTGTTTAAAAACATGAAAGTGCTTCTCAGAGTATTGCCAAGTTGCCCTGCTTCAAAGGGATGCCCAGGATTTAGAGTCTTGGTTCCCTGGAAACCCAGGCTGAGTCTCTTTTTTTTAATGCTGCCTTCATTTGGTTACTGAAGATCTTCTCTATTTATACAGTACATGTTAGATAAATAATCTACTTGCTTATTTTAGATATACCTCCCATTCTGTTACAGCTTGATTACTTTTGATATGTACTGCTACAGCAGAACCTCTTTAGTCTAAATATCCATGCTTAGCCCACTGTTCCAGAGCTGTCCATAACACGACATGTTTTTCTGGTTCTTTATTTTAAAAGGGAATGTTTTCTGTTAAATCCCTTGCATGCGACTAACAGCACTATGACCTGAAGCAAATGTTTGTCTGCTGTTTTGTAAAAAGGGCTGGAAGAAAGCAAATCCCAGAAAAGGGAGACCTGTGTGTCTTGCAGGTAACTGCAAGATATTTTTATCTTTGTCCTACTGTCAGGATATAAACTTATCTAAATAGGGCCTGCACAGATTGTGACATAGATACATTCATTACTTACAATGTGGGTATTGGAACTTTCGTCCCCTTGTCCAAAACTTTCTGTAATGAATTTCACAGAACTGAGTAAATGGGCTGAATGAACAGCTCCTGAAAAATCGGGTAGAGCATCTTTTTGTGCATGAGGGCAGGAAACATTTTTAGGAATTGCTACCTTTTCCTTTCTGCAGTATTGCACCCAGGGCATCTCTGGGAAATGCAGACCTTGCTGTTGGCAGAAATACTCTTGTGACTGCTCAGCAACACACCAAGGGGAGAAGTCTTGGCATAAATAATGACAGGCATGGCTCTGCAGGGGCTGGAGCTGAGTGGGGTTTTGTCCTTGACTTTAGTTTCAGTCTTTCTCTTGGTGCCTCAGACACTCAGTGTTTGAAACAGTGACCTGCAGGTTGGGTTTGGCAGCCAGGGCTTTCCATGGCCCCACTGCCAGTGAGGATGAGAACAGCTTCCCAGCTTTCTTGGCCACTCTGAGCAGCTCTGCAGCTCTCTGCCCTGTGCTTTCTGACACAGCTCCAGTGTGCTGGCAGGAGGGTGTCTGCATCTATCCCCAGGCTTCTCTCGGGAAATGGCCCAGCTAATTTTAGAAGCAAAAAGTCAAAAGAGACCCATTTCAAACGCAGCCAGAATACCTCCCCTCTAATCAGCACTGAAATCTGATTGATGCTAAAGCCTTTCCTTAGCAGAAAGTTTATTGGTCTTGAAGGGGGTGGGGAGAAAAACAACACAGGAGATCTTTTACAAGGCAGACATAAGTGAACAGAAGCTCTTTAAATATGAACCTGTGGGAACCAGCAGACTGATCCAATGTATCACGGGAACAGAAAGGCCAGACAGCAGCTTTCTGAGTACATGGCATAAAATCAGATGGGGAGAAAAGAAACTGTGGTACTTTTTGCCTAACATGACCTGAGGAAAATTACTGGCTGTTGTGCGGCTCTTGCATGGTTGTTTCAGGCATATCATGTTCTGCAGTGATTAAAATACAACTTCTGGTGACAGCAGGAACCCAGATGCCCTTCTGAATTGTGTGCAAAGTGCGACAGTTGTTCCTTCAACCCAGGTCATGTTTCAGAATATGCTTCAGCAACTGCTTTTTATTGCATTTGTTTCCTATATTGTTGTACTGAATGAAAACACAGGAAGCACAAAATCTTGTGGCAATATTCTGTTTATAAAGGGAAAAGTCACCTTGTCAGGGTCTGTGGGTGTTGTATGGATTCACGCTGTGCCAGGAAGGTATGGAAGACAAAATCGAAAGCATGCACATGTTTAAATCTTTCATCTAAACTCTGCAGCACAATTTTTTTTTTTTCAGTGAACAGCTGCCTGAGAAAATATTTTCCTCCAGGAGAACTAGTGCTATTTTCTTTATTTTCCTAGCAGGACTACCAATGAAGACTCTTCCATGCTGACTACAGGAGCCTGGGGCTTGAAGAAAATCCAAAAGAGAGGGAGTCTTATCCATTTTCTGCTGTCTACTCCTCAATAGATCTTTACCACATTCCTTTTCCCAGAGGGTGGGGTGTTTTTGCACTGAGTATTTTGTCTTATTTGAGTCCTGTGTAACTATTACTAGACTTGAAAATGTTACTTTGCTACAGGCATGAGAAACAGACTTAGGCCTGAACCTGATGTATTTGGGCCTGGCTTTAAACGCTCACATTTTGGGCTGCATAATATAGCTCAAGTTAAAAGGTGCTGCATTATTTGGAACTGTACGTACATTTCTCCTCTGGTTACTACATGTAGAAGAACCAATTCCCCTCTTATTTTGGTAGGATGGTACTCCTTGGTCTTGTAGCTTCAGAAAAAGAGCAGTTTTTCTCCGTACGAAGTATCTGTCACAAACCTAGTGCCAGAACATTTTGTTACAGCTGATTGTGCCTCATATGTCATCTTTGGGAAGAGTTTTTTTGTCTCTTTAATCTGGGCTGAAATGAACACTGGTGAGTGATTTCTTGTGTGATCTAAGTTCTCAGAGCACAGCTGATAAGAGCAGCAGCAGTCATGTAAGGTACAACTTGTTACAACTTTGCTCTAGTGGGTTTTACCATGCTCTCACCAGAGATTTTTTTTAGTGGGAATAGATGAGCCTGTGATGAAGGTTTTTGATAAATCCAACCAGGAACATTTTTGGAGATCTGTAGGACCTTTTTGAGGATGTGTGTAAAGATCTATTATGAGGCACGGAAGTGAGAGCCCTAAGGCAAGGAAACTGCTCCATTGTTTGTGCTCTTAAAATTACTTTAGGGCTCAAGCTGCTTCTGAGCCAAAAACAATCAGATATTAGACCTCAGTGAACTTGTGGATGTCAGAACTATTTTGAGAAATTGAAATACTTCATTGTAGCCACATATTTGGCCATGATAGGATGTGTGGCCCAAATTCAAAGAAATTGTAAATACTGCCATTTATCCAAATTATTGTTCCCTTGCTATGTATAAACTTCAAAGAAAAACAGTTTCTTAATAGTTTGTATGCTGCTATAAATAATATTTCTCTTTATTGCATACTGAGAAAAGAATAGCATTCCATGAGTCATACTTATTGTGGGGTCTGTGGACAAAGCTCTCAAGGCTTTATGAGCTTCCACAATGTGCAAAAGCCTTAAGGTTGAACAGTCTTGCTTCTTCCAGCAATAAATTAAAGGCAGATTCTTAAAATACTTCGACATGAGTAGCTGATTTACTGTAAGAAGCACTTTGGTATTAAGTTGCTCTCAGATTCAAATGGAAGAAAGCAATACCTCCTCCTTATGGGTAAGATGAAGGACAACATTTGTCTAGAAATTTCTTGGGTTTGACTGGTGTTACTATTCAGTGAGGTGGAGGTAATGTGTTCACTGAATGCTGTAATGCATAACTGCCAAGACTGGCGTGGGAGTTTTTAATTATTTACTTGCAGTGAAACCTACTTAAGAGAAGTGACACTTGGCCATCATTTATTGCAAGTGACAAAAATCCTGCTCTGTTACAACTCTAGTCCTGTTGAAATCCATAGTGGCAGAGAGAAAAATTTGACCCTCCTTATTACAATTCACAACTCTGAGCCAAATTGCCAGATAAGCTGCCTCAATACCATTTTGATCATTTTGATACATCTCTTGTATGAGAATTGCTCTGTGTGGAAATTCCGATGGGAGTGTATCTTTTGTAAAACGACAAACCCAAACCTGAAAAGACAGTGATTTTGAGGTTCCAGTGATTTTGAGGTGTGGAGTTCCTTGCCAACAGAATTGTCTTCTGCAAATAAATACCTTTGAGTGGCCTGAGGCAGCAGAGCTGCAATTTTTTGCTGTCCTGTGTAAATGTCAGGAGATGTGAAGTGAATGCATCTCTGGATGTTTTACCAGGCCTGGCTTAGCTGGAAGGTTCATGGAAGTATTATTCATTTTGCCTGAACAAGTGCTAAATAATAACCCAGCCTCTGTGACTGAGCACAGCTTTATCTTCAGTACCCATCTGATAGGAGAGGGAAGCAATCAGAGCCACAGTAAGGATGGGATCACCAGGAAGTGATTGAATAAGGTTCTTTGAAGAAATTTCCTGTGTCTTCAGATACTTCATCCAGAAATCTATCTCCATTTTGCAATGGGTCTGAGGGAAGCGTATCATACACTGAAAGACACTGGATAATCTTCTGACTTACCAGATCTATTCCATAACACTGTCAAAGAGCCCAGTAAATGCATATGGGAATCATCTCCATTTCTGTGCAAAAGCAAATATAACTGACCTTTGAATGCACTTCTGCAGACAGTCACGTCTGTGAACTTTGCAGCTGCAGAGATTGCATTCAGATTGCCTCAAAAGCGATGTCCAAACTTAGAAGATGAAATGGAACTCTAAAGTTTAACTTTTTTCCCCCTTTTGAGAATGAGGTTCTCTTGAAAATCCTTGGTTTGTTGATTTATGCCCAGCTTTGGAGCAAAAAGTTCTTGTCCCCACAATGCTTCAAATTTCTGCTTTGCTAAAATGTAACAATTTGGAGATTAGAGAGAATGATGCTATATTACTGAAGAATATATTTTGAATTTTTCTTTCATTAGACTTTTACAGGTAAAAAAATACTCTAAAACTAGTAATTGGTCCTATATGATATATTCAGTAAGGAAATGCAAGATTTAAGATTTCTAGGTGAGAGCACTGAGATGAGGGAGTGTGCTACCAATGTTTCAGGAACTATTTAAACACAATAAACACTGAAAATGGATTGCTGCAAAGGAGCTGCAGTATTTCAGAAACTCCATGCCTACAAGGGGAGCAGCTCCTGCACCCTTTTCCCTCTCTGCTTTTGCAGAATTTGTAATAGTTTTTGTAGGACTTCATGAAGACTCCTCCTGCTGCGTTCTTTTTACTCTAAGTATGATCTTACGCTACATACTTGACAAATGTCAGATGAACTGTAGGGAAATATTTGATTACATGGGAAATCTGCTCTTAGGTCTGGTGGTTTCTTGTTTAACTGCACTGTTAGTGCAGTTAAACAAGAAAGAGCAAGATACTCAGGCACAAACCTCTTCAATGTATAATTTTTTTACAAATAGTGAGTGGCTGCTTCTGTGGGATCTCACCTAACACACAACTGTCCATATTTGTAGGGGGGTTCAGTCTCTCATGAGCTACAAGTGTTTTCTTGCAAGGGATCAGGATTTTTCACCATCAAGAAATTGAAAGCTTTTTATTGTTGTGGGGTAGGACATACTGGCAGCAACTAAAACCAGTGCTAGAACAGTAAGTAAAGGTTGATTTTGTCCATTTTTTACAGGCATTCATCTAAACCAAACCATTTCAGGTTCAGGCTGGCTGGAGTGGCTGAATGCAGATACAGAGATGCTACTTAAGGACAAGATGAAGTAATGAGTTAAGTCACTTTTCTGTATCTGTCCTTCTCGAAGAGACACAGTCATCTCTGTAAAAATTTAGATTAACCTCAGTAGAAGACAAATACACGTATTAACAAACCTTGAGTAACCGACCTGATCCCTGTGATCCACAAAATACAAATAAGAAAATTTTTTTAAATTTACCTATTAAATTCTTGTGAATATTATTCAAATATAAAATGCATACAGTGGTGGGGCATTTTGTAATCTTAAATTGTCAAATTTAAATCTAGTAAATGTTGAATGATCAACAAATTGTCAATATAATCTCCTAAATAAGCCTGAAGGATTAGTGATTAAGTCTGAAGGATTAGTGATTATCTCGTCGCTAAAGTTGTCTACATTGCAGAACATTTATCAGTTAACTAATTTACTAGAGATTATTGGTCAGTGGTTATTTTAAGGGCTGCTGAGACCATCTGCTGTGCTGACTTAGAAGAGCATTAGCACTTTAAAAGTTACGACTTCAGAAGTGAATGCTGTGGGTTATCCTAAAGATTAATAACTAAAACCTGTATGTATTTCGGGGGGACAAAACAGGGACTATTTGTTTTTCGCTGAAACTGACATAAATATCATGGGTTTGTACAAAATGTAGGTTTTTATTTTTCTTGATCACAAAATGTACCAGCTGATGATAAAGAAAGTCAAGAAAAAAAACCACCGCTATGGTTTTCAGATTTCATATTATTTACATGAAAACCAGTATGAAAATTATTCCTGTAGCAGAGCAGAAGGGATTTTATTGCAAAATCTTTTCTCAGAACATTGTTTCTGACTGAAATTTGTATGATGAGGTTGAATAGAGCTTTCAGTTGGTTGAGGTATTTTTGTTTCTTGCCTGGAGGAGAGCAGAGGGAGGAAGAGATGCAAGAGAGAACTAAGACAAGAATTTGTCAGTATATTTAAAGAGCTCAGTCATAGAAATCAAGTGCATCTTGTCCTGGTCTTTCAGTTTGAAGATGAGGATAAAATATGGAATCACTGGGGTCAGAATGAGACATTAATTTTTAAGAATTAAAGACTTTAGTTAAACTAGATATTGCTGAGGTAAGATAGATAAACTTCCCTCTACTAACAGAAGCCAGATTTAAGGAACTGATAAGTCATGAGGCCTGTTTATGTATTCTGACTAATCAATAGACTCCAAGAATACAATGCAATCATAAATCAAGCACTCCTGGAAAAACAGGATTCAGTTGTCATGTAGCACTAAAAGGTTAAAAAGTCAAAGTGAGGAAGACCCATTTACTTCATCATTTTGAGACCCCGCCCCATAAAAAGGACCACCGACCCATTTCAAAGAACAAACTCCGCAGGCTTAATGGCTTTTTGGCTAATTACCATACAGAGTGGGGAATGGGATGTACCAGAGCTATGAATATGCATTTGTGTTTTGGGTATTCAATACTCCTGTACATAAAAAACCCCTGTGATCATCTGGAAATTGTGTGTGTGTATTTGGGAGCTCTCCCCGCACGCTGCCCGGCATCGTAATAAACATACACTTTCTAACTTAAACTGTTAGAGAGTCTTTGTCCGTCATAGTTGGATATTGGTATTAGATCAATATCCATATTTTTAATAAATCAAGAACAGAGCAAAGGCAAGGAAAGCCAAACCCATTGTCAGCAACTATCTTTCCAAATACAGAAGAGTTTAATTGTCTGTCATTGTTAGGCCTGTTTTCTAGATGTAAAAATAGTGAAGATTACTCTTTAATCAACACTTGCAAATTGTGATCTGGCAGTGACCTGTGTTGAGCATCCTGCATGTCTGTGCTGTTTGGGTGGTCACAGATTTATGAGTTTTCCTGAATGCCTCCTGGATAGCTGGGAGGAAGCCCACTGTTCTTTTAGGCACATAAATAATTGCCAGTTTTGGTAGTGACAAAACTGAAACTTGGATTGTGCCCTTTACCTCTTCTCCTCCCTCATGTCTAAAATACAGGAAAATACCACTATATATTGACCTTGTTTGATTAAAATATTTCAAATTTATGTTTACCAAACTCTTAAGATTTAGACCATGCTGGTCTAGAAGGTGCTGTCCTCCACTGCTTTTTTGGGGAAAACTGTCCAGTGATTCACAGGTATTTTTAAGAGTTGCTAGCTGGTCCAAAAGAAGTCTACCTACCCCTTTAGATTACTGTATTGACATAATGTGATAATGTTTCAATGCTCCTCCCATTTATACTCCTCTTAATCTTTTCAATCTAATTAAATGAACTGTTGTTTCTCTAGGTGTTTAAAAATAAAGAAATAATTTCTTGCTCACAGGCATTAACGTAATTGGGCCAAATTTAATCGAATGTCTGTCTGTATCATTCTACTAGTTTTGATGCCTTAAATTTTAGCTTTCATATTTTCCAGATTCTGTACTGCATTAGTATGTAACTCTGAACATCATATAAAGTGCTAGCAAGTTCTCTTCACAGTGCAGTTAGACAAAGCAATCCTTTTCCAGCCTGAGAACCAAGGGCACTGTTACAGCTTCAGGCCCCAAAAGGATAAACAACAATGAATTGAGGAGAGCAGTCTGGGAGGATGAGACTTCATAACCTGAAGCTGTAATTGAACAATTAACCCTAATATGTATATGGACCAAAACTTATAAAAATGTGAAAACTCGTGACCCCTGGTCCAGCTTGGCTGGAGTCATGGCCAGTCTCTTGTACTGCCCAAGGTGTATCCTTTGAAGGCCTTTTAAATAAATACCTACTTTATTCCTTTAATACTGTCTAGCCTCTTTTCTAGGTAGCCTCTCAAGGCATCAGTTTCTGTGAAAAAAAAAACCAAACAACTCACTAGAACTTTCAACTGAACTGAAACTCTGCTGATTAAAAGCAGCTGATGACCCACTAACAATACATATGCCATTATACGTGTTTATAATGTCCTCTGAAATGGAATAAGAAATTAAATGAGAAGATGGCTGGAGGGAGGAAAACATTGCATTATCTATGCATATTGTATTGTCAGCTTCAAAAATGACTCAGAAGGAAGAATGAGTCATTTTGGAAACAGAGAATGTAATGAAATATCCATGAAAGTTCTGAAAACTGGATGGTTTCAATGACTGCTATAAATAGGTTTCCATAAGCTCAATAAGGGATTTCAGTGAAATATCTGGGTGCTAATTTGGGCAAGTCATTAAATGTGTTGGGAGATGGGATTGCCTGAGTTTGAGCAACTGGAATACTTAAGAATTCTTAAGTCACAACAAGTATTACAGTGTGGTCCTTACTTTGGTTACCATTGCCTCTCCTGCATCTCTTCTTTCCCATGTCCTCTTCTTTGTACCTTCTCCCTTGCATTGCAGAGTAGTAGCAATATCTGCACCTATTGTACCTTTATGCTTGATTAAAGCAAATGATACCAGAAGGGCAGTCAGAAGAATGCTTTCATAATCTGGTAAAATATTCTCAGGAAGAGAAAAAGTAATCCCTGTGAAATTATTTCTAAAATAAGGAACAACTAACTAGACTCGAATGGTTCTTCTCAAAGATGAGCCGGTCGTGGAGCTCATTCATCATTTCCATCAACATCATGGCAACAGGAGTTGTAGAAAGAAATGCTCAATTACAAGTTTTCTGATCTTGCCCTGTGGCTTTGTGCCAGTAATCCTGCTATTAGGTAAGGTTTTGCTTCAGCTCTGGTCTTTCTAACTCTGACATGCAGTGAGAGGGACACTTGTAAACACAGATGAGAAAAATAATAGCATCCCACTCACATGAGTATTAGTAACTGCAGAAAATACTTTATAGGACTACTCAGTTTTCTTTTCTCTCCCTCAGCTTGAAAAGTTCTGATATTTCTTGGTCTCTGTTGTTCCATACTATTTATAACCTGTAGCTACCCAGATCAGCTCACTGTAGCTCGCCTGCTACATTAGAAGAATGTTATTGTTGTCTTTCTGTCTAAAATTACTGTAGTGTGCACTTTATCTTCTCCATTTCCTCTTATTATTCTCCCTCCGATCATTGTTCTTGATGCTATTTCTAAAAGTAATGTATTGATTTCCTGTCTCTTTCCCTGTGTTTTGATTATTAAGATAATAAATGTTTTAAGATAGTCTGTCTTTTATTACCTATATTGTGTCTTACAAGACAATTGCTATCCTGATTTTAACAGCTGAATCGCCTAATAACTCCAGAACAGCCATCCAACAGGCCTGTGTACTTTGTTTTATTACTTCATTTCCAAGGTTCTGGTAACAAAGGACTATTTGTTTTCCAGGAACAGCAAGATGATGGTTTGTATTTACCTCTCTGAAACCAACAGTCACTCACTGTCTGTCAGAGAAACTCCTGAAAAAGAAGCTGCTGTAACAAAAATATTAATCTTATTTAGTTTGCTTTAGCTCATAAATCAGATATGTGCAAAGCCTGAAAGTTTCAGGTCCATAACTATGCTACTTCTTTACCATTCAAGCTTCAGAGTGAAATGATTCAAAGTCAAAAGTTGACTGCAGCTCACGAGTTCATGAAGTTTAAGGTCTTTAAGCTTATGAAACCAGTGTTGTTTTCCTACCCAGAACCCTAACCCAGCCTAGGTTTCTTCAAGCTGGTAAACTGTCACATGCTTTGATTTAAAAGGGAATAGTTTGCACTTTTGCTTGCTTAGAGTCAACTTTGAGTTGGTGAGAGCTCACACACCTCTGCTCCTGGGGGAGCCTCCTGCCCCAAGGGCAATGCCCTCACTGCAAACCTTGTCTTTGACTCCAGCTGTGTATCTGATGTTTCTCTGATTCTGCTGATGTGCTGCAGTTAAACTTCCCTAGAGAAAGGCAGCCAAGGCTTGGCCTGCAGAATTGTCTGGTCCTTGGGGAAATTGGAGGGGAAAGGGGCACATGAGCGAATGAAGGCCTGTATGAATCTGGGGATGTGTAGAGGAATGGAGCTATGAAAAAGAAAACTGGTGAAGGGCATGGACCACAAGAGTGAGGAGAGGTGGACACTACTCCCTGTGAGCCTGGAATCCCAAACTCTCCTGCTGGAGGCAGAGGCTGGCATGCCTACACCCTGCGCCTGACAGGTAGTGTGGGCAGTGCTGAACTCAGTGCAGCTAAAGCCCTGCTTAAGGATGTCATCTAAAGAGTCAAAAAAAAAGCTAACTCAGCCCACATGTTGGAACATGGCTTGATACCATTGACTTGAGTGGAATTTCACTCTAGCAGAGGCTTACTCCAGTCATGATCCTGTATTTGGAAAGATAAACATGAATGTATGCTTACATCCCCAGTGCAAGTTATTCAAGGGAGATAAGGCAAGAGAAGGTAAATATAAGTCATCCTATAGACCAGGATGCCAGCTGACCTCTTGTTTTGTCATCTCACTTCCCAATATTTGCTCTGCTGAAAGGAAAACTTGAGTATTTCTTTGCAATGTTTGTGAATGGATTGGCTGTTTGTCTTTACGTTTGTCTGTCTCAGCTCTGTAAACAAGATAAGGCGTGATGACCGCACCCTGCTGACTACGTGGGCAAGCCGAGCGACACCCGGCTGCTCCCTCTGCAGCCCAGCCAAGAAAAGGGCCAGAGCAGCAGTGCACAGTGCACAGTGTGTGAAAGGATCTGTGGGGAGCTGAGGATGTTTATCCAGCCATAAAGAGACCAGATGTGTGTGTGTGTGACTCCATAGAAAACCCAACATCCTGTTTATCAAAGGAAGTCTCTTGGTTTTTCATGGAACCAGTCATCCTTTCATTTGCAGCTTTGGACAAGAGAAATAAGGAGCAAAAGTAAAAATAGCTGCAGTATCAGACTTTCTTCCTGAAAGCTGCTTTGCATGAGGGGTAGTTGAAAGGCTGGGCTCAGACAGGGAGATGTAATTATGGAGTCAGGACCTGGGTGGGAGCTCTGTTTTATCTCTGAACAATACAATCGTTTCCATCTGCTTGGCTGGAGCAGAAACTTTCTCTGTTTCTGACAATACTTGGCACAGTGTTGACACTAAAACTACAATTTTCCATTGTTTTTTTTTTTTTTTGACCTTTGGATAACTTGGTTTATGGACAAAAATTTACTACCTACATGCTTTGTATTTAATGGGACTGGCATTCTGTCACAAACTGGCTTTTCTGCTGCATTTTCTTTAGGAGGAAGAAGATGCAAGACAATGGCTGTATGTAGACAGCTTCATTCATTTCTAGTGAAGCCTTGCTGAGTGGCACCGAAGGCTGCTGTCCTGGACACTGGAGATGGAGGCTGTAGAGTTCTCTCTTCATATCAGTGGTTTCCATATCCATAATTCAGATGGAAATCTTTGTCACTTTTAGGCCAGTGAAAGTCAAGAGTCACAGAGCAATTTTCCATCTTGTGTATAATGCCAAACAATAAATATTCCAAAAAGCCCTACCAGGGCTGTAGCAACAGCAACGCAGAAGCTGTGGTGCACACATAGAGTTTTGCAAATGGTTTTATTAATGGGCTCAAGGTGGAATAAAGCCATATTGCCTCTTGCTCAATGGGGCGTGTAGTGGTGATTTCCCCAAGAAAGGAGCATGTTTGGGCAGTGGCTTTGCAGAAAGACAATTTGCAGGGTGAAGTTGGTTTAGCCATAGAACACTTACAAAAAAAAAAAAACAAAAAAAACCACAACAAAAAACAAAAGCGAAACAAAACAAAACAAATCCTTCAAGGGAAATTCCGCCAAAACCAAAATGTCATAATTTTGCTAGTTTTAGGCATATGCTACTATTCCTTATGAGAACCCTGGTAGCTTTTTTTGCCAATTTAATGGCAATAGTAAAGCATATTTAGAGACTTTACCTACACACTTTTATATATGCTGCAAAGCTATTTGACCAAAATGCAACCCCTAACATCTGTGAAATGCCGCCTTCTAGAAATACAAGCCAATGCCTTTTTATAGTAACATACTGGCAACGATAATTTATGTATTCTACAGTATAGAAAATACTGCAGGCAGTGCTATTTTTAGCTGTGTAACCTTTAAGCATATTTAACTATATCGTAGGAAATTGGATTTTAACAGGTGAATAACTTAATATAACAAGGCAGATGAATTACAGATGTGGACAATGTCTGTCCAGGTCTCTGTTTTTTCCTGGCTCTAAATTATTCATCTGGGATGGCCAGAAGCCAGCTATGGGGATTATTGATATAAGTGAGTTAAGAATAGATTAGAACATTTCTCTAGTGCAGTATAATGTTTCTCTGTTGACTGCGTTGTTTTCCATCATCCATTAAGCACTGCAAGCCAGACTTTATTAACCCAATTTTAAATTATTCATGTTCTATACATGTAATATTATTATAAATTCTTGAGTTCCTTGTTTGTAGGGCAAGGGGTGTTCTTTTAAAAGACATAATGTTATAAAGAAGAAGACAAATATTTCAGAATTTCGCTTAGGCATGGATTTTCTGGAGAAGAAAAACTTTTTTTCCAAAGTCTTGCCAGCTGTCAGAGCTGGGTGGCTGAAATGTGCAGTACTCTTTCATTTTAGTTGGTGGTGCCAATGCCGTTCTCCTGTGCCTGTCAAAGTGTTAGCCCAGCTGTGGGTTTGTGACTTTTTTCTTGTTCTCTGTCACTTTTTTCACTATTGCTCTTTGTTTTTAATAAATCTAGATTACTGAGAAGATTGAAGTCTTTGGCCTGTACCAAAAGATGAAGAGATGGAGGTACATATGGGGAATTAATTTGAAACATGATAGTGGAAAAATCATCATTCCTTCTAAAACACGAAATAAATGAGGTTTACTCTGCAGCTGTGCAACACAGCTCTAATAACTATGAAAAGTAAATGAAGACTGTACATTGGTGTAAGAAATGTGAAGTGGCTCTGTCCCTATGAAGGTCATAATGGCATTTTCCTACATTAGCATAGTGCTTTGGTGTGTTTGAAATTCATTTGAGGCTAAAAGAGAAAAAAAAAAGAAGAAAAAGAAAAAAAATGTTTCACTAGTGAGGAAACAAAAAGGTATGCAAATAGAGTCACAAATCTTGAGGTTTATTTTGGAATTGAAGTATTTTAGTCTTTGGTCACATTTTTCACTTGTGGTGAATAGCTATAAGGAAGGAGTGGTAAAAATAGTGGCATTGAATAATTCTGGTTTTCTGAGAAATGTGAAGAAAGCACAGCAGGCAATAGCCAGGTGAGCACTAGAGCTTAAAGATTCAGCTCTAAACTCCGAGCTTGCCTTTTTGTGTCATCAGTATAAATTTCACCAGTCTTTTTCCCCAATGTGTAATGAAGATCATTTTCTCATCTATATTGACAGAATTATTTTATTTATTTCCATGAATGCTTTTCTGAGTTCCAAGATGAAAGTTTCTTGTTGTGTTCTACATCTCCATGTGACTTTTAACTGTAAAACAAACTACAGTTCACCAACTTTGCTGGTAATTTTAGAGAAATATTGTCTTAAACCTTTTTCCTAGCGTCCTTCTGCCACCTGATCTTTCTCCAGCTCTAGATTTCTGAACTATTGCACATGTTGGATAACTTGGTCATGTAAGAGTTTGACTTTAGATGAGTGGACGCTGAAGTACAGGTTGCATATATGAAAGTACTGTTTTTAAAAAGTCCAATCACTTTGTTTTTATTGCTTCTGGCTTTGCACTTGTGTGTAACTGGGACAACTGGAAACACTGAATAGTAGTGGTGCCTCTCACTGAAATGTCATTGCCATTGCAGTCATTTAAATAATAATGACTTCAAGAGAAGGAGGTTTGGTAAGAACAGCAAATGGGATCTCTGTGGGAAATGGAAACTGAATGACAAAATGATCAAACACACATATTTGTAGAGACCATGCAATAAATTATCAATATATATAATAGAAATTGTTATTCCATTTGCTAACGTGCTAGCTTATGATACAGAATCATATCATTGTACATGTGAGGTTTTTAAGATTAGAGGTTTTTAAGATTTTAAGTTGTTATTCCACTAAGTCTGACTATTTCTTATATTCCCTTGTTATTCTTCATGTTCCTACCAGGGTATATCTTGATGGCCAGGATGAAATTTTTGAGATGGTCAGCATTGTTTACAGTCTGGCCATTGCAGCAGCTTGTTTTGCTGCCTTTTCTTCATTCCTGCCCTACCTCTTCTTTCCTATGCCCTTTCCTATGCTCCCTCTTGGCTGGGCAGTCCAGGCCCATCCTTGAATGAGTTCTGAGCTGTAACTGAGCTAATTTATCTTTCTAACAAAATATAAAATTTAGTAAAATCATTTTTCTGGACCATTTTCTGTCCTTTCAATGAGTTAAAATGGAAGGGCCTGATGAGTGCTGGAGCCCAGCTGGGCAAGCTGGCTGAGAGCAGGGGGAGGGCTGGAAAATGATGGTCTGTGCAGAGGGATTCATCAGTTCTGTCATGAGAGCCAAGTCCTCCTGGCATTGTGGCTGTTTGCATTTGTTGTGCTGAGCAGTATGTTCAGTGCAGGTAGTTCAGGGAGGCAGGAGGCCCAGGAGGCCTTGAATTGCTGACCCTTTGGATAAAAAAAGGGCTGGGGACCTGTGGCACACCCAGGTGAAGGACACTTGGGGACACAAGGAGCCAATGGCCCCAGACTCAGCCTCATGTGGATTGTGAGGATATAAAAGCTCAGGGTCTCATTTGTTTAGAGTCCCTTCTCAGAGACCTCAGCTTAAGCTGTTGATTTCTCCCTTATTATTATGCCAAAATTAAACTACTTTAAGGATCAGGATGTCTGAGGTGCTGCTGTGGGGAGCCTGGGGCCAAGCCAGTGAGGAAACCTGGTGTGGCTGTGTGAGTGGGGGGAGTGTATCTGGGAAGTGTATTCCAGCTCAGGTGGCACAGGTGTGACTTCCAGAGTGGCTCCTGGATGGTCAGACAGGGAAGTTTCCGTAACAGGAACTTCTCCAAAACACACCAGTTTGGTGAAAATGTAGGGTTCCAAGGGTCCATGTCAGGATGAATCAGCCAGAGCCAGGAGCAAGCCCTGTGGGGCACAGGAAAGCACTTGCCCGGTTAACCTTGGCACTTTTGTCTCCTTGGCACTGTTGTTTCCTTTCCCCCTGTATGAAAAGTTTTCTCTTCCTGGACTTTGCATTGTGTTTCCCTGAAAGGTTTCAGTCTATCTCATGGAAATTATGCAAATGTCACTGTGCGCACGTAAAAAATCTGACAATGGCACAAAAAGTACAGGACCAAAATAGGCTTTGCAAAAAAAAAAAAAAAAAGTCTATGTAGCAATGAGAGACCTAATTTCCCTGTTACATATTTGAATTATTAGGAGATAATTCTGTTTATCAGTCTGCCAAAGTCTCTTTTAAAAAATGAACTATACATTTTAAAAGGAAATATGTGTACAAATTTAGTGACGATGATGAAGTAAAAAACTCTGGGATGTAAAAGCAGATTTATTTGCTGCCCCAGATCTTTAACAAATGAAGGAGTTTGGTTCATGTTGCAAAACAAGCTGACCTTCTAGCAGGGGTCAGGCATGAAGCTTTTTGCCAGAGGTGAATGGTTTGAAAAACTGAGCCTGTGTGAAAAGGGAAACAGTGGAAACTATTTCATGCTTGGAGCCCGCCTGGGCTCTGGAGAGTGGCTCTGTAAAAATGTCAGCCTCTGACTGAGCGGGTCTGTTTTCTACGTGTGGCAGCAGCCTGAGCCTATTGCCTGCTTGGCGTCCTGCGCGTGGGTTGTGTGCGCACCACGGTTGATATATTGGTGTTGGGGTTTGGATTGCTTGGTGCTTCACAGCCAACAGCGCAGGCAGCAGATGCTGTCCCAGCCTGGCCATAAGTGGAAGTCTTGCTTTACAGACTTTTCTCTGTAGATCTCTCCCTGCTTCACCCTTGCATGTGTCTGCAATGCCACTGGTCCTGGCAGAGTTCCTTTTAGGGGTGTTTTTGGAAAGCTGGGGCCCTGCAGTACAGACCTAGAGGCCACCCTGCCTTGTGAAGTGAGATTGTCCCTTTGCCATAGTGCCAGGTTTCTCTTTCATGTCACTCAAAAATTCCAGAAAGGAAGCACTTAGGCCTAGCAAAGCGCAGTAATGCCATTGAATCACTATAGCTTTTCCTAGTATTCTGCTGATGGCTTGAGGTCCTAAATTCTGAGAGGAGCCACCCACAAACATCTGCTTGGATGTAAATATGTGTATTGCACATTGCTCTGTTTATACGTCAGTTTTCCATCAGACTTTAAGCTCATATAACAACTTGTGAAGTGTAAGAGGTATAAATTACTTGAAATTGAGTGTCCCTTGTCTGACAGGGGAAGTTAATAATGTTAGTCTCTGAGGGAACTACAGCAAGAAACATAAATAGGAGCAGAACACTGTGTTCCTTCTTCGGTGCCTTGCCCTAATCCTGACACGTGAGCACCTACCAACACAAATAATGTTATCAGGTCAGAATCGCCAGCCAGTAATAAATCAGCCCTGGGACTGGCAAGGCTCTCACTGCTGTACAACAATGTGACCTCCAGTCAGGAAGAGACTTTATATTTGGGCAGAGATGCTTGCATTTGGTGAGAAGCATCTTGCACCAGTACTTGAGAGATGTGCATGCAGGTCAGAAAAGCAGAGACATGAGAAGGTGTAAATTTATGTGGAATCTGTGTGGATGATGTCCTCTGCCAGCTCTCCAGAGCAGCTGCAAGGCCAGTAAGGGTTTCCAAACATGGAAGAAATGAGCAGACAGCAGATGCTCGGTGGCATATGGGTTATAGCTCAGAGTTGGACTTTACTGGTTACAAATGATTCACTGCTGGCATACACTGAAAGGGTAAACCTCTCCGTGCAAATGTGTAACACTTGAAAAACTGAACATAGGTAGACAACGAAACTTGCTTTTGGAGTTACTGGCATTTCTGTCAACAGAAAAGATTGACTTTTCTTCTTAAAAACTACTTGATAACTCAGTAGAGAAATCTCAGTACAACATGAGATTAGGATTTGCCTCCTTTGAAATTAGCTGGATGTGAAAGAGCCAATTTCAGTATTCTTTTGTTTATAGACATCTTGGTGGCAGTTTTGCTGCAACTCTGTTGCTATGTGCTATCTGCATCTATCAATGCATTTCAAATAGATCCTAAGCCAGCAGCTATAGGGTTTTTCCATTCCCACCCCTGCATTTTCCAAGCCTTTATAATCCCAGTCAAAGACACTATCAAGAGTCATGACGGGTGGATAAAGCATTAGCAGGACTATCAAGAATTACTGGTTTTGTTGGAAAAATAAGATGTATTTGGTTTAAAATATTGGTTCTACTGGTTATATTTAAACTCCTTTGAAGTCGATAGTGAGAATCTACTTATTCTGCTGCAAGATGAATTATTTCAAGGGATCCAGTACAAACATTCACAGCTATTTATCTAGAAGAAGCAGACTCTCAAAACCAGATACAAAATACCACATTTAATGCACATATTTACTCTTTGTGTGCTAAGCACAAAGAGAAGGGCATAGGCCCAGGAGAGAGATAAAGCAACTTCTATTTTATGCAATTAAATTGTGTCTGACAACACAGTGTATCTATTTCTGAACAGTGTAAATTAGTCTGAACCATCTGGGGAAGTGAGTAAGAAGGGATCTGTGCTGTTTGATATACAGCTGATGGCAGAGGACATCCCCTGTACTTTCTGCACTGTACAGAGGAGGAAGGAAGGGCAGGTTGTACAAAGGTAATGCCAAGCTGTCAGGATTTCCTCCCTGAGAAATTCTGGTGAATATACAGAGCATTGTGTGTTACCCAGATATTGCATTGGTGTGTAAAAGACACAGGTACATCTGCAACAAAATAAGGTAATCATGTCTGTAAAACTGGGCATACAAAAGAAATGCTTGAATTATGGTTGCTTGTAAAACTTGGCTCAGTCTTCCATCTAGAGTTGAAGTACTACTTTGATTTCCAGAGACACTTTAAATGCATGCTGTTGTCCTAGTTTGGGCAGGGCTGTGGCCAGCTCATACCCCCATCCCTGTGCAGATCATTCACAGGTAGGTGACATATGAAATCCGCATGGAACTGGTATTCTTTGGTGCCCTTGTGCATTCTCTAGTTTCTCTACAGCTTTGCTGTTGCACAGAACGTCTATAAACATAACCCACAGTCACCTTTTGTACTTTCTCATTTTCTCCCCAAACAAGAATGGTCTGGTCTGGTCTTTGCAGTAATCTCTGATGTACAGGCAATCTATCTCCAGTGATGCAGGAAAGGAGCTGCAACCCCTGTCAGCAATCAGGGCTGGCTGGCAGGAGGAGGTGAGGGTTCTGCCCTGTGTTTAAAGGCGAAAGTGCAAAACTTTGCACAGATCAAAGGGACTCAATTATTCACTTTATACAGGCAGAGGCTTTCTGTGGTTTCAGGACAGTGTCAGAGCTAGAGCACCCAAAACAAAACCTGCGTTTCAATCGAGTAGGGGATGGCTGGTGATGGAAATGTCTTTTTACCTTGCAGTGCAGTGGCTTGCAGCACTGCTGTTTGCATGTCCCACAGGAACAAGCTCTTTCAGCTGCTATCAAACTTGTCAATCACTTTGAAATTCATCCATGAAGAAATTCCTCTGCGTAGCCCAGCAGCAAAGAGCAAATCGGCATTGGAGACTTTTCTCATAGTGGTTCACTAAACTATCTCAGATATTTTTATGTGACACTGGCAGTTTCTCTGAAAGAATAATCAAAACTTCTCAAAGTGTTTAAGGAAAAATATGGCAAGAATTTAAGCCTTGTGTTAGAAAAGTTATTTGTATCATTCCTCAGAGAATTTATTTATAAACAATGTTGTCGTACATTAACTTCTTGTTCACCCAGTCCTGTCCGATCCTCTTTCTCTCTCTTGAAATGTTTAGATAGAAAATATAAATATATCTTATAATGCTTACTTATTGTCTGCCTCTTGCATTTACAAAGATGCAACCAGGTTTAGAGTTAAACTGAAGTGCTTGTTTAAAAATGTGCTGTTTCAGGGACTCTTACGTAAAATGTTTGAGTTCTGGGTTCTGCTTGGACTTTATTTTTTCTTTCTCCAAATTTTGCATTACCCTGTCATCGACATGGAAGAAAGATGTGTGATCAAAAAGAGATGTAGGCCCAACATGTTTAGGTCAGTGACATCTGTGTGCTCAGATCTTAAATCCACACAGATGCAGGTGTGAGGGCTGGACAGTTGGAAAGAACTACTTCAGGAAAGAGCTGTCTTTGCCCTAGGATTGACTCAGCATTTGTGATATCTTCCTGTCCAACTCCACAGGTTGTCTCTGGAAGACAGAATAATGTGGTGCTAAATGTGAGTAACGCTATTTGTATCCAGCTTGTGGTGACAAAATCCACCAAACCAGTACCAAAAAAACCCCTGAAAACCTTCAGGCCCTAAAAACATTACACCAAAAAAACCCTAAAAAACCCCCAAACCACCAACCAAATAACCAAAAAACCAGAAACAACAACAACAAAGAACCAAAAAAATCCCCAATCAACTGAACAAATAAAAAACCAAACAAAGCCACCCCCAAACCCTCATTATTGGGACGTCATGCTGATTGCACTGAATTAAGTACAAGGTGTTGCTGTGAGGGACGCACAGGCATTGCGACACTCCCTGGAGAGGTGACAAACGCGGCAGCCTGTTTCGTTTCTGTGTTAATTGAGCAATCCCTCCTTTGCCATCATCGAGGCAATTCCTGCCTGCTCTTGCAACAGTGTGTGCTGCTCCTGCTTCCCCTCGTGCCCCTGGGAGCTGCTGTCTCCGCTGCTGCTGGTGGTGCTGGCACATGTCTGTCCCCAGTGACAGTGATGGAAACCAGGGACTCTTTCACCCCTGGTGCTCACACTCTGGTAGGTGTTGAATGAACACCAGCCAGAGTGTGATGATTCAGAATGAGTGATCCAGTGCCTGTTTCTGGGTCTGTGCACAGCTGACACTTGTACATCCCCTCTGTTGTCTGTCTAGGTTTTTCCATGGTGTGCCTGTATTTTGGCAGTTTCACTCGATTCTTGCAGTCTGAAACAAAAGGTTCATACATCAAAGGGGGATCCCACCCCCGGCTGAGGGGTTATGGCCATACATGGTATTTATATTTATAAACTGAGTAAAACTGTTGCTATTTTAAGAAGGTGCTGCCAGAAGTCTGGCTCTGGCCCTCTGGAGCTAGGTCTAAATAATAATTTTTAAATGTTCCACAGTTGTGACTCTATCACCCTCCAGCAGATTCTCTGTGTGGCAGCAACAAGGGCTCCAGACAAAGGCAGTGGCATTGCACCATTTTATGTTAGTCCTAAACACTCAGTAAGAATTAAAAAGCTAAGATCTCTTAAATAATAAGAAAAAGAGATTTGGTTTGGGGAAGAAAGTGGGAGTTAGTAGCCTTGTAGTCTTTTGTGCTTTTGGAAGTCACATTTTAGCCTTTGCTCTGCAACAACAAATGCTATTGATATGTTTTAAAAAGAAAATTTTAATTAGTTTTATTTTAAATAACAACTCCAATAACCTATAGCTCCCATAAAGCAGAAAGGACACCAGAGAAGTTAAAAATGCTGCCCAAGTGCAATGTGCTTTTGATTTACATCTGGTTCTAAGTCTTAAACTTTCACTTTCCATTTTCCTTGCCCAAACCTTGTTGAATAATCTCTCTGCAAGGCATTATTAAATAGCCATTAATTAGCATGTCTTGATTGTTTTCTGCTACTGCTCTGGTAGCAGCCTCCTCGCTGCCCTGCTTTTAGTGCTCCACTCAGGAAGCTGTGTCATGAGGATGTGTCAGTGCCACCTCACTGACATCACAGCTGTTCACAATGACATCTCCCAGTGAATCAAAAGGGAAAGGCGAATTTCAACATGCACCTCCACTTTTTGGGCTGGTTTATGTGAACAGCAAATCAAACAAGCAGGGAGCATCAGGTTTCTATTTTTAAACCAAACATTCCTTTTGGTTTTGTGCAGAATGGTGTGTGAGCAGTGAAGGGTGCACCTTTCTACAGTGTGTGTGATGATGGGGACTGGATGTCAGTCCCTGCTCCTGTTGGCTGGAAGCGTGGGAATGTACACAGGTACTGTAGTGTATATAACCCTGCCATGCTTGGGGGAATGTACACAGGTACCGCAGTGTATATAACCCTGCCATGCTTGGGGGAATGTACACAGGTACCGCAGTGTATATAACCCTGCCATGCTTGGGGGAATGTGCAGGTGAAGTGTAAGCACTTGTTAACCACCCTGGTGTGGGTCTCAGCACGAGAGGTTATCAGAACCCACCTGGCAGGTCAGGGAGCAGTGCAAACAGCTCCTGTGGGAACGGTGCCTGCAGGTTAACACCATGTGCCTACAAGTGTGTGACAGCTCTGAGTCACTACTTAACCTTTCTCTCAACCACATCAGTAGGTGGAAGTGATGGACAGCTTTGTCACCAAGCCCTGCCAAGCGTTCTCAGACCAGTCCAACACTGATACTTGTGACACCGTCGTGGAAGGAGATACAGAAGCCTGCTCCTTTTAGGCACCAGGAATGCCAGAGCTGGCATCCTGCTGGGGGTGAGGATGTGTGGGCAAAAAGGTAGCATTGCAACACCCTAAATATAGATGGGAAGTCCCCAGCTACGTTGCTGTGGGACTGCATTCCAGTCTCTGGCAACAGTGCATGATTTTCAGACTGCATTTTTGCAGCGTAGTGCTGGGTTTGTGTCTTTCTAAAGTGCCTTGTGCTGTGCTCTTCAAGCCCTGCACGGGTAAGCAACATTGTCATAATACAGAAACACATCCCTGATATAAAGCTGGGCAAGTACTTTCATGTTGGAGTGCATGTCCTTGTCTGTGATGTGAAATAAGCTTGTCCTGGACTCCTGCAGTGATAATTCAAAAAGAACTTCTAATCGCACTGATTTTTTTACCCTTTGTGGATGGCTACATTTTTGCCCCTTCCTTAGCTGCAGAATTCAGTAACTGGCACCACCAGCTGTGTGTGCTTATGAGAGTGTACAGGAGGGAGGGAGAAAATATGAAGCTCCTATGTCCTGGTTACAACCTCAGCAAAAGTCTTGAGAAGATTTTCAGCTTTACTTTAACTTGTTCCTAGATCCACATGTCAACTCATCCCTGTAACTCCTAGAGGGGCTCTGCACAGTGGCACAAATCTCTGCTCCTTGTCTTCCTCAGCATACCTGAGGGGAGCAAAGACAAGATGATCCCTCCCTCTTTGTGCTATGGCAGCAAAGCATTGCTTGGAGATTTGTTGCAAGCAGGCCATCAGCTCTAGTAATCACTCAGCCTAATTCCTTTGGGTGTTGTTTGTTTTTTTGTTTTTTTGGGGTTGTTTTGTTTTGTGCTGTGGGGGATTTTTGGTGCTTTTTTTTTTTTAATCTAGCCAGTCATACCTTAAAGCTGTTGATACTTTCAACCTCTGGATGATCCAGAGAATAATTACAGAGTGTGCAAGGATGTGTTCCCTCTTGTTTGTTTTAGGTCTGCCTCCCAGCAGATGCCAGACACTTCCCCTATTGTGTGAAGCAGGGAGGGTTTGTTTTGTTTTGTTGATTTTTTTTAAACTCCTCTGCACTATTTGCAAAATTATAAACGGCCCCCTCTGTCACCATTTTTTCTTGGCTTAAAATATTAAACCCTGTCAAAACTGGCTGTTGGGGAACAAGGTGTGAAATCCCTTTTGAAGATGGACCCTCTGCCAGCTCCCAGAGCAGTGCGGAGATGAACGTGGGTCTGATTGCACAATCTGGGGCTTTCTGCTGATCGTCCTGTTCCCATGGGCTTTTCTGTGGGAAACAAATCTCTGAAAGGGAAAGTTGTCCACTGTGGTAATGGGATTTCTCTTAAGTGCTGGCTGCTGAAGACAGCAGGACCACAGGGAAGCTATAATTGCTTTTGAAAGCTGTTCTGATGTTGCCTCGGGATTTTGTACGTCTCTCTATTTTCCACCTCCTCCCAGTAACCTATGGCAATAAAATAAGGTCTAGTGTTAGGAAATTGCTTTGGAGTTGGCTCGGGTTTGTCCAAGATTTAAAGTGATTCCTGAATGTTTGTGTTCCTGGAACCTTACTCCTTATGAAAGTTCATTTTAGCTTAATGTAGTTCCCTGAATAGGCTAAACTAAGTAGAGAAAAGACAGCTGGGTGCCAGCACCTGACTATTTCTATCCTGGGCTGAGTACTCTTGCTTATTGTATTCCACATTAACTATTCCAGCAAATTCTCAGATAAAAAAATTGTTTAGCAGAACTGTGGAAAGAATTAAACCCTTTTTTTCCTCCAGTAAATCAAGACATCACTGTAACCTCATTGAATTGCTTCATATTTTCCCAGACCAAGACTGGGACTGAGAGGATAGTTTGGATAGAAAATTCTGTTATGCTGATGTTTATAAATGCCAGTCTTTATACCAACCATCTCTTTTTAGCAAAATCCTATGCTCTGTTTCAGCAGCCTCATTTTAGTTTGAGAAGCAAGAAAGATAGAGCAAAATTTTCTCTTTTTGTAACAAAAGTGTGCCAGCCTTGTTGTAGGGCAGAGCCAAGTCAAAGCCAGGGTGTACTTTCTTATTTCTTTGTATGTGTCCCCAAAATAAGGTTTCTCATCTCCATTTCCCACATGCCCACACAGGTGACCGGGCACCTGGGAAGCTGAAAGATCTTCATGTCACTCACCTTTTCCCCAGACTTTAATTATTAAACACGGTCACCAATTTTCAGGCATAACTTCTCAGCAAAGACCTTTCTGGAGGCAAACCCACAAATCTGCAGAGCTGGAAAACTGATGTTGGCCAGTAACAGCAGGTTGAGTAGAGGGAAAAGCTTTTTGATAACCTGGGGAAACTCCAGGACAGGAGGAAAGGTGCCTCTGCTGCCAGGACTGCTCCATTACCACACCACACTGGGTGTGAAAATGTGGCAAGCTCTTCTCCAAGAGGTGAAGTTTTAAGTGACAACTTTGACTGCAGTTTGTACATATGCCTAATAAACTCAAAATTTATGGCCCAGAACTTAGTACAACAGTTGTGCTTAATGTTGCAGAAAAAGCCCTCCCTTTTATGTCCAGGGTAATACTTCCTTTCCTAAAACAGTGTTGGTTAGTCTGGAACATTAAAGGATTGTAAGCATAAATGTAATGTACACATTTACATTGGTTTGGTTTCTTGTGCCCTTTATTGAGTCTTTCCTAACATCCAGTATTGCATTGCTTCATTTTTATTTTTTTTGTCTTCTCGCCTTCAGTTTTAAAAAAAATAAATAACTAACTCCCTCTTCAATGTGTTTAGCTGCATTCTTACAAAATCCCTATACAGATGCTCAGGTGGAGAAATGAGAAAAGATGAAATTAATGCTTCTGTGTCTGATTACTTGATTTGCATTTCAGGCTTTTCTGAAAGGCTAAACACAAGGAGAATCTGTTTTTATTCAAAAGAGTCGATATTTTATATATGTTTTATTTTAATATTAATGAGCACTTGTATTTTAAACATAGCCTTTACAGATTGTAACTCCTCTCCAAGCAGTAGCTGATAGGTAGACGTATATGGTCAGTCATTGAAGTGAGTGTAATGATTTCCCTTGGCACCAGACCTAGCTATTAATTAATAACTTGGATTTATTACATAACACCAATCAAAAAGAAAAATACTTTAAACTACCTCCAGAGTGCTCCAGTATCTTGTAATGTAACTCACTGTGCTTTATTTTGGGTCTAAATCCCTGTTAGCCTTTTGTGTCAGAGACTTTTTACAAGGGCATGTAGTGACAAGGGAAAATGGCTTTGAACTGAAAGAGAATAAGTTTAGATTAGATGTTGCTGTGAGGGTGGTGAGGCCCTGGCACAGGATGCCCAGAGAAGCTGTGACTGCCCTGGATCCCTGGCAGTGCCCAAGGCCAGGTTGGATGGGGCTTGGAGCAACCTGGGATAGTGGCAGGTGTCCCTGCCCATGGCAGGGAGTGGGAATGAGGTGATCCTTAAGGTCCCAATCCAAATCATTCTATGATTTTATGACAAATGAAGAAAATTTTTGAACCCGAGACTTACCAGCAGAGCTGTAGGTCTTGGAGCACTTGATCCTCACCCTGGAAAAAAGCAAGTGGGGCATTACTGCAGATGTGACGTGACTGAAGTGATGTTAGCTGAGTTTCCAACACCAGTTTCAGACAAAATCAGGCTTCTTGTGAAAGGTTAATGGGAAATGTAAATGCTGCCTGCATGAGGAATCTATTTTGGAAAACACCAGATGTTCCCCTAGGGAGGAAGGTGGCAGCTGCCGAGGTTAATGGAAGGAAAGTTGTGCTGCAGCTCAAGATGTGCCCGTTAGCAACTGCCGTCATTTGGTGATATGGAAAAGTTGCATTTCAAAGACATTTCCAACCAGAAACCTGGCCCCAAGGTCATCTCACAGTTATTTTCTGTCCATCAGAAACAGCTCTTAGTGACCAAGGACAGACGGGGTTCTTTCTTCATAAAAGGATAACAGAGGGAAAAAGATTTCTGGTATTGCTGACTTCATTTACTCCTGCCAAGGGGAAAATATGGGTGAAAAGGATTCCCTGAGTTTTGTACTACTGCAGCTATAGAAGTAAATAGAAACAGTAAATAGAAACAGTAGCTGGGGAAGATTGCAAGAGTAGAAATCATTATCATCAGCCTTCAGGCTCTGGGAAAGGGAAATAACCTGCTACGTCAGCTTATCCGAGTCTTTTGGCATTCCTGAAACTGCATCAGGTATCAATCACAGTGCTGCCTTGTTTCATCCCCGTTCTCAAGTAATGCATCCCCGCCTCTTTGGGAGAGACTAAAGTAGGAAATAAAGGGTTACTTAGGAACACGTGCTGTAAATAAAATTTACTTGAAACTTGAACAAATTTAGGTGCAAGTTGAAGTTATTCAAGCAAGAGCAGTTAAAGTCCTTGCTTTAATCACAGCTGTCTGGCCCCAGCCAAAATGTAACTGGTAACTGCAGTCAATAATAACATCAGCTTCAGCTGCCTTTGCTGAGCTGTGCCTGCTGCCAGTAAACCTCTTTCTGTGTTACCACTGGTGCCTGAGAGGGACAGAATATTTATAAATTCCACAGGAAGAAAGATGCAGCAACACAGTAAGTTAGAACTAACCCTTATCTCAAATATAGTGGGTCCTTGAGTGAATCAGTATGATGTTAACTAGTTTGGAAGGTATCACTGCTTGGTGAAAGCAGGAAAAAAATGCTAGGTACTTTAGAATGGTCTCCTGGTAGCAGATTTGTAGTCAGATATTTTCCTTATAAAATTCAACACACTGTAGGCTGTGTATCCTATTCCATAACAGCATGAGTTTTACTTGTTCTGGAAACTGTGCTCATCATCAGAAAGCCACTAAATAAATGAAGATGTACTGCTGGAAGACATGAATTTGCATCAGTGCTTTTCCAGATCTGTTTGGAAGCCAGGTGGGCTGCTTTTGGAAAAGGATGGTGATGTCCTGAGCAGCTTTGTCCATTGACACTTTTGCCCATTTGCATTATACTAGTGACTCACATCAGGTCACACTACAAATGTACTAAAATTATTTCCAGGCCATAATTGAACCTTGTACCTCCCAACTAGACTATTAAGCATCAGTAGGTTTTCAGATTATCTGTATCATGAAATTATTTACTGGTTGTTAAACAAGCCAACCCTTCTCTTTCTTAATGAATGACCCTAGCTGCCCCTTCCCTGTTTGGACATAACCACATTCACAGCTTTGCTGGTGATATCCTCCATTTCAGCTGCTCCCATGGTCTGTAAATATCTCCTGAGGTCCTACCCTGTTACCAGTCTGGCTGGGTTAGCAAGGAAGAAGGGGCAGAAAATCAACAGTGCCATTTCCAGAGGGATGGTATTCCTTGTGAAGATGTAGAAAAGCAAGGTGGAGGTGGAGTCTAAAGGGAAAAGCATGACAAAGTGGTGACATCAACATCAGTCAGCCACATCTTCCTGTATCTCAGGCCATGTCTTACCAGTGTGTCCCTCTCTTCCCTGTCACCCTTGTTTAGCATCTGGGTGGCTGCAGGCTAAGATGGATCAGTGATCTGATTCCATGGAAAACAAATCCACCAAAAAAAGAACAGTTTCCTGCCTGACCAGCTTGCTCATCCAGCTCCACAGCAGCTGCACAGCAGCTAAATCAGATGCAAGAGCAGGGGTAGACAGGCAGGGNCCACAGCAGCTGCACAGCAGCTAAATCAGATGCAAGAGCAGGGGTAGACAGGCAGGGAATGGGGGAGTGTAACAGTGTGACTGTCCCGCTTCTCGGGAAAGCAGCTGCTCTTGGTGCGTCAGACCACAGCGTAACACGAGGGACACATCCTTCGTTTGTTTGAGCAGAATTCCCTGAATCCATGCAGCTAGCAACACCCAATGGAAAGCTCACTGAAGAATGCTGACGCTGTCCCAGCACAGGCATATCCTGTGCCCTGTCAGTCCCCTGGTGTGGTGAGACTGTGGAGTATGTGACCAAGCAGCTGTCACCCAGCTGGTGATGTCACTCCAGATCCTTTGATACGCATGTTAACAGCATGTTGAGATTTTAAAAAGCTGCCACAATGTGGCTGGTTTTGGTAAACTGCTATTAAAATAACCCTGTGTATTCATTTGTGGTTATGTCAGTTCTGCAAGTGACTTGTTCCCGGAAAAAGCAATTTGAGCTGTACTAAGTCCCACAGGCACAAGCTATGCTTTGTTGTCAGCAAAGCAGCAAGACAACTGCATTATTTTACTCTTGGGGAGTGCAAGCTCCCCTTGATCTGAAGAGGGGAATATTTCCTATCTGCTGGCAATCCACTGTCAGCTAAACCCATGCTTCCTTAGTGACAGTTCTTCCACACTCCTCTGTTGTCTGTGGCAGTGAGACCCCATGCAAACCCTGCAGCTGATAGGTTTTTTGCTTGTAAATTGTACTTTGTTCCCGTCATGTTTGTTTCTGGTGGCACCGATTCCTGGTCCTCCAGTTGTCACCAGCAGCACCTGTCTGAACCCAGTCCTCTCCACTGGGCAGCTGCAAGGCAATGCTCCACTGTCCTGTGCTTACTCAGAGGAGCTGCTGCTGTCTTTGGTCATTATTTCCTCATTTGTTGCCTTGTTAATGACTGCCATCATCATTAGTCATTATTTCCTAGAGGAAAACATGTTCCACAGGAACTCCTCTCTGAGTTCATGCTACTCCTGCCTGCTCATGTGGGAACAGGGGATGACTCCCGTCCTGAGCCTGACCCTGAAACCTTCACTCAGTGGTGATTCACGGGGCTGAAGCAAATGCTTGGCAGGTTGTTCCCCTCACTAGTGGCCAGCCATCCACTGCAATGTCCTGTTTTGACCATGTTGCCAGTCACATGGCTGGCTTGGTGGGAACACTCTGTCTTCCCTAAGGAAGCCACTTCCCATGCCAGGGGTGCTTCTCTTCAATCCCGGTGCTCCTGTAATTGGGCTAGGCTAGTGGGCTGGAGTCATGCTCCTGTTCTATAAGTGTACCAGGGATTGCTGCAGGGATGTTTCAGAGAGACTCACAATCCTCTGGGGTTTCTAGGTGCTATCTTTGGGAGCTGGCTATTACAACCTGATTATGGGCATAATCCCTGCTTTGCTGTTTCAGTTATACTTCATTAACTGAGATTTTCTGGATGCTCTAGATTGGTATAATTGCCCTGCACAAATCTGAGGATCTGTATTTAATATTTCCTAATATATCATTCTAGCTCTTACATACATCCCTTAACTAACAATCAATGATTTGGTTTTCCTATCTCTATCACAGTGAGGCTGTGGCGATGAACCAGGGATGTCCATCCCCTTGGTCAGAGGAGGCTGGAGAGGGGCTCTGGTTATCCCTCGATGCAGCACTGGTGGTCAGCTGGGCAATGCTGAGCTGGTTTTCCCTCTGCAGACTCTTAACTCTGCACAAGGCAGGAGTTCTGCGCTGTGCTGGGGTTATTTGGCACCAGATCCAACACCGTTCTTGAACCCATGATGAACACCATAAAAAATAGACTTTGCTCAAGTAGGCTTTACGTAATAATTAGTCTGGGTTAAATACAGCAGGCATGTTGCAGGACAGGTGCATTAGCCAGGATGTGGGCTGCAAATCATGTCGTTGTTGCTTGCTGCTCCTTTTGATACTTGACATTGTCATTAGTTTGTTGCCCTGATAAATGTTAGGTTTTCTCACAGGAAGAAAACTACTGAAAGAGATTAACTGTGGTGTCCAATAGAGGTGATAAAGAAACATACTTCTTCCTATTCCAGCCATGAAAAGGGAAGGCAGGTGAAATCCCCTTTCAGCACTTTGTGTTTCCCTCCAAAAAAAAAAATGAAGCAGGAGTCTTTATTGAGAATATTCTGTGTGTTTGCAGTAGTGACCTATGCATTCACACAGGCATTAGCCTGTTGGAACATGTGTAATCTCCACAGAATCACAGAGCTGCAGCCAGTGGGATCGTGTAACTATGTCACTCCACCCTGACCTACACAGAGCTTTGTGACTCTGCTCCTGAAGTCACGGCTGATCGCTACCTCAGCTCTCAACTGTGACCCATTTACACTGCACGTTTATCTGGCCTTTTCGTCTTGAAGGGCTGCTGCTGCTGAGCAAGCTGACCTCTCCTTTTGAAAACAGAAGGATCCTGCTCCTAAAGGCAGCAGCCTGCTGGGGGCACAAGGGACAAAAATTACATCTCGGTGTGCCTATGGCACTGGACAGCTAAAGAGTGCTGTCCTGCCTGGCAGGTGCTCCTCCCTGTGCGCCAACTCCTGGACCCAGCCCACAGCAGGTATCAGGGACAGCAAACAGCAGGAACCGAGCACAGGAGACGGCTCAGCTCTGCCAACAGCCGTGCTCAGGCTGGGCAGGTGCCAGACAGGGCAGCCATACTTGGCACAGAATCTCCCTGACTCAGTACAGAGCCTGCTGAGAGCAGGGAGTCCTCCAAGGTCTGCACATGGCCCCGGGATGCTGGGGACAGCTCTCCCCCAGTGCCCCTTCACCTCCCAGGCTCAGCCCCACCAGCTCTGGTTGGTCCCAGCAAACCCGGTAATCCCATGGGCCTTTGAAAGCAATAGTCAAATCAAGAGGGTGCCAGCACAGCCCCTCTGCCTTGCTCCTGGTATTTCCGTTTCCCTTGGATACCCCCAAAGGCAAAGGGACACACCAGCTCATTAAACTGCCCGCTCTGCTCCCAAATGTCTTTTCCATATTGGACAGGGCGACTTCCTGAGCCCTGTAAATATCATAATGGTACCATGTCCCCTGGAAGTCCAAAGGCAGGCTCCCATCCAAAAAGCCATTGAGCTGTTCTCTAGTCTAAATCTGTAGCGCAGAAACGCAGTCCTGAGATCCCAAGTGGGAAAACTGGCTGGGGAACATAAGTACTAATTTATGTCAAGTAGATTATTTTAAATGGAATATTTAATATTTTTAATGGAACATTTTTTAATTGCTGCTCATGGGTACTTTGTAGCTGTTGGAAACTGATCTAAATGATTATTTTAATGAAAGATTACCAAAGGAAAACTCCTACATAGGCTAACAGGAAAACAATCCCCTGGGCTGGCCAGCCCTTGTTTCCCAGTCAGGGCATTCAGGGTAATGCCAATTAGCACAGCTGCAGAACTCGAGGCAAATTGCTGAGGGTGTTCACCACAAATCCACCACAAAAAAATGGGTTCATATAGGCAGCGCAGGAAACTTCAGAAAAGGACATCTCCATATTTGTGTAAGGGCCCTGAAGGTGCTGATGGGTTTAACTGCCCTGACCAGTCCCTTCTGTACCCCCCACCTGCTGCCCACTGGAGGGGGCTCCAGTTAAGCTCAGCCTTGAGATACCTGTTTCCCCTTGAATGTTGCTGTAGGTGCAGCCTCCCATACAGTTCTTGCTCCCAGATGGATCAACACCCTGCAGGTAGATCTGTCACCAGCCCTGTTTCTGGCCTGTCTATGGGGTGCACCTTGCACTGATGTGGAAGCCTTACTCCTCCCTGGCACATGTTAGCTGTGCCACCTGAAGGAAGTTGAATTTGGGATGCTGTCCCAGCTTCTGACCAGTTTTTCCCTCTTGAATCACAGTAAGTTAAATCTGGACCAAAAAAACCCAACAAACAAACAACCAAAAAACCCCATGAAGATCCTAAAACTATTTCTAAAGGTCATGTTTCTTCTCTGTTTAAGTTGCCAAATCACAAAGTCTCATCCAAGAAACCCTTCTACGCACATACATGCACGCCTATACAGCCTTTTAAACCATCATTAGCGTCCCCTTTTCTTGAAGGGAGAGCTGCAATTTCAAGTAGAGAAGCAGATTGATTGTATATATAGTCTGGTTTTATCTTTCAGCCACAATACACAAATCCATGAGCAAGATCCCTGCACTGCCATTTGTTTACTGCATGGCATTGCTTTCCCATTCTCCTGGAGTGGTGAATCATCCTTGCTGCTGAGCTTGCCCTGCTCTCAGAGGCCCTCTCCAGTCTTTGTGCCACAGAGCATTTGATGAGGGTCAGCAGCCTTGGTGTTGTGCTTTAGAAGGTTAATTTACACATTGCCTCTTGGCATCATGGATGACTCTCCTTCAGCTTGCACTGTGCTGTGGTGTCAGGGCAAGCCCTTCAATACTCAAATTGTTGCTGGATGAAGTCAGTTGAAACTCCTGACCTAGTTTTTCAAAATCATGTGATTGGCTTAAAAAATTAGATTTACTGGGTTTTTTTAATTATTGTGTAGGCTTTGCATCAAGTTTTTGTTTGAGGAATTGCTAGAGATACTCCAGTTGCAATTTTGAATTTCTCTTTATTGTCATAAAAGTGAGAGGTGTATTTTTCTGTGTACATGAGTAGGAAGACCGTTTGCCTCTAGCAGCTAAGAAAAACACCAACTATTGTGACACTGGTTTAAAAAAAGTGATAAGTGGATAGTTGGAAGTTCCTGTTGTTCCAGATTTGCTGGGGTGTTTCAGCAATTCCAGATCCTCAGACCTATGTGCAGTTATTAGGTGTGTTAGGATGGCATGGGCTGGCACTGACTTGTTTGGGATCAATCTGGGCTCGCTGTGGGGCACCCAGGTGGGCAGATGCCCACTTCTCACTCCTCAGTTTTTTGCAACATGTCTCTTCCCTGTCAATGCTAGGCTTGTTTACACATTTGTCCAGGTTCTGTGCTCCTTTGCAGCTATTCACTGAGATTCTTCTTATTTTTCTGCCAGGGCAGCTCCAGCCAATATCCCAAATAGTGAATGTGGGCAGGAGCAGTTTTATAACCTGATGGAAATTTAAAAAGGGACAGTGCTCTGGCCAGCTGCTGAGCAGCACCCACACCTTGGCCTGCAGGCACCAGTTCTGTCATCCTCCCCTTGCTGTTCCCATGCCAGTTCTGTCCCTGGCATCATGGTGTATTTGGCTGTCGGCTGCCTGGTGGGACTGGGAGTGTGTGAAGGTGGGTGGGCTGTGGGGGAAGGAGCAGTTTATTATTTGTTGCCATTGGATACTGATACTAGAGTACCAGTTTTAACTGCAGCTGTAAGGCTGCCAGGGGTACAGAACCAACATCTCTTAAAAAAATCGTTGGGATTTTATTTCCACAGGAAATGTTCATAGCAGTATCTCGGGTTGCAGCACTCCCAATGTACCTGTAGTACCTGGTTTTCTAGTGAAGCTTCCTTCTCGGAGTTGGAAAAACAGATTAAAAATGGAAAAGCAGCAATTGGAAGGAACATTGTGTGTTGGATTTTAATAAAAAGATGGTTTCTTTTCTCTCTTCTCTTTCTCTTCCTCTTCCTACACCAGGTTGTTTTGCTGCACACCTTGGCCTTGGAGCCAGGCCAAGGACTGTGCCAGGGACTCAGCTTGGTTGCTTTGCCAGCCCAGTGGCTCACTCTGTGGCAGCTGCAGAGCTGCCTGCGTGGCCTTCCTAATGCTCAATACTCATGAGTCAGATTTTAAAAATACCTCAGGGCAGCCTTAGGCAGGGATGCCAGGCCTAACAGCCCCACTTAATTTCCTCTACATACTGTGCTATAAGTAGTTCAGGCACCTGCTGAAACTGGAAATGTTTCTTTCTTTAAAACCAGACACCAGCAGTGGTTAATTACCACATCCCTAATTGGCACAGTTGAATCTTCATGGAATTATTCCTGCCCTAGGTCTGAATCTTTAATAGGTATACTTCTGGCTATTTTTATTACTTTGTTATATTACAAAAGCAATTATCAGCCCAAATCTGTTTTCCCTTGTTAGTAAAAACCTCTGTTGCAGGAAATTATTGGGATGAGCTTTTCTTGTGCTTTTTTTTATGTGGACTTAACTGATAAGCAAATATAGCTGTATAAGAGCCAGCTCTCATGGCCCCAGCCCCCTATGGCAAGGTAGGTGCTGTACCAAATTAATTTCTGTGCACAGAGCCAGTATAATACCTATGTACATCTGTGGGTATATATGTATTCACTCCACTATACATAGAATCCTCATGTAATCACAGACCCCTTTAGGTTGGAAGAAGCCCTAAAGGCCTAAAGTTCCAGCCCCCCTGCCATGGGCAGGGAACCTCCCATCAGACGAGGCTGCTCAAAGCCCTGTCCAACCTGACCTTGAAGAGTTCTGGGGATGGGGCAGCCACAGCTTCTCTGGACTATCGGGTCCAGTGCCTCTCCACCCTCACAGCAAAGCACCTGCTCCTAATTTCTAATCTAACCTGACCTACTCTGTTGGAATCCATTCCTCTTTTTCCTGTCACTCCATGCTCTTGTGAAAAGTCCCTCTCCATCTTTCCTGAGGTTCCTCTCCTGCAATACATATATACAGACCTGAAGGAGTTGCTTTTGAACAGCTTTTGGATATGCAGTGGAAGTAGAAAATACTGCACTTAGGATTTTCTTGATGCTTGAAAAAGTGGAGTGTCATAGAAGCGACTGCTGTGGATATACATGAAATAAGCAACTAAAGCTATGAACTGAGCATTGGAGTCAAAATAGATGGAGCCAGGACCTAAGCAGACCTGAAATGCAGATGCCACAAAGCTAACTAGAGAATGGTTTTGGGAAAAAAAAGTACATGGAATAACAAGGACTAGTAACTTTCCCCTGCACAACTGTCACCTAGCTGGGAGCCAAATGCCTTTATTGTGCTGTTGCTTCTCCTGACTCTGCACAAGTTTTGTGATACTAAAGTTCTCCTAAACCCTTTCTGAAGCAGCGGTCTTGGGCAGGAGCAAGTGCAGTACTATGGGTGTCTGTGCTCCCAACTGGCATCCTGTGAGCTACAGCAGCACCGCTGCTCTGTTTGATCTGGCATTCATGGGTAGCTGAACGTGTGCCTTGCATGTCTTAGAGATTGACTTCAAAGACGTGTTGGGACAGAGGATGTGGTTGAACACATCTCCCTGTTAAGCTTTCAAGCTCTGAAGGTTTTTATTCTGTTGATAAAACCTAAACAGAAAACTCACTTTCCAGATTAAGAACTAACGGCTTTAAAATTAGCCCTACTAACATCTCAACCAGGACCCACAGTCCCCAGACTCTGGAGTCCAGTGCCAGACAATGTGTATCTGTGTGCAACACAAATTAAGCAACAAAAGAAGCTTCGTATCAAAATAGTTTATTAAAAACAATAAAACTTCACTGAAGCTTGCTGTCTTCAAGAAAGAATTATGACATTGCAGCATTCAACACAATCACAATCCACATATAAATATAATACTATACAGCTCATGTTCACCTTGGCAAAGTTCTGCCCTCAGTCTGGCCCCACACAGCCCTGCTGATACAAGCCAGCCCTGCATACTTTAGCTGCAGAACCTGTTCCTCTGGGAACGGAGTTATCCTATCCCTTCCCCCCGTCACAGTGCTGTTACTGTGAGGAGGTTGCACAGAAACCCAGCACAGCTCTTGGCAGCTCCAGGCAGTAACAAAACCAGTGTGAGCACACTGAGCCTGACACCAGCAACACTGGGGGATGTTTAGGAAAAATAAATAGGCAGCCAATTACTCAAGTTGCCAGCAGTGCCCAAGTGCAGAGAGCAGCTTCTGTCCACAAGAAGGAAGCTCTGTCTGGACTGGCTGCATCACTCCTTGGCTGTGACAGAAGGGCTCCTGCACAGCCAACTCTTGCTGCAGCCCTGGCAGAGAAGGGCAGTGCTGGCAGCTGGCTGGCACGCTTCTGCCATCTCCCCTGAGCACCCTCCAACAGCGTCACTGTGGGCCATCAGCTCTGCACCAAAGTCAGTATCTGTCCCTGCACCATGGCAAACAGAGCGCTCAGTGCCCCAGCCTTTTGGGTCAGGATACTGCTCACGAGCTTCCTCACCAGCCCAGAGGTTGCTTCTCCCTCCTCTCCATGGCTCACGTGCCCTGGGTTGCTCTGCTGACAGGTGTCTTCTTGCACAGCTCCTGGTAGAATTCAGATTCCAAAAACCGTGGGTAGGAGTTATTCTCCATTAAGCTGTAAACTCTCTTCTGTGCAGCACTGAAGCAGGTATGGGTGGCTTCCTGGATGTTCTGCGCAATCATGTTCTTGGTCTGGAAGTCTATGTTTATCTGAAATACAGAAAGAGGGACATTACTCCTGAGAACAGAATTCAAGTGTAGTACAACTTCTGAAGAAGTGAAAAGGGCAAGACCCCATTACTACAGGGTCAGATTACTGGAGAATTTTCTTTAAGAATATTCTTCTTTTGCACAAAACCAAAACAAATTCAGATATGTATTTTCTCAGTTAAAATGGAAATTCTCTGCAACACTACTTGTGCCATTTTCCAGCTTGGTGAAAAGGCAGTTCTATTCAGACCCAGAAATTAACAGTGAGATTATGTACAGCGCAGTTTGATATCTGTATCTTGAGTTCAAAGACATAATGGCTATAAGAACTCATAGAATAGAGCATTTATGTTTAAGCAGCTTTTCTTTACCTCTTTAGGAGCCTCCTTTTCAATGAAGTCATTGTAGATTTTCTTTGCTTTCGATGTCAGCTTTTGGGGTGACTTTGTTTTCTTGAAGTCCTCGCAGGCCAACCAGAACTCAATGTTCTCTTCACAAAACTCAGACTTCAAAAAAGCTCGGAAAGCAGCAAGACCATCTAAGGAAAGAAAAGAGTTCTCACCATCAATTAACTATTTCAGGAATCTTGATTTTACCTATTGGTCACATCAGTTTCTACCGGAACGTTTTGCTGTAAGTCTATTTTTTTCCAGTGGTATCATGACAACAAAAAAATTCCATAATCTATATTTGCAAGCAAATTAATGTTTTAACAGTTTGGCAGGTTTCACTTTGAGTTTGCCATTTCTTAGGCAAACACAAAAAATGAAACCATTCCTATGGTTATGTTTCCTCCTGCGATGCCTGAGAATACATTAAAAAAACCCCATTTCTCTCTAGATAAGCTCTCCTCTGTTAACCTTTACACTGCAGTAAACATGACTGCTACACTACTCTGGAATATTCTTTCAATGGAAGGGATGACTCAAGCTGAAAGAGCAAACAGCAGTATCATTTTCTTAGTCTTTTCGCTTTGCTAGTGAATACTGTTCTTGTAGAGCTACAGTAAAACCCCAAGATCACTGAACCTGTGTTTCAGAATCCTTCCCACATCACTAGAAAGCATTTGCTTTGGTTATGCAGTAAGCTCAGGGAATAAATGTCCTTTCCCCATTTGGCAAAGCCAAGCTGATAGGTATGATTTTAACTACAGGGGTTTAATGAAGAAAAAAAAAAAACCAAACTACTGAGGTATTCTTTGTTTTATTATTAGTTTACTTTTTTTAAAAAAAGACACTTCTATGTATTTTGGCTTTAAATTGTTAAAAGCATTTAATTTGTAAGATCAAAATCAAAGCTCTTTACTTGAGAGGAACAATGCTGACATGGAAGGAAGCAAACTCTTACAGACATATAAATGTCTCCATCCCTTTGCTCCCAAATGTTACTTTTTGAAGAAAAGCTTACATTTGTTAGCAAGAAGTTCATCAAAGGCTTCTGACCACAGCTGGGCTTCTTCAGGGGAAGGTCTGCAGAAAGAGGGAGAACATCAGACTACACTGCTCAAGTTTCACTGTTTTTAAAGAACACTCGAGTGATTTAAACAGTCTCTTTCTCATAACTTACCTGAAGTAGTTGCAGTGCTTCCCTGCCTTCTTACATTTCCTTTTGTTAGAATTGGAAGAGTTCTGCAGGAAGTAACTTAGTCTTGTTTTCCAATCCTTAATGCTGGAAGAAAGAAGAAGGAGATGCTCGTTAAGAACGACAGCTCGCAGAGCTTTAGACAGCAGCACTTTCCCTGGGGCGGCTCCTGCAGCAGGAGTCACCCACAGCCCCTGAAGTCAAGGAAAACGCTTCCCGCCTCTGCGGGCGGGGGGACTCACATCGTTCTCTTCATCCTGCCCTTATCGGCCTCCTCCGGCTCGCTGCGGCGGCGGCCGCCCCGCTCCATGCGCCCGCCGTGCCGCACGGCCAAGAACACGGCGCTCTGCATCGCGATCGGAGCCGCCCGCCCCGCCACCACTCTTATGGCCCCATGGGGGGTGGGGCCGCGCCGGGCTGGGCTGGGCTGAGGGCGGCACCGAGACAGCCACGCCTGCCTGTCTTTCCCCGTGCAGCAAGTTTTGCCTCTCGTCTGCATCTTGTCTGTGTTTTCTCTTTATTTTGTCTTTCCTTACTCTCACTCTTCCTGGAAATCTTTCGGCGCGTCACACCGCCAAAGGGCTGGCTGTCCTTTCCGTCAGTCAAAAGGATACCCTGCTTTTCTGGAGCTGTTTGTTTTAAGGTTATTCAGATTTTTGAGTGTGGCCAGTACGTGAAAAAGGAAGGACTGAGCCGTATTTCTTCAAAAAATGAAGTAGCTCTATGTTTGAGCGTACGGTGCTTTTGATGTCGCCCCTCCGCTAACCCAGTTTGCGGATCCCCTTCCACCTCGTGTCTGCACAGGGTTTAGCTCTGGGCAGTGTTGCCACCTACCAGTGAATTGTATAAATTACTCCCAGCACTGGAAGGTGAAATTGCAGCGCCTTACTCGAGCACTCGGCTTGTTGAAAAGGCCATGTGGTCCTTCTCAGCAGAGTCCAGCTGGAGGGTATCATGTCCAAACAATTTGGATTTAGGAACCATGTGAGTTTCTCTTTACCCTCTCTCTGCTTTTCTGCCCTTTTCTTCAGAAAGAAAGTCCTCCTCTCCACAGTACCTTGAGCCTGTCTTTGCTGCCACAAAAAGCAATGTCCAGAGAGACTGACTCCCAAAATGCCAGCTGACTTCAACACAATCACACAGCATAAATGTCCGATCCTTTTAGATAATCACTGTGTCCTTATAACCCCCGCTTGCTGAACAAGCTGCACAAAAGGATTTTGCTTTAAATGAGATGTCTGGGGAAAGGAATGCCATTTAATTTGTGACTGCATTTAAACATCTTTTCAGTGCTTCTGGTTGTACTTTGCAGTGTATATTGATGATCTGATAGGAAAATAAAGTCCAATTCTATAAATTTTACCAAATCACTTTAAATGAGTTTTGCAACAGGTAGCTCTTAGTCCTGTATATGGTATGTACATAAAGGGAAATTATTGTGAGGGTGGTTACCATGGGAGAAAGTATGGACAGAGTAAGGCTCTAAGTGCTGTAAAACATCAGTTCCAGAAACTCTGTGGGGTGAAGTTGCCAAAGCAAAGAGCAGCGCACGCAGTGCCTGGATGATGGATGGCTGGATGGATGGATGTGTGCTGACTGACTTCCAGTGATTCCATCATCACTGGCGTGGAGAGCCAGTGCCAGGCGAGCTGTGAGTGCGCCAGGGCTGCGGGACAGCCTGTGACACACGGGAACATCGCCCGCACGTGCGGGCCTGGCGCAGGCAGCCTTGGAATAACACAGGGAAACTCAGCCTTGGCCTTCCCCACACTGAAGCCTCTGCAAAGGATCAGATGATCTGCAAAGAAGAACAGCATGTCCCCATCTGCCACCCGACTTGCTGATTTCTCTGGTTTGGATGCTGGTTTCGAGTTTCTTTCACCTGATTCTCAAAGCTGAATGGGGGGAAATGTGCCAGCTGTTGGGAAGTGGGAAATTTCAGAATCTAGCAAGCTACAGTAAGGGTTGGTTAAGCAATTATATTTTGGGAGTTTACCCATAGCACACTAGAGATCCTGCAGATGTTTAAAGCCTGACAAGAGGTTTTCTTGTTGGTCCTAGAGGAGGATTGCAATGGTAGAGCTGGGATATTCCCAGCATCTGCGAAGTTGTAAAGCTGGCAGTAGTCAGCATACGGAAAATTGCGGTATGAATCACATATTTATCTGATACTTTCTATTTCAAACTTCTAATTGCTTCTTTCAGAAACCCATAAAATGGAAGTGCCAGTTAAGGAAGGCAGTTATAACATGCGTAATATCTTTCAAGAGTGGAAAAAACAGGTAAAAAATTATGCTGAATATGGAATTGTGAGGTTAGATGACCTTATAAAAAATTCTTATTGTAATATTTGGTTTAAAAATTACATAGATTAAAATTGAATTTTGTCGTCTGCATTAGGTGTATTTTGGTTTATATATTTATTACACTTTCAAAACATGGATATTGCTGTTTTTTCCAGTAAAACGGACACTTTACAAAATACTTTCTCGCTTCACCATGGTGTGTTTTCTGGCCGGGACAGTTACCTTTGCCAGGACGTTAGTTACACATGTGCATGATAAAAGGTGTTTTTCATTTATGTTCGAACACCAGGAGGAAGCATCTGACCTCCCACAATGTCACCAGTGTGCTGTGCAAGGACCCAGTCAGGGCTGGGACGGAAGGGGCTGCTGGGAGGGGGCTGGCCAAGTTCTCCCCTTGAGAACTTCCCCAGATTTTGGGGGCATGAAGTGGCCCTTGGTGGCTGCACTGCCTGCAAGAGTGTTGGGGCTCAGTGAATAGTTTTAAAGGCACCAAACCCAAGCATTACTTCATTTTATCAGTTTCTGATATTTTAAAGGAAGATGGCAAAGTGGCCTGTGTTGTTAGCTCGCCTTTCTGAATGGGGGTCTGTTTCACACCAGTGGTGCCGTACATTGACTGGGCAAAGGAGATTTGGCATCTCAGCCTTGTCCTGTGCTGTGTCTTGCAACAGTATATTGAAAATTAGGAATTAGGGTTGTAAAGAAAAGCCCTGGGTTGCAAGTGCAGCACAAGTTCAGGTGTGTTAGCCCAGCACAGTGTGGAGTGCTGCTGGAAAATCAGTGTCTCCAAGCTGTGATTCATTGGGAACGCGGCCAAGTGGCTCCCAGCAGTGCCCAGGGCAGCACTGCATATCTGCCTGTGGGTGTGCTGACCTCTGCCCTTTGGAAACAGTGAAGCTTTTGGTAGCTGAGGACAAGCGCAAACATAGTGCTCAGGCTTTTCCTTTACATCCTCCTTAAAGCTTCCATCTATTTCTGTCCCACTAATCTCATTGTCAAGGGGCAAGGCCAAGGGAAAGCTGTGGGAGGAGTGAGCCCAGAGACCAAACTTTGCTATTGAAGTCAGTGACAAATTTGCCATCACCTGCAGCAAAATCTGATGTCAGACATTTAGTGGCACAAGCGCTCACCCTGGAGATCACACTTCATTTTTCAGAGCCTTTCTTGAGAATATTTTGTTCTTTTTCTGCTTTTATAATTCCTGTGGGCACCAGGGATGGCTGGATGTACAGGGGACTGTAAGAGAGGCAGTAAACATCCCAGGGAGAAGATCAGGATTTTTCCATCTCGGTTACGTTCTATGCTGCGATAGCTATGCTGATCACTTGAAGTAGTCAGTGAGTTGTTCTCACTGAATGATACTTAAATCCATGTCTGCATTTTGTGAAATGCCAACCCTTGTTTCTTGCTTTTACTTGGCTGGTAGGACACAGGAAAAGTGGTCCAGAGGTTATAGCTGAGTTTCATAAAGCCAGGAGGATAGAACTGCTTTTGCATAGTAATTCACACTGTGAATGCTAATTATTTGAGTGATGTCTTATTGAACACTCAGCTATGACTAGCTGAAAAATCACATTCAAAAGAAGGAACAAGATGTTGAGCCGTGTCTTTTTGTTTTGTAATGCAAATTGCAAGCAAAATAGATGAACTTTGCTGTATTTTTTATTGTTCTTGAATGTACAGCTGTACAGTCCTGTGCTGTGCTGTGAGATGATTCATGTAAGCATCAGAACAGGAGATCAGCAAAGCACACCGCAGCATGCCCCTATGTTTGTACCTCCCTTTCAGGCTGTGTCTTCTCTGAAGTGCAGGGACTGATCAGTACAGAGGAGCAGAGAGGTGCCCAGCTGTGGTGCCAGCGAAGGCTTTGGGCTGTGCATTGCTACATAACAGCAGCCAAATTCAGTCTGTGTGGTAGGGTACTATTTTCTAAATGAATATTGTGGTTATGAATATTAAAATTGCCACTCTTTCTCATTTTTTTAATAAGTGAAGAAGTTCACTCAAACCCTTAGTCTAATACTGAGATTGCTGAAGTCATGTTGTTGCATTGTCTGACTCGGGCCCTGCAGGCTGTGCCTGACAGGCTGTTGTCCTTCCCCCAGTATTGTTTTCCAGTCATAAAGCTCAGAACGTGCAAATCACCAGAAGCCATTTCTGGATCTAAATTTATCAGTACTATGGATTAACACAGCCTGGACCAATTATATGCTCAGTCTTTCCTAAATAAAAATAAAATATATCTCATTACGAATGGATCATGTTCCACTTAACAGTAAAACCCTCTGATATAAACTAGACAGAGTTCTCTGAGAACTTGTCAGTCCTAGCCCTCAGCCACCTTGTTTTGCATAAACACTGACATTAGTTTATAAAAGTTCTAAAAATAGAGCTGAAATTTGTGAACTGGACCAGCTGGGACTGTGTGTCTACATACAGGGTTGCTGTTGTGTGGATGTGTATGTCTTTGTCTTAGTGAAGCTGTGAAAAGAATGTGAATTTAGGCATTGAGCCTAAATTGTGATTCCCCCTCTGCTCCTGGACATTTGGAAATGTTGGTTTTGAAGGAGATACTGGACAGCAGCAGGCAGGAATTGGAACAGCAAGTTCCCTGGGAAGCAGGGATGGCTGTCCTGCTCGTGTCAGATCTGCTTTATCCCTTCTGCAAAAAAAGCTGAAAGGAAACCTGTTAATATAGTCTGCATTCTAAAGGACAGGACATTCTCAAATTTCTAATGCCTTTTGTCAATACAGAAAGCAAACAGCTTAGCAAGAAGCAGGGTTTTTTTAACAATGAAGTTTTCTTAGCAGATACAAGCTGTGTTACACCGTCTCAGGTGAAGAGAGATGATTAATCTTGTTTGAGGTTAGCCAGGTGATGCAGAACTCTGGCTCCATGTCCTGTTCCATTTGCAGCCTATTTTACCGCCCCCCCCCCCCCCCCCCCAAAGACTGTATTTATTAACCTGGGTGTACAGAGGGACATTAAACAATCAGATATATTTGTTAAATCTGGGTGTGGGCACCATCTTTATCATATTATCTGCATGTAGCACAGTCAGTACACAGTCCTTCTGATGACTCTTTCATCCATGCTAATGAAAGTCTCTGCAAATACCTGAATAGTGTTAGTCAGACATTGATTCAGAAAGTCTCTGTGGCTTAGAGAATCACTTCCTTTTACAACTCCCACGGGTAGACACTGTCAGGACTACAATAGCAAGAAAGCTAGAGATCAGAGTATAGGAGTATAACCATTTGTGCACCACCTTAAAAGTTCAAAATAAAATAAGCATTGAAAATAAAAAAAAGTATTATAAATATACTTTATAAGTTTTATAAATATACTTTATAAGTATATAAATATACTTTAAAAGTATATATAAATATACTTAAAAATAAAAAAAAGTATAATAAAAAAAATAAAAACAAGTATTTCTTTTGAAATGAGATAAAATTTCTTTCTTATTTTGCAACAGGCAAAAAAGTTTTAAAAAGCCCACTTCTTGGGACACCCTGATCTTCATGCTGGGTAGAACTAGTAGAAGTTTAATTACACTTTTTTAGTAGAAAACAAAAACTGTAGCAAAACATCAAATTTGTCAGGGGAATTTTTTCATTTCTTTAAAATTATTTTAGGGTGATACTTTCTTTTTATCACTTTCGGTGTTGCAGCTTAGGCTTTTTGGTGAAGAGTAGAAAGGTAATGAATGTCTTTGAGATGTGATAAAGGCTGCATGGTAATGGAGAGGAGAGGAAGCACCATCTGAGCAAATCTGCTTATCAAAGTCAGGAGACATCTCAGGAAGGGTGGCCTTACACCCTTTCTAGTCATCATACTGACAAAAATTACTTTTTGCAGGTTAAGCTCTCTGGAGTTAGAAAAGGCTGGAATGAGGGTTCCCTGTACAAGGTTATTAATGCCACAGTGGCACCCTGGGCTACTCCCAGAGTGAAGGCTGGAAGAGAAAGAAAGGACAGGGTGAAATTTGTCCTCATTGAAGTGTGGAAATTCCTTCCTGCCTCTTTGAAGAGTACACTGGGGAGGTCAGACCAGGGTGTCTTTGGGGCGGTCTGGAAGACAGACATAGCCAAGTACCTTGACAGATTAGTTATTCTCTTAATGACAAATGTTGCAAAATAATGTCCCAATCCTCCAAGCACTGTAGGCAGGTACACAGTTCCCCTAGAACACTTTTTTTATTAGTTCAGCATTCAATCAGGCCTTCAGAGCAGAGCAAATCATAAGTGACTTTAGGTGGATCATTCCATGTGGCAAATACAGGTCCAAACCTATAAAAACATGTGGAGAGAATGATGATGTCATTCTTGTGTCTGAATGAATGTTAGTAAAGCTCCCCTTGCTGATATTGCAGTGCTAGATGTAGTCAGAACACTTATTGTCACAGCAAACAGCAGTGACAGGTAATTTTGCATCAAAGAAACATTTTCTGGGCTGCTCACAATGATAGGAAGTGTCAGTGCAGGACTGTACATTACTACAGGTTCCACTCAGAATTTTGAGAGGCTGCAAATAACTCATTGACTGTTCTGGCAAACTCCTTTTTAAAGGGACTGTAGTCAGTGCCACACTGTGCCACAGCCTCCAGTTAGGAGCTGTGATGGGATCTCCACACTGGGCAATTGGTATTTCTCAAGGATGCTCTTTGAGGATTGCTTGATGAATCATTGGAAAATGAGAGCAAGAAACCTAAATTAACAAAAGAATCAACAGAAATTTACCATTTCTTCACTGGCTATAACTACTAAAATGTACCAAATAGATAATTTAAAGGAAAAAATGGAAATCCTGCCAGTTGTTAAAGGATGGGGCAGATTAATTGGAGGTGAGAGGAGGTTGAAAGGAGAGGAGAGTTCAGCATGTCTGTTCAGCACTTCTCTCCTGGCATGTTCATCTTTTCCAAGACAAACTACTGCAGAGGAGGCAGTGCTCTGTGATGTTGGTTGTGATTTCACCTGCTCCTTACAGGAAGCTTGTCTTAACTCTTTTAAAAATGAAACCAACTGTGTGGTAATTTGTAAACACACACTTCAAAACAGGATCCTTCAGTACTTTTTCTGATGTGTGTTGCTCTGAGGGGTGACACATGAGCTGCAGTTCAAGCTCTGGAACAGTGAACTTATTTCACATTTAACATTAAACTGGAGTTTAGTTGCTATGGGTTTTATTATTTTTAAATCAAGTTGTTTACCTAATGTCTTTGTTTTAAGTAAGTTTGTTTTTCTGGTAGTTTTCCAACAGAAACAGTTATTTGAAGACTGGGACAAAATTTCTGGCAAGTTTATAACTGAGAAAGAAAGCAGGGGACAAGAGGGCTCACATCAGCTCTCTGGGATGGATATATGTGAACATATTAGGAATCATAGGATGCATAGGTAAATTGCAAGGGGTAGTGAAAAGAAGAGCAAAAATTATCTGGAGGAAATTACCTTCTGCTGTGTCCTGTACCAATATCCACTGAATAACTAATACCCACTGTGTTGATTATGGTTTCTTTGCTTTGCCTACAGGAGAAGTGAGGACAATTTTTTTCCATGTATTATGGAATTATTCCTTCTTTGCATGTGTATTTTCTTTATTTCAGACAACTACTCCAATCTGTGCACAGTAAGCAGCGAAGAGATATTTGGAACTGGAAACAGATTAAACAATTCTTGAAGGTAGAGATTATTTTTTCATTGACAGTTTTTCTGGAAGTAAATGGAGAATAAAGAGGGATGTGGTGAGGTTCTCTGCTGTGCTTTCGGGTTTGCAGCAGGTGTTACATAACCGCCTTGTGTGCATCATACAGGCATGGTACTTGGAATATTTACTAAATCTTCTCTCTGCCAGTATTATTTAATTTGCTTCTATTAAAACAAATTGAAACAAGAGATTGTTACAACTCAAAATGCACTCAAAATGAGCTGTTTTTCTTTGCCAGTTTGCATTTACATTTATAATGCATTACTAGCCAGCTCATTTTCTTTTTTGGTTTTAAGTACAGTTGAGAAATCAACAGGTCTCTAGTACACTACATCCCCCTTTTTTTCCCTCCTGCATGGGAGGAAATCTAGTAAGACTGGGTTTTGCCTGTCTGTCTCCTTGCTTTTTAAGTTTCTGGGTGAAGAATCAACATATATTTAAAATGTTATTACAGAGAATTCTTTCTGAACTGGGGAAAATGGATCAGGAAAGAATAGGTGGAGGCAGACCTGCAACGTGTCTGCTGTAGTTCGGGCTGGCTGTCTTGTCAATGGAGCTGGGTTACCATGATGGCTGTAGTAGTGAAAAGTGATATTTCTCAGCTGTGGCACACATGGTAGTGTGGTTTTCTAGCAGGATATGATCTGGCCAGCTGGCACCTCTGGCAAAATAGCTGTTATGGCTGGACCCTCTCTGAGCAGAGCAGCCCTCAGAAGCAGGCAGGTTGTTCCTTGCTCTCCATGAACCTCCACTTTCCCTGGCATGGCCAAAAATCTACATTGCAAATGTGTACTCAAGGACAGTGGTGGCCAGAAAGGGAAGAGATTGTATGGAGGGGTGAGAAAGGAGCTGCCGTGGGTCTGTGCTGCCCCACTGTTTACCTGCTCCTGCAGCCAGCCCAGGAGCACCTTTTGTGTGGAACAGCCCAGTGCCAATGTCCCACACAGCTGGGCTGAGTCCCAGCAGCCCTGGCTCCAGCCCTCTCTTGGTCACAGCTGGCTGTCACCCTGCAAGGGCTGTGTCACTGTCTGAGGGCAGAGCTGGGCAGTGCCAGCCCTGCGAGGTTGAGAGCTCCCTTGGGACGCTGTCCCCTTCCCAGACAGGTGTGCAGTCACTGCTTCTCTTCTGTAGAGAAATCCATCTGTGGCTTCTTTCCTCCTGTGTATGAACTCCCCAGCCCAGCAAGAGCTTTGAAGTGGTGCTGGCAGCTGTAAAGTGCCTTCTGATAAACAAGACTGAATGTTTCCCTCTCTGTATTTTTACTTTTATTATTTTACTTTTCATGTTTTCTCTCCACTCTGAGAACTGTGCATTCTGTGCTGCTCTGATTGTAATTCTTTTTTTCTTTTTTTCAAACCCTCAGTGAAGTAGCAATACTGTCCCAATGTATTAAGCTTCTAAAAGCAGCCACATACTACCACTCACAATTGCTCGAGTTTAAGGGCATATTTATTTATAAGGGTAATGAGACAAGAAACCAAGAATGTTTTCCCCTATTCCCTATACTGACCTGGTCATGTGGTACCATTTAGCAGATTTGCAGCAATTTCCCATCTCTGTGAGCTCTCCTCACAGAGATAAGAAAGCTGCCAATGAACAGCTCCAAGATTTCCCTTCAGCCTTTAAATATACTGGGGAAAATTGAAAGCTATGAAGCATCCTGAAAATTTCTAGGTGTCTGTATTGTTTATTCTAACCTGTGCTGTAGTTTTATCCTCACCTACTTTGTTCTGCATAAGCTGCACATAGCTGAAAGTGTGATCTGAGGACTGGATAAGTAAGATTAAATAGTAATTGAGGTTTAATTGCATTAACAAATTATATGCTGTTTGCAAGAGTATAAAAAGTAGATAATGTAAATGCCAGCAGACATTCTTTTTGCAAAAATATGAACTTTAAAAATGTTGTGCTTTACAGACTCTGAGTTAAAATAGCCCTGTCTGGAATGTAACCTCTTCTAGAGTACATAAAGAAGAGTTGAGTTAGAATTCTACTTTTTTTTTCAGAAATCTAAAAGAAATTTTTATCTGCAAAGCATCATGTTATTTTTGCAGCAACAGAGGACTGTTAGATTTTGGAATATCAGAAGTTCCTGTATTGGCCTGTATTTTGCCCTGCTGTTTGTCACCCCCTTTCCTAGAGGGTAGTGGTTATCTTTGATTCAAACCACAGAATGCTGGGATGCATTTGAGGAACATGATGAAGTTTTAAACTCACTATGAACAATGCAGAAGAAACTGCATTGCACTAAATCATGCCGCTGCCTTGACCTGCATCACCTTTTGGAGAAGTAGTGGTTGTTTTCTGTCTTTTGTCTCATGTCTTTGTCATTAATTAGAAAGGGTTTACATGCTCAGGGACTTCTGTTCCTTAAGATACATGGAACCTTTGGATGTTTTCAGCCTGCAGTGTAACTACCTTGAACTTCCTGCTTAATCCACTTGAGGGTTTTAAATAGGTATTTTTTAAAGCAAATTTTTCACAAAGCAAACTCAAATGCATGTGAAATTATCCTCATCTACAGCCAAGTTCGCTTTGAACTGGAATGTTCTCAGTGTGATAACAGCATTTTGTACTCTTTGGAATTTAGGGTAGTTTTAGGGAGAGAGAGATTGAGAGCTTTGATGATTCCTTTTCTGTAACAATTTTGAGGTGAAATCCTCTCTAGGTAGAGATATCCATTTGTGTTGTCTACTTTGCCACAGTCAGCCTTTGCTCGGTCATTAACAGGCTGGGTTTTCATCAGCTCCTGGATAAGTTGAACTTCTTTTCTGCTAGCTTCTTTGTTACTCCCATGCCATTTTCAGGGCTGTGCAAGGCACTCTCCATTTGCATTTTGTGAAACATTACTTTTGGTCCTGTTGTCTTTTTTCATTTCTCTTAACCAGATTTTAGTCAGTAGTTAAATGTGGATATGGTCAAGAAATGTTGCGAGTGCTGAAGATGCAAGACAAAAACATTACCATTGACACTTAATTGCTGCCCTTTTTGGAATGTCATGTTCAGAGCCACTAGAAAAATGTGGTGGTGGTAAATCTTCCATGTTTTTTGCTATTTCATAGTTCTGCCTGGGAGCAGGCCGGGATGTTCATGGGCAATAGGTCTGTAAATGGGTACTAAAGGACAGTTGTTTTGGGCTTATCTAACATGATCAAGGAGACAGTGCAAAGAAGGGAAATCACAATGACCAAAGACGTGAAATTACAATTAGGGGATCTCTTGATACAAGCAGTAAGAGAGCAGTTAGAATAGAAGCAAACCTGTCTTCAACCAGCAGGCAGTGACCACCTGGAACTTGCTTCTATGGGAGGCTGTGGCAATGGGCCAGTCACTGGGTTCAAGTAAATTCGTGGACAGCAGATCCAGAAAGAGATAATAAAAAGGATGGGGATGCTCTAAAATCCCTATTGCAATAGCTGTGAATGTAGAACCACTGTGAGGGGAACAGAGCAAGAAAACAGTTGGATTTTTGTGCTTTCCCTACCTGCTTACTTCACCACCCCTGGAGACTGATTGCAGGGCTAGAGAAGGCAGTGCTCTGCCCCACTGTGGCTTTTCTTGTGCCCTTATAAGTTTTATTTATTGCTCAGACCACCACAATATGAGCACTTAAAGCACTTACCCCTGAAAACTCTACAAGTAAGGACCTTGTATGTGTGCAAGATTTTGCTAGGCTCAGACCTTATACTTTATTTGGTTAAATAGGACCACGAACATTCACACAGCTAAATAAATAATCACGTCCAGTTAGTCTTGGCAGCTGAGCCAAAGGAGAGGTTTTAAGTGCCAAGAACATCTCTTTCTAATTTTACCCTGGCTCAAAGTATGTTTAGAAGATGAGGTATAGATAAAATCAGATAAGCAAAATTATTTAGTATCCTGTCACTTGTAAAATGTTTATCAGTTAAAAATAAAAGAGGTGAGAAAAATAAGTTAATCTTTTACAAGAAACAAAAACACATATAATGGCTGGGTTAGGAGCCTGTGTTTAATAAGCAGCAGGGGATGATTACAAACAGTCCACAGTGGCTGCTGACAGACATCCTGTTTTTGGCAGCTTGTGCACAACTGATCGAGAGAAGCTACCTGCAGAGGTAGCAAATCTCCATATGTTGTCTTAGCTAGAGCTAATTGTCTGGAAGATAGGTAGAAAAACATGAATGACTCAGCTGAGTATTGCAGCTGTTTGGAGGTGTTCCAGTTGATTGGTTTTCTGGTAGAAAAAGCTGGTTCTTTCAAAGGATAACATCTTGCTAGGGTATAAGAATGTCTTTTGTGCCCTACCCAGACTATTTCCCAACTTTGCCAGGCTCTCTGGCACTCAGCAGGCAGGTGGTACAGAGATGAGCTCTTCCCATCTTCCTCTGCTGGATTTGCAGTTGCTCCTGGCTGGTCTTGCAGCCATATCTATCCTTCCAGTCATGTCAGATGACTCTGTTGACTGTTCAAGTCTACCATTGCAGATGGTATATATTTTTTCATATGTTTGAAATATTTTGCAGGCTGCAGAAAATCTTTGAGGCAGCTGGATTAATATACAAAGAGCCTGGAGGCAACAGAAGCCCTTGGAGAAAATACAGCAGATGCTTTTTTTCTCCTGCAAGAAAAATGTCAGTAGGTTCTTGTTTATTGATTTAGACACCAAGAGGGATTTTCAGTGTTTTTCTGAAATATTGCCAACTGACACTGGATTCTTCCTGCCCTTAGCAGTGTACTAGTACCTAATGGCATATGCTAAGCTTCACCCTTATTTTGTTTATGAAGTAGGGCTTGTGGCACAGCGGAAGCTGAGGAAGGTGCCTATGCAAAAATCTATTAGTGGGTTTCATAGCTTATGGCATACATCAAATCTAATGGTTCATGCTACTTGTGGGGAGATGGGCAAAAAAGAGAAAAGAAAAAGCCTCAGCAGCCATTTGAGAAGAGGAAAAAGCACTGCCATGGCACCTCAGGGCGGAAGGAGGTGACGTTCCAAGGGCAAACAGGGACCTGCCAGGAAGGCACCTTGCAACACCAGGTGGCTGCATTTCCCCTTTGCCCAGTCTGTTTATCTCTTTCAATACTTCATTTTTTATAAAACATTCCTTTTAAAAAATCATGGGACCATGCCTAAAGGCACATCATAAGTTTGGATGATTTTGAGAGTTTTCTCAACATAAAATGTCACTTTAGCTCAGTGTTTTCCTGCTTTTACTGCCACGGGTACTGCTGGAATGACAAGGCAGGAACAAACAACCATGTGTTCCTCTTCACTGGGAAACAGTTCCGTATTTCAGTTATAATATTTGTAACTTTTTTGGCTCTGAAGTTTACAGGCTCTCCATCAGAGAGATTTATTTCGTGCTTGGTAATTTATATCTTTGTGGATGTTGTGGATGTCAAATCTTTGCAATGTGTGAGGCAATGAAAAGGTTTAGCTCAGCAAGTCATATTCCAGGGAAAAGATTGGAAGAAATGCCAGCCATGGACTTGCCCTTCCTGGAAGGCAAGATTTTACTTCAAGGAGAAATAAAGAAGTCACATACATTTGTTTAGCACGGAGTAAGAACTAAGGATGGGAACTGAGGATGGGAAGTTTGGATTCACCTTTGTCTTTTCCATATGAAAACTGCTGTACTAATAAGGAAGGGAGGGAGGGTGGAAGGGAGGGAGGAAGGAGGGAAGGAGGGAAGGAGGGAAGGAGGGAAGGAGGGAAGGAAGGAAGGAAGGAAGGAAGGAAGGAGAAAAATGGGACAATTGCTTGACAACTAATTCTTGGAAAAGAGAAAAAAAATGTTTACAGAACCATGTTTATATTATGGGATGGAACAACCATGAGTGACTTTAAACATGAGCCATTTCAGCCTCTATAACTCCCAGATGTTCCTGCTGGAAGAGGCCAGCTGTCCCTCAGCCTTACTCCCTATGCACCCAAAAAAGGAATGTGGAGGGCTGGGCTTCCACCTGGCACCTAAACACATCAAATGGTGATTTGCTTCTGCAGGGGGTGGTCTTGCTGCACTGGGTCTGACCGTCGTGTTGCCTCTGGGTGTGATCCAGCTGGCTACTCCAGTGGCAAACTGGTGCTCTTGTCCCTTTCCCAGTCACTGGATCTGACCTGAGTGGAATAATGGGGAGAGGGTTGAGGGTAAAGCTCCTGTCAGTGCATCTTTATGATCTGCACTGCCTTTGCTGGATGACATTATACCCTAAGAAATGTGGAGATTACTCCTGTGCAAATTCCTTGCCTGGAGTTTTGGACACCTACAAATGATATTCTGAGGAGGAGACATTTAGAAGGAAAAATAGGTATTTTGTTGATCAAGGGACTTCTCCTTTTTTGTGATAATCAATGCAATAATAATGAAGCCAGTTTTCAGAAGTGTGTGTTGTAACAATGAAAAACAGGGTTGGGTTGAAAGATTGGAGGTGGTCCCATGGCACAATGTTTAGTCTGCATCTGGAATCATGACATTTCCCCTTGTTTTCCTCTGGACTCTGCAACTGTTAAAAGAAAGTAGTAAAAAAAGTCCAACACAGTAGCTAGATTAAGGAAAACATTTCAAAATACTTCCCTGCCCTGTGAAACATTTCCTTTTAACCCTGAACTGATGAACACTGGAGAAGACAGTTGTTATTATTATTTCTTTCCTTTGCAAGCAGAAAACACCACATTTTCCATACTTCTGATCAGCAAATTTCACCATGGATACAGATGACATCAAATACTCTTTTTCCTTCTCATTATGTGCACCATTAAAATACACTTGGCACAGTTCAGAGAACTTGCGAGATGGCCAGGTTTTAACCTTCAAATAAAAATACACCTGTGTTTCTGATTTATTTGTCCTATTTATTGACTTTTTTTCCTTTTTTTTTTTCCCCAAGAAAGCAAACTAGCTCTTGGGAGTAAAGCAACATGTGTGAAGTGCTGTGGCAGGAATCCCAGTGCAGTGCAGCCTATACAGATGTTCCAAGAGCAGCTGTCAGCCTCAGCTGGGGCTGAGCAGAGGGCTCAGCACAGACAGGTGACAGCACTGCTTAGATGGATCCTGGCTGGCCAGCAAAGCTGCCAGCAAAGCTACCAGAGCAGGTGGTGGTGGTGACCTCAGCTGCGTTTTATTGAGAGATGGAGCTGGGGACAGGGGCTGTAAATATTATTGAAGGACTTGGCATGGCCCAAAGGCTTGGCTAACAGGGTCCAATAAGAAAGGAATGTTTTTGTGTGTGCGTTGTATGGGCTGAGTACTACAGACAGGGTTGCAGGTACATTTCAGAAAGCAAGAGCTTCAACAGCACATCCCATCTCTGGTGCAGGGTTTGAGCTTGTCATGGGTCCTGCTGTGGTCAGGCTGCAGTGTCAGTGGCTTAGTTTTAGTGCTGGTTTATTATAATGTTCATTATATACAGAGCACAGCAAGTTGTATCTGGGGTGCTTGTTAAAAAGAAAAGCAATCAGTTTGTGCAGTGAAGATTACAGTTCTGAAATTCTCACATTCCTGCAGTCCCTGGGAAGGAACAGCAGAGGCCCAAGCTCCAAGGAGCATGAACATCTTACATTTTTAGAAGGTGCTTTGGAGAACATTAGTATTATTTTGATCTCATGCATTCCAAAATCGAGAGGAGATAAAGAGTCTCACTGCAAGAAGATGCAAAAATAATCCAATCGCATATTTAAAAAGTGGAAAACAAACTTCCCAGTATGATATTTTAAGGCTCTTAGGGCTGCCTGAATTAATGTTCCTATCTCTTGCAGTGCAGTATCTAAAGAATCGGTCACAGGTAGATTTAAAATAGCAGAGAAAGGAAGGCTGCCAGAGCTCCTTTTCCAGCAAAGTTCCTTCTTGCAAGTTTGCTGGGAACAAAACAAGAAATAATAACATGAATGTTGTTTTAAATCCATTTCTCCAAATATATTCTAAGAATGACCTGGAAAATATTCCTTCTGTAATCAGGCAGTGAGGATGCTCATGCCTCTCAAGGCTCACTCTAACAACGTGAGAATTGCTACAACAGGAATAAGGTCAATTCATTGTCTGGGTTTTTTGTTAAACTAGAAATTCATTATTGAAAGAACAACTTAACACCAAATTCGCTACCCAGTATTATGTGCAAGTACCAGCTTTGTGAGATGTGTGTGAAAGTTGCAAGAATATGATCAGTCTTCTAGAATTATTGCTTCCTAATTTTAATAAGGCAGCAAGTGCCTCAGAAATTCTCAACAACTACTACTGATCTCAAGAGTCTTTTGTTACACCTGGCAGGGGTAATCTTCACTTTTCCAGGGCAAGGCAGTTGGAAATTACTTTAAGGCATAAGGGATTCCACAACACTACATTAAAAAACCAAAAAGCCAAAAACCCCCACACCAGCAATAAGCCAGATTCGAGGAACTGACCATCAAGGAAAGAGATTTTTAAAAAAACAAACAAAAAAACCCTACCAAAGCCTACAAAAACCCCCACACATATAAAAAAAACACCCCTAAACCACAAAGCCCCAAAATCAACCAAGGAAAGGACAGGATGGTTTGAAGGCAGGAGTTGCTCTTCTGTTCTGGAGGAGGGTGGAAAGGGTGGGTGTAATTGAAATTTTTCTTCTGTCTTCATGACAGTAAACATCCACAATTTATCATTGTGTAGGGGGAGAACTGCTTGTACACCTAGTCACAAATAAATATATTTAAAGATGATAATAATAATAGTAATAAGCAAAGTGGGCTTTGTTATTTTGGCAAGAACAGCCTCTCAGGCATGACCCCACCATGCTGAGCAGGGCTGGCTGGTGATTTAAAGCCATTTCAAAACTTCTTCAGTCCAGAGACTGAGAGGCAGCAGCTCCCAAGATGGAGGGGCAGCTCCCCTGCTGGAGGGTCTTCAGGGAGTTCCTCTTTCCTGCCAATATTCATTAACATTTCCTTACTCCCTGTGGATTGCATATAGAGCCCTCACAAATAATCATTGCTGTAGAGATACTGAGCCACAAAATGCAACCTGTTTACAGATATTGTTGATGACTGTAAGGAGCTAATTCCGGAAAGACCATCTTGTTACAGCCCTCTGCTTGTTGTCTAATTGCAGTCCCATAATCATGTAGCCAGAAAAGCAATGTGCTTACTCTTTCAACTCTCAGACAATGAGTCAGAGGACTTTCTTAACCCATAAAATATAACATGTTTTTCCTGTTTGTGATTTCCTGACTTTATCTTGGTAGTCACGGTGTAAACATTGGCCATTATTTCCAGGTAAACTTATCTGATAAATGTTACATTGCATAAAATTAATATTTTACATTATTAACAAAAAATGTTTATTTAATCCTCAGTTCATAGAGATGAGACTAGGAATCTTACACAGAAGGATGCATTCAAGTCTGAGTGACTTCCGCTAGCTTTACTAGCAAACTCATGACAAAAATGTGGAACTGCTGCAGTCCTGTCTGTCTTTGAAAAAAGTCCTTAAACTGCAGCTGGAGAGCAGAGACCTGAGCAGTTCCTGCCTTCAGCTGTCTGCAGCCATGAGAACTCAGCTGCCAGCACCCAAGACCCTATCAAGATGTGCGGCATATCAGGTCAAGATAAACTAAAATTGCTGGGAGGTTTTAACAGTTGTATTATTATCAGCTGAGTCATGCCTGCAATAGGAAAGGATAGCTAAAAGAGTAAGGTAGCAGGACACAAACTGGTCCCTCTTCTAACAGGGGAAAGATAAAATTTGGAGGTAATTTATTTTGAGAGCACAACTGCAAGACAGCAGAATGGTAGCAGTGAAATGTAAGGGGTAGAAAAAGGAAAAGAGATGCTGAGAAGATCAGGAAAGGATACTGGTTAAGATGTGGGCTGCAGAGTGCCCTAATTTCTTGTTTTCAAGTGTGTGCGTGTTTAGAGTGGAATAGGAAATGGGAGGTCAGTTTTGGACTAATAAATTTGGTAGGCAGTTCCTTTGAGGATGAATTGGTTGGTTTTATAATGCCCCTGCTTACAGCCAGGCTTTGCTGCATAGTTTTGAGCTGTACATATAAAAGGAGGGCTGTAGTGCTTAGTGTGCTCTTGCAAAGAATTTTCTTTTTTCTCAACAGAAACATTTTCCCTTCTTTTTGTGAGTCAAAAAGGAACTTAAGGAATAGGGGCAGTATCTGTGGACTGCACCAAATACTATAAATGCTACAAATACTGAAGACTGGACTAAGTGAAAGATAAGCAGGAGAAAGTATACAGAATTCTGTTTGTCCATCTCCATGAGCTTGGAGATCTCAGACTGTAGGTGAAACAGTTCCTTTGTGTAGGACACTCTTGAGCTGAGCAGAAATTGCAATAAATCTGAAAAAGCTGCAGTACAAACTGAATGTACTGAACCACAAAATTTATGAAAATTAGTCTTATCTCGTGTTCTCTTGTAAGTTCAGACAGTTTCTTAGCCTGGTGCCAGAATTTAGTCAACAAGGCATATTTTAGAGACTAATTGTATTTGGAAAGCATATATTTTCATGGGCATCAGATGTGCTTTTTGTTCCATCCTCTTTCTTAAACTGATATTGAGGATGTTCTACTATTACTGGAAATTAACACACCAGTTTTAGACAAAACTATATTATTATTTGGCAAGACGTACTGTAGCAGTCACGTGTGATGTGAAAATCACAGCAGCTCTTTAAAATTGCTTTATTACCAGCCAGTATTGACTCAACCATGTGCACACTTGTCCGTTACTTGCTAAACTCTAGTTTTTTTGGTAAAGGGCTGCTCCTGCTGAAATGACTTCTTATGCTACCTTGAGGGTTTAATTATCTCTTGTTAGCTTGGGGAGGTTTATGTTTCACTCTGCCTCCCTAAAAGTTTCCAACTTTGTGTATGAGCATGCAAGGAAATGGCTGGAATTCAGGAAGGGGCAGCGTGACCAAATATCTAATTAAAACCTTGCACAGTTTGAGTCCTGCCTCTAAACCAAAACCCATTGAAGCTAATCAAATATGGGTCATACAACTATAAACACAGACAAGAGTCTAACTTTTGGCAGCTGGTTTTTGGAGAAGATTGGTGCAGCTTTCTTGAAGTGTATAAGCCATTGCTACTTAATGGTTCTCCAGGCAGGAATTGTGATGGCTGTCTCCTGATGAAATTTATATAAAGAAAACAAGGACAGGCTCAGATCATCACATTTTAATCTCCTGCTCTGTATTCTCTCTGAACCGAGAAGGAATTTGTCCAGGGCTTTCCACCAATGTATCTTTACTGGAAATTTGTGCTGAATTAATTGGCAGGCTCTTGCCAATTATGCTTTTCTACTTTTTTTTTAAGCCAATAATGCTTTTCTGCTTTTGCTGATAGTGATAACAAATTAGGAGAGAAGTGACTACAAATCATTGCAATAGCACCCTAAAGATTACAATTGTTCAGCTGCTTTACAAGAAGAGCAGAGAGCTCTTCTCCTGAAGAGAGAGACTGCAAGCAGGAAGATCTCCTTTAGTTAATGGTCCATAGTGGAAGAGTTGGTTCAGGTTTCTCTAGTATTCCAAGCACATTGTTTATGTCAAGGGGTCTTGCAAACCAAAGTTTAACACCATGATTTTCTTGCACGCCAAGGGTATATACTTGTAAACGAAATGCAAACTAGACAGAAATATATTTTGGAGAACACCATAGACAGGAAATACCAGGAAAAATATGCCATAATTTTGTGTGGATATACTGACACCCAAAATTAGCTGTATATGTTGTTTGAGTAAATTAGGGTAGCCTAATTTGGAAAACTTAGCAGTTCCCAGCCCAGAGCAGTTTATGCACAGTGATTTATGAATATGAAATAGTGTGATGCAATAGGAAAGGTATTTAAAGGGTGTCTCCAGAATAGCAGGTGTGCTCTTGGCTGAATGCCAAGCACCCCGTTGTTAAAACTTTGCTGTATTATTTTGTCTCCTATTGTCCTTCATTAAAGTTTCCAATTTTACCAGGAGAGTGAACTTTTTTTTCCACAGTTACTGTTGTTTATTTGCCGTGTTACACATACTAATAAAGAACTGTTATTCCTACCCCTCATAGCCTTACCTGAGAGCCCCTTAATTTAAAAATTATAATAATTTGGAGGGAGGGCGTTTACATTTTCCATTCCAAGGGAGGCTTCTGCTCTTCCCTAGCAAACACCTGTCTTTCAAAATAAGACAGTTGAGAAGAAAAAATAGAACCTGTTTTTTGTTTCCTACATTCTGGGTGGATGTCATGTGCCTCAGCCCTGAAGGAAGCTGTGCTTAAAACAAAGCTTGTGAGCTCAGTTCAACCCATTGGAGGTTCAGAGCAGCAAAGAATAGGGAGCACTGAGGTGACATTGGTATAGATATTTCAGTGCCTGGAAAAGTGGCACTGGTGGCAGGCAGAAACCACCTGGCTCTGCCAACATGCTGAGCTAGTGTCAAAGGACCTTAAATAGACCCCTTGAGTTCAGTGGGTCTGGACCTGCTGCAGGGCCATGAGTCTGTGTTTAGTTTTTGCTTTACAACTTGTACATCTTCTAGCATAGGCAAGAACTTCTGTCTGCTTTGATCATGAGCCAGTCAAGCTTATTTCTGCTTGAAAAATACTCTAAGGTTCAATACTTAAGGCTCAGTATTGTAGGTTCAATAGGTTCAATAGAAGGCCCAGGTATGTCCAACCAGAGCATGCAAAAGATATCTCTTATCAGTTCTGTTTCCTTTCTGCATTTTAATTCTCTGTTAATAAAGCTTTACTTGTAATACTTCCCATAACCACTGAGAAATTAACTTTGTGGGTAGGGGTATGGATTTGAGCTGCTACCAGAGAGACAGGAGGTACTCACTTCTCAGTAACTTATTAAAGATAGTTAATAGGTTAATTAATTAGTTAATTGAGCTCAGCAGGGTTTATAAAGATGATGCTTTGAGTCTGACTGGCAGCATTTTCCAGCACTACACAGTCCTATTTTAGATTTGTCTTTGTAATGTCTCTGGGGAAAGATCTTTTAGCTAAGTTCTTCATGTGCTGCCTTCTGCTGTGTGCCCTGCACCCAAGAAAGGCCAGCAGAAGACAGTGACACCAGATCTGAGCCCAGACCTGCTTCTGGAAGTTCCCAGAAGTGTCCCTTTGCTCCTTGGCACTTAGTGAGCTGCACTGGCTTCTTAGGTGTGGAAGGCCTTATGTTCCCAAAGCTGTTTACCTGGACCCTGTCAAAAACAGAAAGAAAACAAAAGCAGAGAAAACGTTGCTTCTTCACTTTTATGGTCTAATGTGCTTTCAAAATCCAATCCAGAATCTGGAAGGGTCTCACTTAAGAGCTGCAGCATTTTGATTGCGTCATAGTCTATATGCAATGATGCCTAACACAAAATGCAACACCTGGTTTAGACTGAAGCAGGGATGGGTTTGCTACAGAAACCACTAAATTCATCTCAAGGCAATGGGAATGTTATGTCATTGTGTGATCTGTTATTTCTGCAACTACTTTGCACAGTAGGAGCATCTGCCTTTGGGAAGAATGCCATTAATATTCTTTCTTATATTTGCAGCTCTGCTTTCCAGGCTTGGTTGTCTTCAAATTCATGCATCACAACAGGTAAGTCAGATTTTCCACTGAGATAAGTCATATTTATACAAAAAGTGCACCACCTGCAAATGTGAGCAAGCCATCTCATGCGTTCTTTTTTGTCCTCCTTTGTGTTTAGTGTTTGCATTTTGTAGCCATAAAGAAGGAGACGGGACAAGGAAAAGAGAGCAGGTTACACCACATTTTCTTGCATAAAAATTAGGTTTTGAATGACTTTTAAAATCCTTTTACTGATTACATGGTTAAACATCAGGATATCCTATTTAGAAGTATGAGGTCTTTTAGTTATGAAAAATCAACAATGAAACTTCTGCAATTTTTTCATTAAGTTTTTTTCATAAAGAAGATTAATGTTGGAGCACATTTCTGTACTTTAATCTGAAACATTATCTTGGAAAGAATTATAGAAAGGGCATGTAGAATAAATGTTTTTTGATGCTGCAAATGTATGCAAAAGGAGGTTGTGTATTTGTTTTATGTCACAGAAACCTAGCTGGTCATAATCAATTACCTCTTCTCATTAACTTTCCTTGAGATAATTTGGCACTTGTTTCATTACTTAAGGTTTTGCATAATTATGTTTTTTGATATATTGTCTTTATATATATATATATATATATGCCATTGTAGAAGATAGTATCTATAAAGAAAAATGGAGGAAAAAAAGTAAGAGAATTCATGTTCCAGTCTTAAATCTGCAAGCAAATTTGAACAGTCTGTTCTAAACTATTTTGTACTTCTGGTATTGACAGAAAAGCACTGTTGGTAAGCTGGAGCAAGTTTTGTGTTTGTGAGAATTTTTTGTATTTTAAGTCTGGCAAGATCTCTGTGACCTGTTGTCAGCACAGCTTTGCTTGTCAGGACCAGGTTACTGAGAAGCCAGTTGCTGGATTTATCAATCTACTTCTGGAGACCAGGCTTGGTATTCCCATCCTGTCCTCTATGTGTGGATTTGTATGAAAATATTCTCATAGACTGCCTTTAATTTCTTTGTTTACAACATAAAACCAAAGTATCCTTAATCTGAGAGGAGTCTGGAAGGATTTAGATCAGATGGGGCTGTTAGTACTGTGTCCTGGGTCAAGGTGGCTAAAACCTATTTATCTCTTAATTATGTCTTTCTGAATGGCATGACTCACCCTTTCAAACAAATCTTCCTTTTCTAAAATACCTTCAAATATATTTTTTTCAGTCTTTCTTTTCAAAGGCTAGAAAGAAAATATGGTTTAAAGTGTAAGCAGAATCAATTGACTGTAGGGGGAAACCCCAGCTCATGTCTTATTTCAATATTCAATGGTTTTGTTGTCTTAAATCTGACAGACATTGTAGCTTAAGCAGACTAGTCTAGGTCCTGTCTTTCCCAGCTCCAGCTCCTCCTGGGGTATTTCTGGGCAGGAACATGAGGTGGATGTCTCCCATTCAGGAAGCTTTGTCTGCCTTAGGCCCACAAGCTGCAGCTGGGCTGCTGGGGAAAATAGGCAAAACCTTACACAGCAGAGTTTTGCCTAAGGATGCAGTGTTGATGCAGAGTGGGTTGTGACTTTTACATCATTATTCCTGTGTTATTTTACATCGTATTGCATAAGCTGTCAGCCTCTGGTTCCTTTTCCTGGTAAAAGTTTTTCTGTATGGCCAAGCCTGTTGGGTCTCATCAGATAGCAAGTGCTCTTTCTCCTGCAGTCCAGGCTCCAGGAGAGGAAAAAAAAAAAAAAAAAAAAAAAAAAAAAAAAAAAAAAAAAAAAAGCCAAACAGAAAACCTGAGAGGGATCACATGGCTGGTGTTCTGAAGACACCACTAAATAAATGTTTGTGACAGAGAGAGTTCTCTAAATGTGCACTGCTTTTCCAAGTACCCAGGGAGGAAGCAAGCCTCATTGACTGGGGACATTCATGGCTCTATTGAAAGATGGGAGAATGAATAAGCAACACTTCATTTAAGCAAACAAAACAAGAAAAAAGCAAAACCCACCTCCTGGGAACCAAAAGGAATGGTGTTTACTTTGATCCTTTATTTGCACAGTGGGTAGACATTTTAATCTCTCTTATTCCAATTACCATGGCAAGTACATGTTGCCCATTTCCCTTTTTTTGTTGGGTTTTCTGTTCCAAGTACTGTAATTCATGTAGGATTGCCTGGAAATGTGAAGTTTGCTCTTGATTTAACTAACTTTGCTCTCAGTTGCTTTTGGATAAGGCCTTGGCCCATATCTGATGGAAGGGACAGAACAGCCCTGTGGTGTGCTGTGCATGATAAGGAGATAACTGGGGTAATCTTTATATCTCATTTAAGCCTCTGGCTGAGTATTCTAATAGTTCAGCATCCCAGACTTTAAACTTGTGAAGATGGATTTATTTCAATTGCACCTGTAATTTGATCTGTGCTTCTAAACCAACGTGATGATTCCATGTAGCAATGGTGCTCTTCTTTTCCCCACTTTGGGGGGACTCAATGATATAAAGGGGTTGAAGCTTGGCATGAGACTGTTCAACAGATCCACATGATAAGTAATGGAACAATTTACTACAGGCAAATATCACTTGGAGATATGTGGCAGTTAGAGATGTACCTGATGAACCTTAGCTTTCTTGCCTTTCCTTCCCTCCTTGGTCTGTAACCCTGCTAATAAGCAAGATCAGTAAGTTTGGTTTCCTGTGTTATTCCAATTCTCTGGCATAAACATATCCACAAACCAAAGGCAACATTTATATGGATGTCTTCATTACTTGCTTGCATTCTTATCAGAAATGAACGTCTTTGCTCAGCTGAGCCCTTCAGTTGCCCTGGCAACTGAATTGTAATTGTAATATTATTGTAATTACAATATTAATTACAATTAATATTGTAATTATTACAATTACAATAAGTAATTGTAATAATACAATAAGTATATTGTATTATTAATATACAATAAACTTTGTATATTAATGTTTTCTCCTTATCAGAAGCTGTTGGTAGCTTTCTTTCAAAAAAGAAGAAAATGGCAATTTCACTAGTCTTTTTGGTTTTGGTAAAAATCAGTGGTCTCTGAGCTGCTACTGGTGAAGATTTCTTAGCTCTTGTGGTGAAATTTGTTTTCCAGAGTTGAAAGGAAAACACTTTTAAAACCTGTTGCCTGGACACTGAGGTGGCTTGAATCCCCAAAGTCCTCCATTTGTTTTTCAGAGGCCTGTCTAAAATAATAGATTCCTGGCTGGCTCAGCTCCCTTCTGTTCAACTATGTGTAACCAATTTTAACAGGGGCTTTTTCTTCCACACAGCAGCTGAAGGTGCTGATCTAACCATCATTTCACCAAGGTTTTGTTGGGATGTGGAAGCTCCCTGTGGCATAACCCAAAGCTGTGTATTGCAGGGCTTTAAGCCATCAATGTCTGGCTTTGAATGAGCACAGGATGGACTGGTAAATTGTTATTTTGTGTGGTTGGCTTCTGGAAACACAAGTGGGCATCCAAAACTGATGGATGTCATTCCCAGCCTGTATTCAGCCTCAGTTAACACTGTTCCAATATTTTTAAACACTTAATGAAATTTGGCTATTAGTGATTGCGCCTCATGAGATCACGTGGAGAGCTTGTGTCTACAGGAGAAATCTTTCTGCCACTGGCAAGGGGATTACAGAGCTCATCATGGATGAAATGCGGGGTGTTTCCATCAGCCTGGGGGTTGGGAGAGGCTGAAGGAAACTGCTGGAGAGTTTTTGAGGGCCTTCCACAGGACAGTCCTGGAAATAATGCAGCTGAAACTAAGTACACTCTTAGCCGCTGCCAGTGTCTGAGCAATCTGTATTTTATATGATTTTCAAAAAGCTGATTATTTTTTGGTGGTTACAGAAAAACTCTGGTCGTAAATGGTAACTTGTTTGTCTGATGCTAATAATCCCAGGATCTGTCTTGGGTTGCTGCCTAATAAGGCCACAGCTTTGGAGCCAGTGTATCATAACAAATTAAGCAAGACATCTGCTTTGTAATAGTCACACTTTCTTTCTTGGATTGATGAGCCAGCGCTATGCACTTTCGATTTATTTGAGGATATATTACCTTTTAGTACTTTGATAACTTGCCAAGGGTTAGGTGACTGTGTTTTCCAGCAGCATTAGCACATGAAACTCTGAATTTCCTGGTTTTGTTCCTTTGAATTGTTACTCCATGTTGCCTGCACACTGTGTCAGCTGATACACTGAAGCTATTTGGTAATATTCCTGGAACATGGTATAAAACAGTTTATTCTGATGTGTTACGAACTAATAGTGACATATTTTTACTCAGCAGTCCTACTCCTCTTACTCATTACAGCTTATTCCAGCTGGCACCAGAGGCCATATGCTTCATGCTCCTTTTCTTCCTGGGAAGTTTTTGGTCAAATATGTCACTTCTCCAACAGGTGGTACTGTGATATCTCTCAGGAGATGCTGTCAAGAGCTCCTGCACAGTTGCATGAGGAAAAACTGCACTGTTCAGGCACCTGCATGAGGAACAGAAGCTTTGATGACAGTGGAGCAAAGGTTAGCCTTCTCGAAAATGGCACACAATAGAGGCGGGGTGAAAAATGAGACTTACAAGACTGTGGATACATTAGAAGAAAAGTGAAACATTTCAAATATAGGTAAGTCCACTGTATTTACTGACAGAGATCCCAGCAATGTGTGGAGACACCAATAAGGAATGCTTTTAGTTCTACAAAGCAGATTTTGGCTGGTTTTTTATCCTGTCCTTGCTTCCTGTGAGCAATGCAAGAATGATTGACTATGCAAAAAGCTAAGGAGTGGGAATTCCTTGCATGAAAATTGTTTGGTGGCAACAACTTTTGCCGAATTAGACCCCTGAGTTTTATGTATCCTCCAAAGGGATATTTAAATGTCTCTCTTTATATTATAACTATCATATTGTGGCAGTGAAAGGCATTATTTTAGGATCAGCTAGTTCTAACCTTGTGTGCTTTTTGGAAGACATGTAACTTCTGGGAAGGAAAGGGTTACTTCTGAAAATACCTCCAAGGCTGCTATCAGGACAGAAATATGCTTCCAGGCTCCTTGCCAAGCCCCAGGGTTGTATCTGTCCTTTTAGAGTATGCTTTGTTAATGCTAGGGAGATGGTGTGCTCTTGTATGTGTTGTCTCTTCTAACTGGAGTAAGAGAAGTGACCTTTCAAAGGATAATTAATTGCACTTTCCTTCCTATTTCTTTTGTTGGTTTCCGACTGAACCTAAGCTGTAAGTGCAGGGATCTGCTGGGTCTGTCAAACTGTACCTTCATCTCCTCAAGGCAACAAATTACAAAGCTCTAATATCTATTGATAATAAATGAGGGGCTCAGTGGAAAGTTATTTTTACAAAATACCTGGGTATTATGCACTTGTGGAGAAGTTCTGAGTAGTAAACAAACTTATAATTTCAGAATTTCTGTACCCAGTATATAATCAGGCAATAGCAAAATCTGAGAGCTCCTTTTCAGGTCACTTTGATGTGGGGTATTTTTTTCTTCCTTGTTTATTTTGGCAGCAATGGATGGGACTGGGGAGAGGCCAGGAATTCGGGTTCCATTCCAGGCACTAAAATATGCTTTCACATATGATGATTGAGCAAGCTGATTTTTGTAGTGGGTGATTGGAGCACATAGGAGAGCAGCCAGTCAGTGCTGTGAGTGCTCAGACGAGGTGGGAATTCAGCTCTGGTGCCACTGTTTGCAGTAGCAGTGGCCTGGTGCGAAGTGCTGGAATAGCCAGGTCAGAAACACGGTGGAACTTCATGGGGGAGGAAATGGGCACAACAGCCATGCAAGGAGTAACTGGAAGAAAAATCCACAGAATATACAGCTGACCAGTGATCTAAATGAAAATGACAAAGATCATGGAAAGAAGGCCCTAAATATTTAGGGAACTTGCATGGGAATTTTGAAAATTTTACTTCCAAGCTCCTCCCTTCAGATATGGGCCCTAAATTATCTCAATATGCTTGTCAGTTTGAGGTGTTATTTCTTTTTGATCTCATCATTTTCTGTGTGTTTTTTCAATTTCTTCAGAGAGTCAAGGAAATAATTCAATACTTCATGGAGGAGCAGAATTTCAGTCTGTGTTTATGGAAAATTTCTATATATACCATTTAGACACAACACTACTCCAACTCTTACTTGAGATTCCTTCATGCTTGAACTTAAAGGTTTTTCCCTTTTGCACATATATATCAGTATTAATACATTCATTTATTAGTCATAAGTGGCAAGTTTCCAGCATGTGAAGGTATCTGAAGAAACCTTATGCAGAGCCACATTTCCTACAGCAGTGGGAAGGCAGAGATAAGCTGCACTTCTGAAAAGAGCAACTTTTCAAGAAATTATTAAAGAGAACACAAGTGACACATTTTCGTATTTGTTGGTGTTAGAACTGAATGAAGTGCTTGGCTGCTGAGCATTCTGCAATGTGTACCCATTAGGGCTTTAGCAATGTCAGCTGTGAGCTATTTCACCTTCCTCTTGCTGAACAAACTCTCTGCAATCTTCTCAAAGTGAAGGTAAACACAAGTTTCATTCCAAACATGTTGGTCTGGCTGCCTTATATGGATTACACTGTGACAAAACCACAGCAGAGCTTTTGGCAGTATTACAATCTAAGTAGGAATGAGAAAAAAAAGAAATCGGCTAATAAGAATTTTAAGAGTCCATTATAAATTACTGGAAAGAATTCCTGTAAGGAAGTTATGGGGGTTTAACAAATTTTAGGTGTTCAATGAGTATCTATGAGCAAGTCTAAGCATTAGACTCAGATAACTGCTTGGAGAGTACCTCCAAACATTTTTGCTTGGTTCATTAACTGAGCCCTGCCCTCCAACTTCAGTTAAAAGCAGAGACATCAAACATGCCTATAATATTTGAAGACTTCTGCCATGCAGAATATTATGTAGTTGTTACAAACGCAGATCAATCCATGTTCTTGTATTGCTTAACACAAATATTTGTGTGGTCACTGTATATTACCTGTGTATAAATATTAAGCATATTAAAAAATCAATCTTACTAACAATGCTTAACAGCTCTTATTCATGCTTTGAAGACTGACAGTTAATTGTCTATTATTGAAGCAGCAGTTGCACCATCTTAGCATGCTGAGGCCTTCTTATGTGCTACATACTTGTAATAACAAATAAAACTGCATTGATCTTCAAAGCTGGATGGCAGGGACAAATGGTTTCTCTTGAAATTGAAACATTGTATAAAGTATCAGATTTTTCTCCAGGTAGGTAAAAGTCACTTAAAAAATAAGGGAAAATATGTGACTACTGGTGTTGAGAATCTAGAGGGGCATGCACAGAAACAAACCAGTGTAAATTGGCTTGAATTAGCTGAACTATTCAGGACTTTTTCTGAAGACAGATGCTTCTAGTGGTGGGGAGTAGAAAAACCAAACCAGAAAACAAAAACCTTCTTCTGGGTCCTTGAGAATGTACTGGTGGATGGAGAAGTTGATGCAGTAAGTATTTGAAAGGTAAAGGAAGTGTGTGGACTTGCTGCTTTTCTTTTTGGTTTTGTTTTGATTTTTTTTTCCTTGTCCACATACTACCTATTATACATTCCCATTCTGTAGGAGCATCCGTGGACGGCAGGGAGAGGGAACTCTGCCAACTTGAGATATTCTAGAACATGTGGTTTTATTGCAAGGGTCGTGGGTAAAAAGGGCCTTGCCTTCAGCCACCAGCCTCGGCTGAAGGGAAGTCCCAAAGAGTGGTGGAGAGAGAGAACAAAAGGGAAAGAGGTAAGAGAGGAGAGAGCAAGAGAGCCAGAGAGGTGGCAGGGGTTGAAGCGCAGGGGCAAGAGAGCTAGAGAGAGAGCATCAGAGAGGAGAGTCAGAGAGCGAGGTCCTTGTTACAATACATTATATCTCCTTTTGTGTTGAATATTCTAATTTACACTAACCAACCAGTACATGACACAAAACCCTATAGAATCTACATATAGCTTATAAGAACTACTACATTACCATACTGTGTTATATTTTAAACTCTAAAAACTACTCTTTAGACTATTCTCTTTTGCTACATTGACCTTTGGATTCCTTAGCCAGCAGAAAAGTATTGTTCAATCAAGAGAGATTCTCCTTCGGCTGGCTAGGCTATTGTTTTCAGGTTATACAGTAACTAAGGCTCAGTATTCTACAACTCAAAGCAAGCTTTCATTTCTATTTCGATTATAGGTTTCATATTTTCAGAATCTTTTGCTAAGCAATCATATTTATAAGGTTTCCCTGATTCATCTTCCCCAACACCATTCTGGACACAGTTCTGGGAATGCTTTGACATCATCTTCATTAGCTGGAATTGTTTTCTTCCTTTATTATGTTAATCACAGGAGGAGGAAAAAGAGTTACAGGGGCAGGTTGTGCAGGTGTGGTGTGGTTGTAAAGATACAACTATACTTGAAGTAAAACCTCTCCCATGGAAGATGCTGGATTTGAGAATTAAATTAGGGAATTGTAATTAAACAAGGAATGTTGCATATTTTAAAATGTGTTCATCAACAAGGAGAGGGGAAACAAAAAATTGAGTTGAAACAGGTACAGAAGCAAATAACAGTCTAAGAAACAAATAACTGTTTATCTAAGCTAACTACATCTTTTTATACAGAAAAAAGGCTGTGATTTTTGTCAATGATCTTGGTGAAATCACAAATTTTAGGAGTCCAGTTGGGATTTTTGAGTGTGTGAGATTAGCCGCGTGTTCCCTGGGAACTGCTGTGACAGCTGTAGTCCTGCTTTAAGCAGTTCTGGGTAATTACTTTCTTTCTGGGGGCTGATGAGGCCTTCCAAGTGCCTTTGGGGGTGTTCAAACAGACCTCTGACAGTAGTGTTACTTCAAAAGCATGAATTAGAAAGGGAGGGAAGCACAAGACCCACAGGTCCGTGATGGAAATCATGAGCTGAGTCCAGCTGTTGGCTTCCCCTTCTCTCTGGGCAGTTTGCGCTGAACAGCAGTGACTGCAACTGCTTCCCACTGGACTTAATATTGAAGTAGCGGAGAGACATAACTGGTGTTCTTTGCATGTTGCAATCAATGCAGATTTGCAGAGGCTGGAAAGGAGAAATGTGAAAGGTATAACTTGCCTGTTTACTGATCTTTACCCTAAATGTCCATCTCTTTGTGAAACTACCTTTGAAATCTCACTTCTTTATCACAGGGAAATTCTTCTTTTGCTCCCCCATTCCATGTCCCTGTGCAACTTCTTGTTTATCCGCTTTCCTGATCAGTATGGATCAGTACCAGTGCAGGACTGATACAAGAATAAAATAGATGTATGAATTGTAAAATTGCTACAATATATAAAATATAAATTATATTAAAAAAACATTTTCGTATGAAGTTATCAACTTTGTCTTTTTCTTTTAAAGCACCACTTTGTTTGGGCTTTTTGTTCTTTTTTGGTTGATGTTATAGATATAGCCACATCCCTCTTTTGAGGCTGCACTTCTCATTTCTCACATATCTGATAATCTGTCGAATTAATTCTGCACTGGATAGTGTGGTTGCATCTGCCATCTCATTTGTCACACTGCAATGAAGCAGAGTACGCCTTGTGCTTTTAGCTTCAGTGAGCTTTATCTCTTATTAATTGTCACAGACCTTAATAATTTGCTGGTGTAAATTCTTCTCAAATCTCGCACTTCACATTAGAAATGTGAAGCAAGCAACTGAATTTAAATGACAAACCTAATGATGCAATTGTTTCCTGATAGGGTTCTTTAGACAAGGGGCAGTCACAATTTCATTTTTCTGAATGCGTTTGGGGACCATATGTAGTAATGCACCCCACACCCAAGCAGGTGTTTCCAAATAAGGAAAAGGGGTTTCAGTTTCACTCCCAACTTTTAAAAAGAAGCCCCAGAACTTTCTCTTCTTTCCTTGTGGTAATTGGCTCAATGCCAGCAGAGGAGCACTGATTAGGCTTTGAGAGTATTTCTCATTGCTTGTAGCTGCTTCTACTGGCAGCGAGCCAATTTGTCCCACCTGAACTATCCAGTACTTAAAAAACTGCACAGAACTGCTCAATCACTTTTTTGGACTGCCTTAGCAGTGTAAGAGTGTTCTCTACACTGTGGTTGACTTATGTTTCTTTTATTTGATAATGTTTGTTATTTTTGTCATTATTAAAACCTTTCCTTTTACAAAGCATGTCCAGAGAAGTTGTCTTGCTATTATTTTAAGCCATTTTCTCTGAAGTGCTGGACACCCTCAGAGGTATTGAAACCTTGCAGAGCTAAATACATCTGGCTCTTCAAGAAATTCAATAACCATATTTTTGTTATCACCTAAGAGAAGGCTCTGCTCTGCCTGTCCAGGCAGGTCTGCTTTGTACTTCCATCACTGAGCTGTTTGTCCAAAGAAATGAAAGAGGAATGGTGCTCCAAACAGACTAAAAATAGCAACAGTGGAAAACAGACGAAAAGCAATTTTAATTCATTGAAAACCAATGGAATGCTGAGTTTCTATAATGGTATTTCCCACTAGATTCACATTGTCCCCTTTACAGCATTGATCATAAATACTTTTTTCATTGCTTCAGTAATATTATTGCACATCTGGACTAAATGTGATTGGCTGTTACTGGTCCAGTCTGTGCTGGTGCATTTGCAGGAATGGACTGTGCACAAGTTTGGAGGGAGAAGCAAACTTCTGATATCCTCCACATATGGTAGTTTTTAAATTGTTTGTGAGGGCTTGAGAAAGTTTTGTGTAAGGCTAAATGGGAAGCCAGGTCTTTTTATAGTTTTGTTTCTCTGCTTTCTTAGCTCTTGTTATTTCTGGTCTTGCAGGAGTGGTGTCCTAATTAAAGCATTCTGCCTTCTGAAGCCTGTTGAACAGATGTCAATTACGTTTTTAAATGAAAAAAAGGTCAAATAAAATGGAATGAGAAAAGCCTGTTGGAAACTTTAATTTTCTGCTTTATGTTTAGATGTTTGGTGCAGTTTGCTTCTCTAAATTAGTCTGTATAATTAAATGATTGAGAGTAACTGTTTTGTGGATTTTTAAACTGTACGCATCAAAAATAATTTTCTAGTATAGAAATACAGAATTATGCACCCTTACTGAAATAGAAACTGTAATTTAAGATGGCTTGATGTGGTATGGTAGATATTCTGTCTTTAGATGGAAATCTTAGAAGAATCTGTCTTAATAAGAGTTGGGGTTTGTGTCATAATATTTAACCCTGTTTCTTTGAACATTAACAATTACCATTAAAGTCATGATAGTAACCCCTCAAGCTTTCCTGTAGCTGATGGATTCACTAAGTATAACACTTGGTTGCCCTTTCTCTAGGGTGCAGTGTTTGGTTGGTTGTAGCAGGTAAAGGAGCCTCAGACTGCTGCGGTGGCTTTTCCATTTCCATTGCCTTGTGAGTGCTGATGATGACTCATCCAGGTGTCCTGCAGTTCCTGGGATATCTGGAGGGGCTCAAGTGTTTGAGTGTGCTGTCTAAAAGTGTGGCCCTGGCCAAAAAGGAAGGTGGAGGGGAGGAGGTCAGGTTGGGGTGAGCTGGCCCTCACCCCGACTTCTGCTGTTTGTTTTATTTGGGGCAATGTTTCCCTAGGAAACCTTAAATGCTCCCCTGTCTCATTTTTTCTTACCTCTTTCAACTCCTCCACCTGATTTATTTGAAGCAGCATGTGCTAATGCCCCTGGGGCTTTCCATGAAGACTACTAGCATTAACATAATGTAAATACAGGACAGTGAAGTGCTCTCTGTCCAGAAATCCTTTCAAGTTACTAAACTTGCTGCTAAAGCCTGACAGCCTCAGAGTCATGAGTGCTTTAATCAAAGCAGCTTCTCAGCAATGGTTATAAACTTGTGCTTTCTGGGGTCAGGTAGCTCTAAGCACTGGAAATTATCTTTCTTCTGCTTATGTGAAGTGCAGGTGGAGTAGATTAACACCTTTCTACAAGTGTGGGTGTGCTCCAGCTGGCTGGTTTTGCTTGTAGACCACTGGATGCTGAGTAGAAAAGCTCTTTTTATAGCCAAAATGGCTGGCAGACCCAGTGCAGGTACAAAAATTGGAAGAATTCTTTCAAAATCTGTGAAGGAACTATTATCTGGATCATTTAGACAGTGAGCTTCATGCACTACTGCACAATAATTTGTAATTTCAGGCTAAAATGCTAAAGCCAAAATTATTAGCATAATCTGTTAAATATTTACCTATTAAAACAGAGAAAATCTTTGCTAGATTTCATCTTCACTGTTTGATCTCCTAAAAAACCTCCCCAAAGATTTTGCAATGCTATACTTTGCGAGTTTATTAGAGAAGCAGGGATAGACAGAGCATAATAATCTTGGTACTCTGTTTTTTGCAATTTACTACTTCCATAATTGACACTAGATGTAGACTTTTCCCACTTTTCCATACTTACCAATGTAAAACTACCAGGTTTAAATGTCAGTGAACTGACTATCCAGTGTGCTGCAATTGCAAAGACAATACAGGTTTATTATCCTTTGAGCAATTTTATCCTGCTTTAGCACAAATTGTGCTGCAGGGAAGTAATTGCCATGCTGAAGTAGCAGCAGCAGAAGTTTCACCGGAGTTGCTCCATTTTAATTTGGTTGTAGGAACTGTGAAACTGAGAGCTTTGCTGTGCACTGTTTTAGTGGTGCTTTGGGACATGTTACCCAGCTTGATTATGAGGAAAATATGGTGATGCTGCAAAAATTTGTAGGGATAGAGTGGAAAGAAGTCTTTAAAGTAGCATCAGGTTACTCCTGGGAGAGTATGAACTCATCCAAAAGAGCTGTGATAGATGTTAATCTGGAATCAATGCCATGTGCACTATCTTGAATTTTTTAAAACAACCATCAAACCCTTTAAAATCTTGAAATATGTGACCATTAAATATACTTTAAAAAATAATTCAGTATTGAATATAAAAAGTATAGAAGGCAGATAGAAAGGGAAGGATTTTTGCAGAGGTACTGATAGAAATATATAAATAAAATATGGACTAGGAAGCAAGAACAGGGCTCCCACCAGCAGAAACTGTTGCAAAGATACAGGTAAAACGAAAAGTAGTGAGTATGAAGAAGGTAATGAGGAATAAACAAGTAATGTCTGCACTGGTATCTGAACTGAAATGAGATTCCATGTATTAATTATAAAATTCTCTTTCATTATTAAAAAGATCATTTCAGCAACTGACACAATTATGAGTAAAGAAAACATGGGGAATGTTTCACAGGCTAGGTATTTTCTCCTTTTGAAGTGTTGTCATTAAATGCAGATTTTTAAAAATTATTTTATTAAATTTTTTACTGACTTATTAAAAACTAAGTATGTATTCATTGGTAAAGTAATTTATAGAAAATGTGAATGGTTATTGGTGTTGAGAATTAATGTAATCTGCAATGGTCCTGAAAGACTCATTAATAACTGACTGGGTCATATATTGTGAATGATAAATCTTTAAGGATTGCAAATGTCAGAAAACTGCTTTTACAAATTTTGGGAGTACTTTCCTTGAAATTTATGCAGGTAAAGTTACAGCCCTGTTCCCTTTTTCTTTTCAAAGGCAAAGTAGATCATGGCAGGAAGGAAATAACTCCATGAAATAATTGAGTATGTAAAAATTTCTTCAGAGGAGAGAAGAAAAATCTTGTTCTTATTTACTCACCTGTTTGTTTCTGAGGTGATTACTGGAATCAGCACTTGCACGTGAGGAGTGTGGGAGAAAAAGCTATTTGCCTTGGCTGGTGCTGTGTGTAGTGACAGCCCTTGTGATGGATATTCTGGGTGACTTCTGATGTAACAGCCTGAGACTTGAGAGATAGACAAGCCAGGACACAAGATGGGGTAGCAAACTCATTCTGTAAAGAGTTGAAGGCCACCTTCCTTCAGGAGCTGGAGTAGTAGTTTGCATTTCACAAGCACCAGGAATGCCAGCAATCAGAAATGCAATCTCCAGCTGTGGCTTGTTGTTGTACCTCTGCCTGGCACCAGCCTGGCAGAGCATGCTCTCATCACCACAGCAGAGCTGCTGCTCTCAGCAGCTGGGCCAGAGGGCAATGCTCACATCAAGGCTTTGATACCAGTTTTAGGGTTTGGCTTCTGAGTTGTTTCCAGCTGAGAAATACAGGCTATGGATCTGTGGAGTCCTGCAGCTTACAGGGTTTATGGAAGAGAAACTGCAGCCCAGTTCCTGGCCTTATGTAAAGCCTCAGAATTTCCCCCTTATCCTCAGGTCTGTGCACCTAATTCAGAAATCCAGAGAGAGTACATAGCATTGGAGAGTTGTGGTTGGGAAGGAGGGCTGTAGCCCATCGCTGCAGGTTTGCCATGGTTGAAACCCCCTACTTGTGTGATCTGCTCAGTGTGGACCTACCCCATTTCCCAATTTTGTGAGGTGCACGTCCTTGCAGTGAGGAGTGGCTCTTAGTCCCTGGATAGTTGCATCATATTTTGAGTTGAGCAAAATCTGTGGTACACGACCCTTGAGATAATTGTCATGGCAGATTTGAAGACAAAAAGTTTGTAGATAAATCATTTATTGAAAGCTTGTTTTAAAATGTCAGTGGTGGGTAAAGGCTGGCAAAGGTGAAACCTCCAGCTGATAGATTTAAGAAGCAGGCTTGATTCAGCTGTGTAAGCACAGGCTTCTGGACCTAAGGAGATGCTCTACGATACCCTGTGTCATCCAGTTGTCAGCAGGAAATGGACAGGATGTCCAGCGACCTGTGGCAGATGTCCTAGTCCCAGGAAGAATCCCACATATCCCAAGGGGCATTATATAGATTTGAGGTCTCTCCATGGGGTTTGCTTACCAGCAAGCAGTTCCCCAGACCAATCTATAGCAGTCTGTGGGTCCTCCAATTAGCTCATTGAAGCGTGGATAAGGCTTGGAAATTAAGAGTGGGCCCGGCTTGGGTTGGAAAAGGTGTTTATTTCTTGTGGCCCAGCCATGTGCAGAGCAGCAAGCCAGAACTGGAAGCCAGAACATGTGCTTGGGCCTCTGTTTCTCCTTAAGTACCCAGGGATCTGCCTGGGCAGGGAAGAAACTTTGGGCCAATGGGGGAAAGGGAAGGGGTGTGGTTACACTAGGGTGATACTACAGAGGTTATCAGGGGTAGGGAGGTAGGGTATTTTGGAATGGAACAAACCAAGTACAGACAAGTAACAAAATACAAATACAAATATAGTAGCCTAAATCATGCACTGCAACAGCACTACACACTGTTAAGGGTTGTGCAGCTCAGGCAAGGCAGAATGTGTGTGCTCATAATGCTGAGCAGCTGCAGAGCACTTCATGACATCCCATTCCACGTCACAGCTCTCAGAAGACATTCATGTAGCAGTCCGATCTGTCGCCACCTCGGGACCAGGTTGGCCAAGTGTGTGTCGGTGTAAAAAGAAGGACGGGTCAATGGAGTAATCCGAAAAACAAAAGGTTTTAATAACTAAACCAACAAAGGAGAGAAACCTAACACAGTGTAGGACATGTCCAAATCCCCAAAGTGGGGTTGTCAGGGTACATATATAAGGTAGGTTGAGGGGCAGAGCTGAGTGTAAGGGTCCAGTAGGGAGTGGGAATCAGAAAAATGCAAAATACTGCAGAGGAAGTCTAACCAATGGGAAAAACAAGAACCATGAACTTTCTAGAACTATTGTCTTATAGGGGGAACTCAATTAAATCTCTTCTCCCGTGAGCCTGAGTGGTGGGAGCCTTGCTCACCCTAAGGTAAATATGGGTCTAGCCAGCTACAGACCACTTTCCCACGGCCTAAGATTAATATCTCTGGGCAGCTTGGCTCCCATACATGCAGACACGTGAAAGTCAACAGAAAGGCACTGCCAGAATATGGCACGATTGTGCTCCTAATGATTTGCATTCCTGAAGAACCCCTTGCACAATTTGGCTGCAGTGGCTGAGACCTTGTTTCAGGTGTAATGAGAATTCACAGTTCTTAGAATTGGTGTACATATGATGTATAATATCTCAAAGAGTTCTAGACTGCATGATTTGCTTCCTCAATACATAATTTGCTCCTCTTGCATACTTTTATCTTTCTTTCTACATTGTTTCACCCATTTCTTTTTTCCTTTTCAATTAAAAAAAGTTAGAATCTTTTGTGTATTCTAATCAGACCCTGAGTTGGGTCTGCTATTTTAAATTTGAATTTTTTAAAGTTTATATTCTAAAGCCATTTTAAAATTTGAGATTTAATATTTTAATAGCAAAGCTTCTTTAAATTACTGACAAATTAAATGGGTAATTCTACTGAGATGACCACCTCTGTGAGGCTGCATTGTAGGAGGCTGTAGGTAAACCTGTGTCCGGATGCAGGCTTTGCCCGAAACCAGCTATTTTCTGTAGCCATGGGTTCCAGCTAATCAGCACATGCCACAAAATGTTCTTTTTGGAGGACTTCTTCCATTGCTCTCTGTTTAGTGAACATTAGATCAAACATCAGTTTCTGAAGGGCTCTGTGATTGCAACAGTATTGCACATTTGGTAATACTTGGAAATGCTGCAGTCATTTCCCTTTCCTGTGAGTCTGTAAGCTCCCAAACATCCTCATCTGGCCTGTGATTCGTAATAAACATCTCTTCTCACAATTTGCTTAGATCACTTGTCTACTGTACCAAGTTCTGTATAATGGCTCATTGCTGCACTTAGAGTGAGACTGCCTAACATCCATTTCTTGGGACTTGGAGGAAGGAATATCTAGGGTTAGTAGGGAAGTACAAAAATAATGAGGAGAGCTTGAAAGAAAAGCCTATTAACAACTTATTCTCTGAAGTCTTTGGACTGCACAGTGGAGAGACATTTTATGTTCTCATTTACTACACATCTGTGCCAAAAAAATTAGTCTAGGTTATTTTTAAAGTTTTGTTTTGTGTGACTCTAATTATAAGCAGATTTTTACTTTGTTTTATAGACCTGATCTACAATCTGAGGATTTTTTATTCTACACTTACCATCTATACACAGAGTTGAAATAAAATTCATGGAAATAGCAGTACAACAACAGAGCATAAATTTCACAGCTGTTAATAAGTAGGCCAACATAGCTCATATTTAGAAAGGAAAAGAGAACTAATTGTCAACTCTTTTCAAAGCACAACCCAAAAAAGCCCTAGACCATCTGTCCAGTATTGTCAAGAGGTTTGCATATCCTCATTGAAGACTAGAAGCTGGGTAGTTGTAAGAGTAAGTCCTTTATTGCATCGTTAAATCAGTCCCATGAAGCCAAAGTTATTTGAGTCCCCAGCACTATGCAGAAGCCTTCTAACATCAAGTTTCTAAGTCCCAAGTAGAAGCAGCAGCCACAGCAGCAGTAGAGGCCTCAGTAGTCTGTGTCCCATGAGCATCTTTATCAGAAGCAGTTGCAGCAGTAGCAACAACAGCAGCATTGGTGTTTTTGTGAGTCGTGTATGTGTGTGTGTGTGTGTTCTCAGAGCAGTGCATTTTTATTCTATTTTTAGCCATTTAAGTACTTACATGAATTTTCTTACAGTAGTGTTGGACCTATCCTAAGCCAAAATTGATGTGCAAAGGTAAATGCACATTCTTACACAAATTCTACATGTATAGCTCTATCTGTTCTATCTAGCAAGGCTACATTATTTTTGTTATGACTAGAATTTAACTAACTTTGCAAAAGGCAATACTACTTGAACTTTAAATTAGGCTTTAAGGCTTCTCTTAGTAGCTAATACAGGCACTTAAAATCCTCTATTTCTTTAAAACAGAATAGAAACTTGCATTTCTATTTCATGTCTGTGTGGATTTATATATTTTAGTTCCTCTGAAGGTTCTAATTCAATCCTCACATTTCTGGGCACTCCTGGGCCTGTATGGATTTGGCACAGGGAGATTCATACTCCAACACAGTATGCGTTGTTTTTTTGTTTTTTTAAGGGAGCCTCCACAGGTCAACAGTTTCCAAAGTTGAATACAGTTAATTGCTACAGTGGTTTTATTAATCTGCATTTAAATCTTGCCAAACTTAATGTTTGAATAATCACCTCTTTGATTTTTTTCATTCTTCTTACATAAATGAAAGAAGAAGAATTCTGCCAATTTAGCTATTTTCAAGTTTTTTATCTCTTTTAATAGTAGCTTTGAATGATTAACGTGAGCAAATGCCTTTTAGGTTTGTCTGCCAGTGGAAAAGTGTACCTCAGCTCATTCAAGTGCTGCTAATGAAAATGATAAAAGCAGTGATTTGTTATTGCTGCTGCCATTAGTTACTGTTTTATAAATCATATGATCTGATGAAATACTGTATTATTGCCCTGCATCTGGTAACCCAAAATAAAAGTCAATCAAGAGAAAGATCTCTAGCAGTTAACAACAAATCTATTTTGGGAAAAGCACCCTCTTTTTTTTCCAGCTGGGGAGTGTAGGACAGACATGGGGGAGAGGAAATAAAGCCCCAAACCCCAACATTTTGTTTATTTCTAGAAGGAAATATAAAATTAATAAGCCCACCAAGAATAAGGGTTGGTAGACTTATGATCTGTAAAACACCCACTAAACATTTAATGCCATAAAAATGTGTTTGTGAGTCCCTCCATGATTTCCTTCAGTATTCTCTGTGGGTGGGTTTTCTCCTCCTTCTGGATAATCTCCTTTCTGCAGGTAGGAGGGGTCTTTCTATCAGTCCAGTACCTGAGCAACTCTCTGCATGGCCCCTTTGGAAGGCTTTGCATGCTGAGCCTGTTTGGGTATACAGTTATTGTTGTCCACCAGAAGGCTTTTCCACTTAGACACAGATATTTCAATTTCTATTCAAACAGAAATGGAAAGACTTTCCTTAATGTGATTCTTGGTTTATTTATTGTGTGTATTTTGGGGTTTTTTTTTAACTTCTGCTCAGGCTGGCTTTTGTCACCGATTTGCTCCCATTCAGGAATTGCTTTTTTTAAGAGATCCCATAATTTTTTTCTTTGCTGTGGCCTAATCAAATACTCTGTACACCCATCTGGAATTAACAGCAGCAAAAGCTATGCTATCCCTAGCTGGATTTCCTGGGGAGTCCTTTCTTGATGAGTGGTTTTATGAGCTGTATAATCACATACTTGTATGACAATCCCTTTATATGAGATCACTGCAAGAGGAAAGGATTATCTGCTATTGTAGCACTCCTTTTTCTTACAACACTGAATTCTTTTAGAGCTTTCTGTTCTGGTGGAGGTTATGCTCAGACTTACTTTGTATTCTGCTATGGACATATACATGAATCCTAGCTTGAGAATTCAATAAAAAATGATGAATGAAAAGAATTGTTGAGGCCTTAGATAACTGATAAGTTAAACATGTTCACTTGCATCACATGTTGACATTGCCATGTTGTCATTAGGACCCACACAGAGTTACAATTTACTGATACAACTTCCCACAAAGCCAACCACCATGTTGTACATTTGATATTTGTTGATCAGCACACTTATCTGTCATCAATAAATCACTGTCTCTCTCTGCAGGAGTAACCTGTGCTGTGCACCACAATAATAGCGCTCCTTAGAATCCAGTTTTAGTGAGGTTTGAGAAGGTCAGATTAGTTATGATGTGAACCAGAGTACTGTAATAATTGATTAACAAATCAACAAGTTGTCTTTGACAGTTTATGAATGAAAGAGACCTGTCTGTGCTGCAGGGGGATGTTCAAGGGTCAGGCTTGCTTGTATCCAATTCTCAGGGGGTCTGAAAGGAAAGTAATGTGTTTGTGTGTCCATACCCACAGAAAAACAAGCCAAAATACCAATGCATTTTATCACTGAAGAAAAACCCAGAAGACACTGGTAATATTTTAGTATACTGTAGATCAAGTGCCTTCATAGCACGTTTTACATGATAATCAGCATAAACTTGACCCTACACCAATGAATACACATGAATACTATACTCCATAGTTTAAACAAACAGCTGTATTTCAGATTTATCTTTTTACTTTGAAACACAGTAAGACTAGAACAGCAAATGTAGCAATGTAGGTGTTTTGTTCTCCTGTAATGCATAGTCAAATAAACATTTACTTCCCAGCAGCAAAATGCTTTTTTAAAATAACTTTTAGTTTACCCTAGTTTTAGGGTTTCATTTTGGGGAGAGGAAAACAAAACAAGAACTCTTCCTTGGGTGGGGGGAAGATAGTGCCTTGTGAGTTCTAACATCAACAGAACAGTTAAACAGGTTAATGATAGTATTCCTCTGCTGCCTGATTTCTCCTGTCTTCTTTAAATCTTAAACACTTGTGTGCCAGAAGAAACCTTTTTACATTTTCAACCATTCTCTCCAATTTCCCATTGAATTGTCACCATTAGTTTGAAGATTGTGTTTGAGCTTTTGATAGAACTGTGATTCAGGAAATCATGGGTAGGAATCTCTTTCCATGTACCTGTAGATTATTCTCTGTACTTTGTCAAAGCAGGACTGTGTTAGCTCTTGAATATTCCTTATAATTGCTTTCCTTGCGAGACTGTCAATGTTTATCTGAAACAAAAATGGAAAAGCCAGTTCAGTTCTGACTACTGTGATTAGTGGAGGTCCAGAGCAGTGGTAAAGTCTCTGTTGCTGGGCCTGTATGCAGAATATGGGCCCAAGGCTCCAAATGTGAGGGAGTTTAGCAGAATAGTTTGGTTTGCTCACTACTTCTAGGAAGAATAAGAGAACAGGGACAATTCAGGCAGGAATTGTCCTGTGGACATGGTTTGGATGGAGAGGCTGCAGAGGAAGGAGTAGCTGAAAGTTGTTGGTATCCAACCCTCTTTTCCTCTGCTAAGAATTGTTCTTAGAGCTACAGTTAGATTCCAGAATAACCCTGACTTCTGAAGAGTCCAAGTGCCTGGAGGTGCACAGTACCAGTGGGAAAAAAAAATGCACAAAAAGTGTTATGGCCTGAGATAAAATTAAACCTATATATCAACCTTGTTTAGGAAAAGTTTTCCTGCTGCAATTCATGGTTTGTAGCAGATAAACTGAAGCTCTGCAGGTGTGTAACAGCAGAAAGGTCTGGTGACCAGCAAAAACACCAGATAAAAGGAACCCTTTGATAATCCATCAGCTCATGATGAGTTTCATTGGTTGTTTTCAGCTTGATCTTGCCTGTTGGTGTGGAGAGGAGACCTCTAAAGATTTGGTAGGTGCTGATGTCTTTCATGGGTTGAGATCTTCCTTTTCCAGAGGAGTCATTTGAGTGGCCCCTTTTTAAATGCTGCTGTAATTTGAATATAAACTGTGTTTCATATCCTCATGAGCATCTAGTTTTTTAGAGTGGTATGTAGCTCTTGTGTTAATAGTGAACATCGAGAAAATGTGAAGTTGGGGTGTCCTGAAGCTCCAGAAACTGGACAGCCAATAGCAAGATTCAAATATGCACTATTTAAAAAAAATTGCACCGATTATTTATAACTGTGCTGATTTAAGCCCTTACATTTGGTTAATGAATTTGTTGTTGGCAATACCGACATTTTTGTTTTGGAAGTGCAAATGTCTTGCTGAGTTCCCTATAGCTATGCATACTAAAAATAAAAACTGAGAAAAAAGGACAAGAATGCATTGTCGTGCCAATTGACATTTAAAACCAACAGAGGGAACTTTAAAATTTGCTCAAGATTTGGATTAGAGGGAGTGGTTTAGTAATCTGAAGCAGCAACTGCTCTCAGCCAGCATTTGGAAATCCAGCTGATTTGGGTTTGGCTTCTCCTCCAGTGCTAGCAGGGAGAATGCATTTTGAGACTCTATAATAATTTCATTGGTACACATAAACCAGAAAATAAAGTAGCATGATTCTTTAATTATGTCAGCCTTCCAGAATCAGTGGCAGTAAAAGCCAGCATTGGCTTAATTTTGCAAGGAGAGTAATAAGCAGGAATGTTTAAAGGTCATAGAATATGTCTGGCTGAGCAGGAATGACTTTTTTCTATAGCCCTTTGTCGGGGAAAAAAATCAGACACTTCACATATACAATTGCTGTTTTCCTTACAAAAAAAAAAAAAGAAAAAAAAAAGTGACATGTCTTGGAATCTTTTCACCCATTTTAAAAAGAGGACAGCACTTGGGTAGAGGTTTTACTTTGCTCAGTTATATTTTCTTTTGCAAAGACCAGACTGAGGTAGATAGATATAGATATAGATATAGATATAGATATAGATATAGATATAGATATAGATATAGATATAGATATAGATATAGATATAGATATATTAGCAACGGCATAATCCAAAATATAGTGAAGTGATATCAATGGCGTCTGGATCTGATGTTAAAAAAAAAAAAGATAACAGATCCAAGAACTTGGTTCCTAACTGAGTTGTGCATTTTGCTTGTGTTCTTGGTGGATGTAGTTGAAAGATTTGCCTATAGATGAGATGCGGATTCAAATATTAAAATTTGAAAAATTAAACCCAAAAAAGTTTGGGAGGAGGATGAGTTAGAAGTTTTTATTCCCTTTGGTACAAGAGGAGCTGGGCATTTGTTGTTGGTCTGCTGTGTGACACTTCAGGCATTTCTATAAAATAAAGAGCTCGTGATCTTGTAGTCCTCTCATTGGGAGCCTGGGATTGGATGTAACTTGTAAAGAACTTCCTGGCCATAGAAATCCTTTTCCTTTGAGATGTTATCTTCTTATAAGCTTTGCAGGCAAGCTAGAATTCTGTATTTTCTTCACTGTGTTCTGTCTTCAAGTAGGTCTTGTAGATCATAGGCTCATCTGTAAATATTTCAGAAGCCAAATTTATATTGCCTGTTTATATGCATTACCTTTAGAGTGCTTTGCAGGCAATAGGGACATTTATAAAGCAGTCTAATTCTTGATTGTACCTTGCAAATATTATTGGATTATGTCAAAATGGGGAATTAATTTCAGTATCTGGCCCTACACTTCAGCCTTCCATTTTCCTGCACATGCAGGGCTCCCTAGTGAATCTAATTCCAGAGTAGATTTACTAAAAAATCTAATCCTAATGTAGGCAAACACTTTGCCCACCTTTCCTAAAGAGCTGCAAATCCACTGGTCTTAGAGTCTCTAGCTTTTTATGTGAGTACACCTTTCCATTTTTGGGTGTCATAAAGCTTTTAAATTAATTAAAATTCAATGAGTAGTGTTTTTAAGTGCAGTGAAGGAGACATTTTAAGAAGGGCATCATTCTGACTACTGCTGGAAGCTGGAAGTGTTTCATTTAAGGCAAACTTCCTTGCTGGTGCAGCATTGTCACCTTTCATAATTCTGAAGATGTTGAGCACAGCCTGTCATTGGGCAGGGGTGGTGATCACATGTGTACCTGTTGCTTCTGCTGTAATTTTGTCTCTTTGAACAGTTTTCTGTTGAGGAGTTTCTCCCTGTGCTGTAACATACTAGGTTGTTTGCAGTTTAAGATTTTAATGGCAAAATCTTTAGATTTACAAATGATGTTAATCTTCTTGTTCTTTGTAATTTTTCTGTAGTTTGAAAATAATGCCAGTCCTCAGGAGTAATTTTTAGAGGTTTGTGCTGTGGTGTGACTTTTTCATCACTATTTTAAAAAAATCCAATTCAGCAGTGATGTTCTGGACTGCTGCCCATATGAGAAGTTTGGGAGAGCTCTGAGCCCTGTATGGGGCAGGGGGAAATGGAGTGGGAAAGTTCAGAATTGCTGCTGCATCTACAGTTCTTCCTATCCCTGAGTATTGGAGCTGCCTTCCATGGCATTCCCCTGCATAGATATTCCATTATATGGTGTTTTTGGTATATGAAGGATTTCCCAAGTGAACGTTGTCACTTTTCTGCTAATATAAGCTGCTATTCAGTGCTCTAAATGGGGATGTGGCCGATAAACCACGCCCTCATCACATGTTTGTAAAGGAATTATGTGTGATTGCAGAAATGGCAAGTTTGGGAAAGCATTTGCAGCAAACTATGTTTATATCCAGTGTGCTGCGTGCTAGGCATGTCACAAAGTTGTTTTTCATTAGTTGTGTATAAGGCACCATATATTAATCTGCATGAGTTATTGATTTTGCTTTGTGGGAACATTCCTCAGCGCAAACACACAATTACTTACATTTGTGTGTTACCAGATTTTCAAAAGACTGGGACCACTGTAGCACTTCCTCCAAAGACACCCTTTAGAAAAAAGGAGGTCATTATTGCAGGATTAGCTGTGCCTCAAAGTATAAAAAAAATTAGTTACCTTGTTGAAAATCTGTCCCCTAATTTAAATATGAGCTGTATGTGCTTACTATGCTGAGACAAATATTTTTCTTGCTGTAATGAATGCAGTTCCATTTCAAGGTGCTCCATGTAATTCCCCTAGAAATGGCATTCACTTATTTCAACTGTGCTTAGGAGAAACACAAGAAAACTACTGCCTTTCTAGACAGCAACTTCTTTGGTGACAAATATCATCATAAAATTTAGAATATATGGATGTTTGTATTTAGTGGCAAAGTCTTTGGGGCAGAAGATCTTATTGTAATATTTAAAGACCCTTAACTTTTAAGTTGACTTATCATGTGAGAGCTGAATATAAGCTCCAAGCATAAGATAAATAATGAAAGATTAATGCAATCTTAGCTGGAAGAGACTTCCATCTCTCACCAGCTGTTTACAATCCAGTGTGACACATTATTACTAATCTACACGGCCCTTGGAAGTGGCTAAAATCAGATTTTACTTCCATATTTGCTATTCTTAAGCAATAAGTTCATAAGCTTGTAGGAGTCTCCTGCCTGATTCTGGGAAAAAGCATGGAAGTAGTGAGGTGAGAAACTAAACAATTTAAGGAAAAACAAATGTTTGAGGGCAGTAGCTCCATTTAAGTGCGTGTAGCTCCATTTACACCAACTGATTTTCAAGCATTGCAGATATAGGACAGCCATGCTGGTAACTTGGAAAAAATGCTGATGCTTATGTTAGTAAAAGAAAGGACAGGGGATGTATTCCAGTGGGGGCTTTCTATTATGCGTCAGCCAAATTTGGAGTAAGATTCCCTGTCATTGAGTATTTGCTTTTCATGGCAGCTATAATTTTGTCAACAGCTACTTAGTATCACTGGGCTTTTAAAAATTTAAATTAAAATCAAAATTGGCTTTAATATGAGTGCTGCATGATGCTTTATAGATTTCTGCTGTAGAACAGCCATTACCTGCTCTGTAGCTTTTTTAATTGGTAATGATTTAAAATCTATTTATAGCTTGATACAATTCCCTCTTTCTCTGAAAAAGTTCATGGTGTGACTATGTGATTATTTTCTTAGGCTTCCCTGATCAGTCTGACATGGTCAAAGAAATACAGAGTAAGAGAAATGCTACCACTGTTGAACTGTGGTGTCAGTAACTCTCTAGTAACTCCTGCCACTAAAAGATTTTTTTTTTCCTTCTTGTGAGCTATTAGCCTTCTCTCTGTAAGAACTCAAAGCACGTGGTTATGGGGAGTGAAAATCTCTAGTTCTTTGAATGATTTTTTTTCTCTTTGCAAGCTACTTCTGAGTAATATTTGCGGTTCCTGATGCAGATAATTTTTCACCTCTGTCAGCAATAGCACTTGTATAGAACAAGTGGCAATCTCATTTGTCTCACTGAACATCATCAGGAGAGCCATCTTTTTTCCATTTCTGATTATGTGTCTTTAGCATTAATCTGTGAAGCAGAAAGAACCCTGCCTGACTGGGCAGCTGACACAGAGAAAACCTTTTTACCTTCTTACTTTCCTTTGAAAATCAGAAAAATATGAAGGACAGTAAGGGAATAGGTTATTATGATCTGTATTAATGCCCCTTTAATAGCCGTTGTGCTGTTAGTAAATGTCTTGCTGCACAGATTTGCAACATAATTGGATTTGGTGATGTACATATATTACACTGAAAAAAATTCCTCCAAAAATAACTAAGGCATTATAGCTGGGACTCAAAAATTTAAATTGCAGTGTCCCGTGGGAGCTATTTTTCACTTGTCATACACCCTCCGCTGTGAGTGGGTCCCCTCCACCATGGTGCAGAAATCCTCATCCAGTAGCTGGAAACCCTGTCTGTATTTCTGCCCCTGACTTCACCAAAATGGCAGTTTCAGGCGTCATCAGGTGTACCTCAGTATTGCTGTGGGGGTCATGTCTTAAAAAATCAGTTCTGTGTCTGATCTGATACCAGCTGAAGGCATTTTGGGTGAAAGCACTCCCCCACCCCAACGGGACACATCCCACAAATTTCTGGCAGTGCTTGGCCCCCACAGTCTGCTGGCACCTGAGGGCTTGCAGGAGCTACTTGGCCATGTCTCTTACGCACCACATGAATATTCAGCATTTGCCAACGGCCTGAATCCTTTCAAAAGATGGACCAAAAATATCCAGCTTTCTAATTCCTCGCAGGCCCAAATCTGGATTTAATCCAGGGGGGATTTTGAGCCCTGTGTCTGTGTAACATTGAAGGCATTCTCAGTGGGATGTGTCAGTGTACGTCGGTGGGTTGTTGAGGAAGGTGCTTGGCTGGGGCAGCTGTGAAGGTGTTGCCCTCTTTTGCACGATCTTAAGCTTACGATGAAAACCTCCACTGTGAATTTTGAGGGGTTTGTTTCTCCTACTCAGCTGGATGCACTGCAGAACATAAGATTCTTATCCTTACTTACTTAGAACTGATACCATTTTCTTCTGCTCTGAATATCTTGCAAAGCCAACAAGTACTTGGACTCATTCTAAACATGTAAATATGTGAGTTCTGAATCTGCTGTGCTGACATCTGGCTTTCTTAATTAAAAACTTATAATTTATACATATAGCAGTGCAATCAGTTGTAACGGTATTCTTATTTTGTACATCTGATCTTTGAGTAATTTCTGAAGCATTTGACGAAAATATATTTTGTAACATATGAGAACTTTAAAAAAACCCAAAAACAAATTACCAGGCAGTTCCAGTGGAAGTCTCTCAGGGAAGAATAGAAATGTTAATAATTTTCCCTCTTTGCTTCTCCAATTATGAAAGGAGATTGAAGGTTGAATGGAAGCAGAGTGAAACTAAAAGTCTTTTTTTCCCTGAAAGCTCAGGGTTATTGTAATAAGTTAGTTGAGACTCTATTGTTTTCATACAGTAAAAGCTAATTCTTTATTATCACAACTTATTTATACAGTTTTTATAGACTTCATGTGCAACTTTAGTTGGTTAATAGCTTTCTTGCCAATTACTCTGTTAGTTAATGAAAGGTATTCTACATCAAATCTCTCTGTTTCTGGATTGTTTACATATTTTCTTTACTAAGTCCCATAGAACAAATCCCTTTTTATTACAGGTGTATTTGTTTTTCAACCAAGGAATAAGTTATTATACTAACGAATTTTCATACCAAGATTGTTTTCACATAGGAATTTATAAATTACTTAGAATTAACAGGCTAACTTTAGCAATTTAGCAGAGCAGGTCTGATTTTATAAGGTCTTTATTTTATAATTCTTTTACCTGTCACAACACAGGGGAACCAGGATTAGAGATCAGAGCTCAATGTAAACTGGACAATGCTGAGTAAGTTGTTAAATGTCTGAGATTAACATTTATATTTGTCCAGCATGTATCTCAAAGTCAATAAAAGCCATATAAAACTTGCCTTTATATAATTATGATAATCGTAAGAGAGGGTGTAGTATATTAGGATAAGCCAGTTAAAATTGTTTGTCTAAAAAAGACAAAATTTAAAAAATTTCTTGTGACATGGGGTATGTTTAATGCTTCTCCTCTGGCTTTCAAGCAATGCCAAATGCTGAGTTTACATTGGACTGTAAGTTTGTATAGACCTGCCTGAAATCAAAATAGCCTTATTTATTTAAACTTGGAGTTTCTTTCAGATTTGGGGTTGACTGGCACATATTATTCTTATGACCAATTTTTTCCTTCCAACTGAAGCACACAGTAATACACAAGACGAGGTTCCATCTCTCAGCTTTCTGAAGCTGTGAAATGTTTCCTTTGCCTTCAGTGTTGTTTGCCTTGTTTTCCTGAGGTCTGTATTCAATTTTATATTATTTGAGGGTCTTAGCCAGGACATTTTCTGCGGGGTATTGAAACTTCATAACTTTGCCCAACTGCTACGCTGCAACTCCTGTGTAGGTTCCCTGCCACCTTGTGGGACTACCAATGGCCACTGCCTGCTGCCTGCTTCAGAGTTCTCTCAACTATGTTCTCTGCTAGGTCTCTGTGACTTTTGAATCACTCCATTAGAATTTAGTCATCTCACCCTCTGCCTAAAAGTAACCTTTTAAAACTACACCCTATTCCATATTTAAGATGAAATTATGTATTAAATTCTGGCATATGGTTATTATTTATCACTTTATTTTAGACTATGTTGCCCAATGCCCTCTATTTTGTTTTCATGTTGCAATCATTCATCTTCTATCCACTGAAATGTAAATGAAATGCAACCTTTGTGTCTTTTTTGAAACCTGGAGAAATTCATATAGGTTTCTTACTATACAGAGATGCTCAAGAAATATTAGATGAAGCGATATTAAGTACTCTAGTCCAGCTACTTCTACCTGAATTCAAAGTGTCAATTATTAATTTTTTCTTCAGGTGATGACTGCAAGAAGTGACTTTTGTGTAAGGAAATGTTATTGTTCTGAGGAGGCATTTTAATTTAAGTTAGAAGCTTTAAACTTGTTGAACACACGTTTTCCAAGCATACACATCCAGGTTTTTGTGGTTCTCTCTTTTTAAGTCAGACTCATTTCTTAATAGACCATGGAACAGTACATGCTGATTTTATCTTTACCAGTGCTGATTTGGAACGTCTTTCCACTGAGGCATAGTCTATGTTTCACTAGTCTGACATGTGTTTTTGCTGACAATGGTCTTAACCTTAAAACAAGACTGGAGTAGTACAAAAGCTACACTACACCCTGGAGTGGGGTGTTAGTTTTGGATTGTCTAACCCCCACAAGAGCAGCCTGTTAGCTGTCACAGTGTCCTATTAGTGCCCTGTCATCTGTTGTAAGTGGTAAATTGCATCTCAACTACTCCTTACAGCTCTGCAGTGTTCAGATGACTTGGAACTCTTCTCACCTGATATTTATGAAGTGTAGTGTCCTTTCTCTTTCTTTGTTCTAAGATATTATTTCCACAAGGTCACAAGTTCTTTAATGTGTAGGAGCAATGTGCTTCCTGCAGGACTGGTAATCCAACAGAGAGCCACATGGCTACAACTCTTCTGCAGAAGGAATTGCCTGACAGACGATAAATTAATCAAGTGCTGGAGTTATTCATGTCTGTAAAAGATATAAGCAGTACTGATCTTGAAATGACCGTTTAACTGTTTTTATATTTCATATTGGAGAAATATCAGGAAAACTCATTTGGTACATCAAAGAACATGATCTATTTACCTTTCAGTTTACAATGTGCATTTTGATTTTCAACACCCTTATTCTGTCCCAATGAATCTGTAAACTACCAAATGTCACAGCTTTTAGTGTACAGCATAACTTTCAGCAAAGAGAAACTTCTATATAAAAGTTCTGATTCCCCATGTAATATTATTTAGATTATTTTGCACTATCATGTGCAAAATATTATTGTGTATTATTATGTGTTATTATGTGTTATTTTGTAATAACACAAAATATTTACATATATAGGGGTAATGCTGGGTATACATCAGAAACGTTTCTAACATAAATGCCTTTGCAATGCTGAGAGCTTTACATGCCAAGAGAAAAAACAGGTGTTTCCTCACTTATGATACATTTTCCTGATAATATTTCAAAGTGCAAAATCTCATACTTACAGAAACTTCTTTTGGGTTGTTTCCCTTGATTAAAAAGCTTCATTTAGTAGTAGCATTTGCCAGGGTAGCTTTCCGAATTTCTTGACCTGCTTTTTTGTTTTGTTATTTTCTCATAGGATGAATGGTCTTAGTACCCACTGTCTGTGCCTATGCTGCTCATACTAGTGTCTGACTCCTCTTTTATGCGTATCACAGGCAAACAGTAGCCATGGTTTCCATCAGAAAAAGTTCCTTTGGGCTCTGATGCTTCCCTGATAGAGCCTGTTTGCATTGAAATTATCTTGACGTCTCTATTGATCAGCTGTAATGGCATGAAGCTGTACTTTACTTCATTGAAATCTTGCATATATTGTCCAAATCCTCTGACTAATTTTTCCTAATATTTTCCATTCCTTTATCAAAGTTCTATGAAATCTGAAGTCCATGTTGGAGCAAGACAAAAAGCTCAAGTACCCTTGCACTGAAACCAACTTTCTTTTTACAGGCAGCATTATGAAGCACTTTGGAGTGCTCTGGGAGAAACTTTTTCTGCTCTGGCCCATCAGTGTAAGGCTTTTGTGGCTCCTACCAGGCCAACCTGCTACTGCACAGCATCTGAGGAATGTTAAAACTTTTTAAACTTTTGTGAGGTCATTTTTCTTAGAGCTGTTGCTCAGGTTATGGCTTCATTTTCAGTTGAGACTCATCTATGTTTCATTCATTCTTCTCTAGCCAAGTGATTGAAAGGAGCCATGCAGTGCAACAACACTAAAGTTGCTGTTTGTCAGTGGAAGACTGATGATACTGACTGACAAGATTTGGGGTGACGCTGGGGCTTTGAGAGTAAGCACTGGCTCAGCTGCTTGCTGCAAGCTAGTCACAGGAGGGAATCTTTCTGGAGGGCTTTCTGTCCTTCCTGGGGTGGTTGTGACTTGAGATCTCTGGGAATTTGCCATTACCTACAAGGCACAGAGTGACCCTGTTGGGAGGGGAAGGTTGGTCATGTCCCTGCTCTCTCTGGCAGCCCAGTTCTGTGCTGTGATATTTCTTTCAATCTTCTTTCTCTGCTCTGTCTCACCTTCTTTTCCTCCTACAGAGCCTACCAGGCAGAGCATGAACTGTGTAATATTGGAACTTCAATTAAGGTTTGAGCCTCCAACAATGCAGTACACTCATTTATTTTATTGCAGCTCACCCTGCCGGTACACAGGCTTTGTGTATGAAATGTGCATCCCTTTTCCCACAGCTCTGGTCCTGCAGGACTGGAAATCACTTCTAGCAGAAGTGTCCACTTCTAGCAGAATCTGGTGTCAGAGCAAGACAGCATCATGAGACCTTGGCCTGTGTTTAGGGAAGGGCAAATATTGCTATGATCTATTTTCTATTGATTGCTATTTCATTAAGTCTCACTCTGTATTCATTATAACTTTACACAGTATTTTGGAGCAGTTTATTCCATTTCTCTAATGGGAATGGGGAGGAGCAAATTAACTTGAATTCATTGTTCAAATAATCACAACAGTGAGAGGTTTCAAGTTTGTCCCATGCCTCCTCTTACTTCTAACGCTTCATATACAGGCAATTATTTACTAAAGCATCTGAGGGCCAGAACTTGACATGATAAAATATGTCTATAAAGAACCTTATTTGTAGAACTCCTTAAATTTAAAATAAGAAAAGAGTACCTCATTAATAACTGTGACTGAAAAAGTTACAGAATAAAAATCCCAATTATGTTGATAGTCTCTAGTGATTAGTACCAGAATTTAACTGTTTGATCTACATATATTTGAAAATATATGCTTATGCACATTCTTTTCCAAAAGCCTAAATATATCTTATTTTTTACTCTAAACTTTGTTTGTATTAAAGGAAAACTCATCTAAAATCTCATTATTAAAATGAACATTAATGAACTACTAGGAGGGGTTTTTTTCTATCAGCTGATATTCAGGGGACCACATATAAGATCGTATCTTTGTAAAGTTAAATTGTGCAGTGACTGGGAATCAGTAACCAATGACTTTGTGTTCAAACATTTTTTTTTCCTGTATTACAGGCATTGAAAAGTGCTGTAATATTGCTTAAAATTGAACTAAACTCATCCTGGGGTTTTCTCCCTAAATTTGTTTTTACTATTAAACTGTAGAAAATATATCTGCAAACCTCTCGTGCCTTGTACAGTGGGGCGGATTTAGGTGCAGGATTTGTTGCTAATTTCATGTTTTATTGTATCCTTTTATTGTATCCTTATTGCATGCTCTGAAGAAAATTTTGAAGCTTAATGGGTTGCAAAAACGGTTTTACAGTGTGTTTCTCTGTGTCAGCTCTTTCCACTACCATCACTTACAGCTCCATACTCAGAAACTTACCTATCTACTTCCCTTTCCGGAATATTTAAAGTCCATACGAGTGGATAGTTTCGTTGTTAACAGGGTGTGCTGCTGTGCTGTAAAATGACTCGATTTAAACTACATCCCACCCTTCCTCGTATTGCACACAAATTCCACTAGATGTCATCTGGTGTCGCCCTGGAGGATAACGTTTGAACCGCCGTGTCCATCAGCTCAGCCTGGCCTTGCGAGGGTGGGTGTGGATGCAGGCTCTGGGTGGGGACACTGCGGTGCCACCTTTACAAATGGTCCCCTCTAGGCTGAAAGACTCCTGGTGAGACTCTGAGACCTGCACTAATTTCTCGTGGGGCCTTTTCCTTTGGATTCCTTGTGCTGCCAGGTATAAGGCACAGAACAGCCCTAGGATCATGAAGGGATGTGCTATACAGGAATCAATTATTGCTTGGTTTATTCAGTGGTTGAGCTGGATGTGCTTTCCAGAAAGAAAATAAGGGAAATGGAGAAGTATCAAAACTGAGAAAGTGGCTGTATCATATCAGAGCTGCTGAATTTATCAATTGTCAGACCTGTTCTTTTTCTAGGGATTAACTCTCAACTGCCAGTTCAGACAATGTATGTTGACCATGTTGATTGCAACAATTTTTTCTTATCACTGAGAATAATTCTCCCAAGAGCAGTTCTTGCTCAGTCTTCCATTTCCTTTCCTGTACTCACTCCCCTAGCATCACCTTCCTTAATTTTTTTGTTCTCTTCAGGTTTTTTCCCCTCCCACCCTTATATTAATTATTTCAATGCTGTTATGCTCAGTAAACATCTTGCCCACCTACATCTGTCCCACAGTAGTGAGTGTGGAAGTACTGTCTGTCTCATTCTGTGTGGCACCCATTCCTCCCATTTACCCACATGGTCTCCTGCCTGCACATTGGTCCCCATCCCTCTTCAATGCTCCCACCCCCTGGCATCTGGGGATGTGGGAACACTGCTTCCTGGGGCTTGCCTGGTGCTTGTGCTCCTTACACGGTGTCCTATGAGAGCGTGTTAAATAGGAGCACTGAGGATATGCCTGGAGATCCAGGCCCAAACACAGGGAAAGCGGTAAAATATTAAGAGGTCTTTGTTAACCTTGAGGAGAGCACAAAGTGTTCCTGCTACTCATCCTCATTGCTGCTTGAGTGGGTTTAGTACAGACATAATGGATCAATGTTCTTGCTTCTCCTTTAGTTCATCCCCAGGTGTTTCCAGAGAAGGGTCTTGTTTCTCTACTGACATCTTACTTGGTTGTTTTGACAAATTCTTGTGGGAACTTTCTTGCTATATGTTTGAAAATAACCTCATGAAAGGTTAGGTTCTCTGTGCAACAAAATTCTGCTCACAGGGATGCAGGGAACAGTGTTCACAACTTCATTCTTTACAGTAGGTCAAAACAACCAACAAGTTGTCTGCAGATATAGAGATGATGAAATGATTTTTGTTTCTAGGTAGAAGTTGGCATTGCCTACTAATAGTCACTGCCTGAGGAATTTGAATAATTTCTATATTCATGGCTTTAGGTTTTATCAATAAGGCTGGAAAAATCTTACATTGACCCATTTCTGTAAACTCTATTAACCATTGTCCTGCTGAGTGAGAACAGACTGGAGTCTGGATAGCACTTCTGGAAACCTGGCCTCAGTTGTACTCTGTGACCTTTCTGTTCCTTTTTTATTCCTAAAAACTGTGATGTCGTTGTGTGAGCCTGATGTTCTGTGGCCATCTCAGTAGGAGAGGAAATCATGCCATGAGAAGCTTGGACTAGTTTTTACAGGAACTTCCACCTTAGCCCTTCAGTTAGTCTTCCCAGACGTGTGCTGTGGTTTGGGTAAAAAGCACTGTGAGACTCTGCATTCACACTTCCACCACAGCTTAGCAGTGAACAGGGCTTTTTACAGCCCCTGCAGGTGTACCCTCCGTTGGAAGATGCCAGTTCTTCATCTTACATAGTTCAGTGTCAAATTATTGATTATAATGTGGGCCAAGTCAGAATGTTTGACTGTTAGTCTACGGCTCCCCTTTCCTCCAGATGTTTGATCCAGCACCCAGAGAGTTCCTGGCTGGAGTTTGGGCTTTGTTTAAACATCCAGCGTGTGTCCACAGTTTCCTCAGACTGGATTAAACAACAAGCATGTTCCCAAACTCATGGTTGGTCAAATTCTGTTCAATATTGAGTCTCTTCTCTGTATCTAAAGCAGCCTTCTTGACCTTCATGGTTGACAAACCATTTACCACAGTAAATACATTACATACTTTTTCCATAGGTAGTATGGAAATCATGGGTTATTGAATTATTAGTGTTGTGCAGAGAGTGTTTACCTTGTTTCATTTTTAAAGTTAGCCCTCTAATAGCAGAAGCCTTCTGGCCACAGTGACTTAAAAAAAACCCCAACCCCTTGTGACTCCAGTGATGTCGAGTTTCCAGGCAGCTCTTGGTGCCACTTCAGTACTTTGGCTGTGTCACAGACTTGAGGAGAAGCATTGCTAGTCTGATCTCTCTGAACACAAGACTAGAGTGGTCCTGAAAGGTTTACATTTTTTCATTTCATGCTCTACTCAAGCTATTTTTAATTTTATTAGTGAAAAGGACCATGTGACAGCAGGTCACCGAACTAGTTTAGATAAGTGCTTTAAGGCTGTGTGGTGCTTGAAGAAATTGAAGGGAAATGCTCAGCAGAATGTAAATGTTGATCAACTTTGGGGTCTTTCAAGAGGATAATTTCTGGGGATGTTTTGAGAAATGAGGGGAAATGTGTTTATTTCCAAAATAGGCACATTGGTTCTTGATTGATGTAAATTCCCTTTTAGTGACTAAAACCTTTGAGGGTTTACCTACCCAAATAAAGCCAGAGGATAACCTTAAGTCCCCTCTGACTTTGTTTCTGAGCATCCAAAACAAGTTTTAATCATCCAATGACTATTAAGCAAGAACTTGTTTTACAATTTCTGCCTCTGTTTCATGACTAAAGAATTAATTTCAAAAAGCTGTAGACATTATACACTGATACAACCAACTCATGTCTATGAATGGAAGATGAGACCATCTAATTTTACCACATTCTACTACCTATTTTTTCTTTTCAAACTCATTTCACAACCATAAAGAAGGTGACATGTGAAAAGGCTGCTGCTTCAGAGTGTGGGCAGGGATGGGTGGCACTGAGGAGTCTGTGGTGGTGAATTTGAACTGTTCATCACTATCTCTGCTTTAATTTCCTTCCTGTTTCACTGTTCATAACAATACAGTGTTTCCATGGGTGGCCAGTTCAATATATGGGAGAAATTTATACTATGCTATACCATATTTTTATTTAGGATAATATTATAATCTGTTTTGGGTAATTAAATTTTCCAAATTAGAGATGTCAAAGCTAGTCTTCTAAATACATATTCAGGGTCTGCTGGACTCTTGAGTCCTTCCATAAAGAAAACTGCAACAGAGAGAAGTTAATTCACTTCAAAAGTATACCTGAAGATGGTACAGTGATTGATTTTTCCACTGGAACATTAACAAACAATGAAAACGGTTTTTTGGGGAGTAAGTTAGAACACTTAAAGACAAGTCTGAGTCACTATTGTCAAATCTTAAAGCTTTTCCATGTACATATATCTTAAAATCTTAAAGCTTTTTCCATATACATCCTGTTTTCCTGCACTGCTCTGTAGCTGATGGCCAACCTGATTCAACTGTTTCATTTAGAGACAATGAGCAGAAGAGCAAATTTCCATTATGTCATGGTATATCTTTTCCAAAGAGGGAAAGTGAAATCTAATTTTAAAAAAGGTCCAACCCACAGCTGTGAAACCAATGTGTGATGTTGGGGCTGTTCCTGAACATGAGTGGAGGGTGATGAGTGCACCCACCTTGTACATGAACCAAGGGTGACTGAAAGCTCTGAGTCCTTTGATCTGTGTGCTCTTAGTCATCCAGATCCCTTAGACTTTGTTAAAATAACCACTTTGGACAGGCCTGCTTAGCAACAGACATGTTATCCTGGGCTTCCAGCCTCCCAGAGCCAGGCCTGAATTTCTGCTGTGCTGTTATTTGCTTGGTGAAATGTGGTCATATTGACAGGGGTGCTCGAGTGGACTGGAATATCTCTGGAGTTAACAATCTGGGCAATTGATCTTTGCTGCTGATATCAGGTTTGTATTGCAAATAAGGTGAAAGACTTGAAAATAGGCAAGATTCTTGGATTGTGAAGAATGAAACAGTCCCTCTTCGAAGAAGAAAAATACCTTTCTGCTCTCCCACTCTACCAAATTATGAAGTAGGGATAGATGCTTGTAGAAGAAAGTCAAAAGTCCGTTCTTCCCTCCTCAGAAACTCTGGTCTATAGTAACTGTGTTATACAAGTTGGTGAAATGGCTAAGTCAGCCTCCTCTGCTAACAACAAGCCATTCAAAAAGAAATAAAAATCCTAACTCTCCATGCTATGAAATATGGTTTTAATCAGAAATTTCATATGTGTCTTTGGCTAACTCAGCAAAACTGTGAAACCGCAGGGGGAGCAAAGAAAGATTGGGGCCACAATAATTTAAGGTGATGTCTCTGAATTTATAGCTTCTCCCTTTGGTACAAAACAGAGAGGGGTTGACAAAGCTCGTGTTATTCTGGAAACATGGAAAATTTGCAGGGGTGAGATAAAATCTTACATTGCCACCCATGTGATACCAGTGTCTCATGATGGGAACTCATAAAATCAAGGCATTCTTTGACTTACTTTTGTTATAAGCTCTAAAGTCACAAGGTCTCAAAAGTGAGTTTTGGGAGCATAATCACAACTGTTTGGGGTTAGATTTGTTCCTTTTTTTACTTCTAGAATTTTTCCCCATAAATTTCTAGGAGACTAAGTACTGGGTACTTATGGGTGCTTGACCAAAACAAAGAGGAGGCCAAAAGTCGGGAGGGGGAAGATCAGGTGGAGTTTTGGGGCAGGTAAAGGATGGGGCTGGAGACAGCTACTGCTCTCTTGCTCTTGGCGTTGGAGAGAGGATGGCCAGGCTGCTGCTTGCTGTGGGGGGAGTTCACTGTCACCAGAATGTCCAGTCCTGGGAAATCTACCATCATCCGCTCCCCTGCCCTGGGATTCTGAGCTCTTCTGCCTGCCCTGCTGGCGCTGGACCAGCCCTGTCCCACTGTCACGGCTTCTTCAGCTCTGCTCTTTTTACTACAGTGTGACCCTGCACCCCCTGCCCTGCCGGGGACATCCTGCCCCTGCCCTGCCGGGGACATCCTGCAGTTCCAGCCACCAGCCCGGGACTCTCCACTCTTCCAACCTGGTGCTTTGAGGGTCCTGCAGGGGCACTGAGATCAAACTACCCTGGGTTTTGTGAAGCAAAGCCCTCGAGGTTCCTGGTTGTGTTTTGTTGTTAATGATGTAGTTGTTGTTTGTTTTGCTTTCTTATACATCCTAGTAAAGAGCTGCTGTTCCTATTCTCATATCTTTTCCTGAAAGCCCCTAATTGCCAAATTATAATAATTTGGTGTGAGGGGGTTTATATCCTCCATTCCAAGGGAAGCTCCAGCTTTCCCTGGTAGACACCTGTCTTTCAAACCAAGACAACAAACTATGTTTTTTGGGGTCTGTGTAAGTCAGTATCACCTGCTCCAGGTAACTCAGATAATGGTTATGCAAAATGGGCAAAAAGAGAGAAGTGGTGGAGGTATAATTAGTATTTGAATATGGAGATAAGAAGTACTAGCACAGTGAGACAGAAAGGAATTGTGTGTTTCAATATTACAGTAACTACAATGGAAAAATCAATTCAAATAAGATGTAAAACCGTTATAAAACTTTGTTTTAACTGTATTTTAATGAAGACTTACTTATTGTTTTTCAATAAATTAAACAGCAAAGATGCTACATACCTGCCTATTGAATACAAACATAATAAAAATACAGCTTATATAATTCTTGTATAATTTAAACAATATAGATTTTAAGACATCAATTTAGAATATATTTACACAGCACAACAGCATTGTGGAGCTCACACTCACACTTATTAACACTCCATATATTTTTAAAAGAGTTGTCAGTGTTGTCTTGGCATTTTCTTGTTATGCCCAAAATTGTCAGTCATCCTAGTTTTCCTTCTGAACTTGATAATCTTTTCCCAATGCTCCGCTCGTGAGTGTTGCACTTCCTAACATTCAGCAGTTCTTTGGGATGTGAGACGTGGTTCAGTGTTCGTAGTGCAGGTCAAACATCAGTTTCCATATCCTGCCTTGACTCCATGGCATGTAGGAGGAGGGGATTTTCTCCCTGTGTTGCTCTCACCCTTATGACAGCCTCACCAGCTTTTATCGTGCATCCTGTTGGCTGTGGAGCTATTTGCATCTCCCTCACACTCCTCATACTCCTCCTCCCAAGACAGGGATTTTCCTTGTCAAGATCCAACCACTGTGGAGGATCTTCTCACAGGATATTTGACAGAGTCTACTTGGCTCTTCATACCTCAGACACTTTATTTTGAAGTGCTGGTTTGCAGCTGGTTCAAAAGGTTCAGGTAGGATTTGGATTTTAAAAATCTGGGATATGAATCCCTTTCCATGAGGATGTACACTGTTTTCTGGGCTTCATCAAAACTTGTGTGAGTTGGGTCTTGAGCCTTTTTGGCAGTTGCTTCCCTCATCTGATAGTCAATATTGATCTGGAATAGAAAAAAAATAAATGCCATTAAAAACTTACCTTTAGATGTAGTCTCTTTCTATATCTCTTTGTCAATACATGCATTTCCAGCCTTAGAACTCTATGATAGTTCATTATCACAACTGTAAATTGGTGGAAATCAAATACCTGTGTCCTAGTTAGGCACAGGAGTTGTTGTTCACTATAGAAATGTAGTTTGTTCTGGAGACAGAATTAGTATAGCTCAACTTTAAGAAATAGCCTCCAGTTACTAAGAGAAATCCTGTGTTGAGTGTCTCCAGTTTAAATATGATCAACATACAGAACTTTAATTTTTCCAGAAGGTCAACATATTTTAAAAGACAAGAAATGTTCTGTGGTGCTTCCACTTGCAAATACGAAGACTCTCCAAATGCCATCAGCAATTCAAGCTGAGCTGGCTCAGCCAAGAGCATCATGTGCTGAGCTGCTGAGGCCTTTGCTGAGCTCTGCTGGGGGCTCTCCCAGTACTGGCCTGCTCCCTGTGACTATTTGTGAGATCTGGTAATGTCACACTGCAGACAGCTGTGATGCAAGAAGGGACCTGAAAGTGTGTCTCTGTGTCTTCTTCTTGTGCCACAGAGTGAGTGTGTGAGCATCTCAGTGGAGCCACACTTCTCCCTTCTAACTCTGCACAGGTTGACTTTATACATACCTGCTTAATGGCATCTGACTGAACAAATTCCTCGTAAATCCTCTCTGCTTTGCCATGTAGATGATCAGACTTGGTTTTCTTGTAATCCTCACAAGCCAACCAGAACTCAATGTTTTCCTCACTGAACTCTGACTTCAGGAACTCCCGAAAGACACCTTGACCACCTAAAGCCAACACAAATAAATCATCTTTTACTATATGATACTTGTGACCAGGGAGGAGAAAGAAAATAGCAGAAGTTGTATTGAAATCTGATGTAAAATCTTGCTAAAATACACTGTTCTTCCCTTCTTCAGCATGTTACAGATATTCTAAAATATTGGGACTGATGGGAGTCTTCCTAATTATGTTCAGTTTTTTCAGATGCAGACTCTGGGTCCTGATCCTATAACAATGGATCCTTGTCCTTCCTAAATTGATTGTCTTAGAATATAAACGGAGAGAAAACTCCAGATTAAACTGATGCACTATCCAAGGATTGAAGACTGATCAAAATGAGCTATTTGGTGGTCAATTTCTATACTGAAAATGGAAAAAGACCACAAAACCCATCTTGGAGGCCAAACTGTAGCACTGTCCATGTAACACTAGAGCTCTGAAAACCTGTAGCTGCCCATTGTCTGATGATATTTATACAATGCTACAGCTTTGCCTGTTTGGTGAGATTAGATAAAACTTTGTCCTCAGTGTAAGAACAAAGTTGTACTGAAGCAAAAGACTTACTTTGGCTGGCCAAGAGCTTTTCCAAAGACTGTGACCACTGAATAACTTCCTCTGCAGAAAGCCTAAAGTGACAAGTAAAAGAAAAGGCTTTAGGTAAGAAACCATGGGGGTTTTTTTGTATGTCTGAAGAGACAAATTTTATAATTTATAAAATTTATTATATTCCAGGAATATGTGCCAGGTATTTTACTAATTTATGGCTTTGTCATAATCTGAGATCCTGCAGACAACCCACGTTGAGAAAAATAATCAGAGATGGAAAAAATATTGAACTATGATGTTATCTTGAATTCCGTTCCCAGGAAAATAGCAATTTACTGTAACTATGATAAAATTATTTTGTACTTGTGCTTCTATTTCCATATTTTTGCAATAAGAATGATAATACCCCTACTCCTCGTTTAAGTGAGAACTATTTTTTCTTGTAAACTTTAGAGAACAGCTACAATGTCCCTCTGATAAAAATGGATTTAACTGAAGTGTTTTCTCCCGCACTGTTTGATGCAAACATATCAAATCAGTATACAAAAATTCTTAACTCCATGAGTAGTTTCTAATTAGTAATGTTCATCTCTCTTGCATTTTGGAAATTCTAGCTCTTTTTACAATATCTGTTCTAGAAGCAGTTTAGAAATGAAGTAACTTACTATACAGTAATCTATGATTGTATTTTATAACTTGGTGTGTTTCTGTACTTACATGACACTTCTAGAGTTGGAAGTCTTGATCCCAGATTCAATATGTGGCACCATGCACTTCAAATAACTTTTGAGATCTGCACCACTGAAACAAAGAACAGACTTTTTTAATCCATTAGAATTGCAGTTGCACTTAACTTACATTTAAATTTTCTTCAAACTTTCAAACAGAGACAGTTCCATCCTATGACCGAATGCTGGGAAATTTCATGTCCAAGTAATTTTTTTAAAAAAGACTGAGACCCCCACTGTATCCAAATTCTATTTCTGATTACTTAAAGTAATCAATTAATTCATATGTTTCAGCTCGAGCTTTTTAAAACAGTGTTACGGTCCTGGGCTTTGAGCAGGTTTTGTTCATTTAGCCTGAACTACAGTGCTAATTCTTAATGTCCAAGATTAGTTGAGTGTTATTTTCACTTCTAATGCATTAAATTTTATACTAAGTTGTATATACTTACAAAGCCTTCTGCTTCTTTTTATGGACTTTGCCTTCTGCAAGCTTGCAATCTTCTTTTCCATTTAATTCAGTCATGTTGTTGTGGGAGAAAAAGAATCCTGGCATTTTCCTTGGCTTTGATGTGAAGCGCCCTTGGCCACGATGATCCTCCAGCCCCAACTGACAGCTCCCAGCCTCTGCTGCTGCCTTTTATTGACGCAGGCAGCCCTGTGAGCTGGTGTGAGCAGAGCTGTTTATCATGTATCTTCATCACAAACTCTGGAAGTTCCCCTTTCAGTTCTCAGTGACGTGAGTATTTTTTTGAGATAGAAAACAGACAGCAGTGTCTCGTGGTTGAGGTTAAACCAGATGAGGCTGAATTGCTTTGGGGTTGTTATGTGTCACTGTGTATGTCTGTTACCAAAAAAAAACCAAACCAAAACCCTCTAGAACTTTGAATTCTTGTCCCTTTCTGGTGGGTACTTGCAAGTCAGAAGTATTTTTTGGTTTGATCAACAGAGCTGCAAATACTGCAGTTTTTTCTTGACTTGTTCAAAATTCACTTGTTGCATGCCTGTGTCCTGGAATTTCATACTTTTCAGTTGGTTAGGTGGACTCAGCAGAAGACAAAGAAAAGGTACTTTAAGATACTTCAGTAATAAAGTTCCATATGCAACAACCTATTTACAAGTCTCCTGTTAGTCTTCAAACTAGAACATTACCTTAGACAGGTTTCTTTAGACACGTTGTGTGAAAATATTTAGAAGTGGTTTTCTCAGGAAGAGGTTTTGAAACAACAAGAACTTATTTAATTTGGTTTAATTTTTGGAAGTCAGGTTCTTTGGAAGCGCAATGCCATATTTTAGGAACACCTCCCTAATTTTGAGTGAGTTGACATGTATAAATACGAATTAGGTTAGAGCTGTTGTTGTAAACACTGTGAATATTACAAGCTGTTTGAGGGAGGTGTGAGTTGTTTGTACATACTCGGGTTCCACTGCAAAAAAGCAGCCACGGATATAAAGCAAGACAAAGAATTAAGTGTAACTCTTTATCTGTCCAGGATGATGATTTAGATGTTGAAATATGGCCTCTGTCCCCTGAGCATCCCAATTTCTGCTTGTTTACTTCGGTTCTTTGTTTCTGTGATGTTTTAAAGTTGGTGTGTTTGGGGTTTTTTACTAAATAAGTGTGCAACTTTGGTTACTTATAAATAGCTTGTGAATAATGTGTGCAGGGCTGCGTATGATGAGGTGATAACTGCTGACACGTCCCCACCTTCCTTGGGAACTGTGGCGCAAAGGGCTGGGAGCCTCAGAGCTGGCTGCAGACAGATGTGCAAGGACAGACCGTCAGCATCAGGGTGGTTTTAACCACGACAGGCTGCCGGTCCCCTGAGTGCTGGCAGTGACACAAATGTGTCTGCAGAAAATATTTATCTCCACGCTATCAGGTGAACGCTGCCCTTTGTGCAGAGGCAGAGGTATTTACTGACTGCTTTTACCCCCTTGAACAGGGTGCAAAAGGAAGGAGGAGATGTTATCAGTGGCGGATTTGTTTTTGTATCTAACGTCCTGGGTTTTGACATTCTGTCCCCCCATTAGCGTCTCATTGCATTCCCTCAGTTAGGAGCTGTCCTTGCTGGGAGGTTCTATTGCTGGGAAGATCAGAGAGACGCTGTATCCAAACCCTTCTCAGAGGAGGGCAACAAAAGGGTAAAAAAACAACAGGGAAAATAATTTCCCATCTCATCTCCCAGAACTCTGTAGCCTCAGGCTAAAAGTGGGGCAATGTCTTGAACTTACAGCAGCTGGTAATTATAAGTAATCCACCAGTGAAGTTCTGTGAGGGACAGTGTTGAAGAATAGGATGGTTTAATTTTTTTGTACCTGTTATCAATGATGGGCTGTTGATGGTTCATTTACAAGATGAGGAATGCCTTTTCCCCATTGAAAATGAAATTACTGTCTTTACCTTTGGGATTTGTTAAACGTATCAGTGCATGTAACAGATGTTGAGTCAGACCTTCCTGTAGAAAGGAATTCTCATGCTACTGAATCTGATTGTATTTCACCTTCTGACAATAAATATTCTCTTGAGTAAAGAAAAAATAACATTCTTGTCATTTACATCAGGGTAATACTGCTGTCCCACAGCATTTGAATTGTTTTCCAGGTCACACAATACTTGGATTGCTTTCCAGGTACTTTGTTTGGTGGAGGAGCCCAGTGGTGATTCACTCTTTCTATGCAAGCCTACTCATCTTTAAGGTTTTACTTGTTGAGCCCAGTGCAAGTTTCCCAATCTCAAGAATGGGAAAAACTGTGTATGAGACTTAGGTACATGTACAACTGAAGTTAGAGGGAAAAGAGGAACTGTAAGATTCATAGAGCTGGCAAGAAGTGGTTTTTATTGCTCAAGCAGCATTCTGCTTCTACTGACCACAGAAAAACCACAGAGACACCTGCATGGAATTTCCTAAGTTAAAATTTCATTGCTAACTCTGACTTTGGTTATTGTAAGGGATTCTGCTTTATGAAAGAGTTGGACTAGATCCCACAGGTGGACTAGATGTTGGTTCCCTGCAGTTTTTATGATTCTGTTGTCCTAAATGCTTAGACTTGACATTGCTAGTGACGAAAGTGCTACTTATTTTCAACTTCAAAAATGTGATGCTTCAAACCCATATGCATCCATCCATATTCAGGATCACTATCCTTGTTTCCTGTAGACAGAAATGTCTGGTGGGATTGTACATGATATCATGAGGAATAGTTATGTCCTGACCCAGTAGAAAGCTTTTCATATAACTTCTCCCCTCCTAATTTTCTGGTTTTGTTTCAGTTTCATCATGGGATGATTAGTAACAGACTTGGCTTTTTCATCTCCCACAGCCTTAATCTACCAATATAATACTTTTCTCGATTTCATGCATGGTGGCCAATTGCTGCTTGAAATACTTTCTTGCTTAATAACTGTTCTTTTTTCCTATTATTACAGGAAATTGCAAAAAATCTATTTTAAACCTTACAATTTTAGGTCATATTAGAATAATCCCATTATTTGATACAAAACCCTCTTCATCCTAATGTTGGCATTGTCTCAGTTGGTTCTATCCAGTAAAAGGACAGAAGAAAACTTTTTGCAGGAACTGCAACATAGCTGGCTGTCACCAGCTGGCTGTCACTTCTAATCTTTTCCAGATTTCTTGTCCATTTGTGATGAGTAATTAATCCAATTTTATATGCACAGAAGATGCTTACAAATATTTGCTAATATTCAACCTGTTTCTGTGCATCATTTTCTCTTCTTTCTGGAGACCACTTGGTGGAGTATAAGAGAAAAAAATGTGAGAAGATCTCCAAGGTAAATGATGCCATAAGTTTTACTTTTCATGTTTGCAGATTCTGTGCTGCCTAGGGATGTAGTTCTGAGCTTCACATTAAGTGCCAGTCAGCTCTCTTCACGGAGTAGGGAGACAAAACAAATCCTTTTTCTGCAGAGAACCAAGGACACCTTTCAGGCCCGAAAGCATAAACAAGGGTGGACTGAAGGGAGGAACAAGAAGGATGAGACCTCACAACCTGAAGCTGTAATTGGACAATTAAACCCCAATATGCAAATGGCCCAAAACTTACAAAAGTGTAACATCTCATGACCAGGGGCCATTTTTTTTGTGATTATTCTTGGTCCACCCAGGGCACAGCCTTGGTCAGGCTCCTGGCCTGCCCAGGGTGGATCCTGGAGGCCTTTCAATAAATACCTACTTTATTTTCTAGCTCTGTCCAGTCTCTGTTTCAGGTCAGCCTTCCAAGGCATCATTACAACACTGGACAAGTTTGGTTAAAGCAAAGAGGACAAAAAGTTCTGTGAACTCCAAGTCCCATTTGCTGGTCAAAATTATTTCAAGCTTCTCCTTCTGACTTCTTCTTTTTTGTTTCTTTTTGGTCACTCTTGTCTGGCCTTGCCCTCACTCATTCTCCATTTCAGGCACAGTTTTTTTCTGAATGTTCTACTTTGGCTTAGGCAAGTTGTTGTCTTCCACGTGTGGCCAGTTTTCAGCTTTGCTGCACTCTTGCTGTTCGGCACAAACTTCCCTGGAGTTAGTCTGGCCTCGTCTGTGCTGAGCTCAAGTGCCCAGTCAGGCTGTGCTGCCCCACTGCAACACTCCCCTTGCCCGTCACGTAGCTGAGCGTTAGCTTAGTTGTGAAAACAAGTGATTTCTTTGAAATGCATCTGTCTCTTATGTGACCTAAAGAAATCAACTACTGATAATCCATCTCTCTAGCACTTAAGGGAAATAGAAACTAGTTTCTGTGGGAGAGGAAACGGTGTGTACTTAAAAAAAAAAAAAAAAAAGAAAGGCGATGCATGTTTTGAGCTGCACAGATATTATTTTGAAGTGTTAATATTTTCTCTCATATTACGTAGTCAGTCCATAACAGAGTAATGGTAGCCATCATAAATTATTTTTTAATTAATTTCTGTTGCAAGTGAAAGTTTTCTGGAAAGAAATTGTGAAGCCACCAAGACAAAAATTTTACCACTGCTTTTAGTGGACTAATTTTTTGTGTTGGACTGATTTGATTGAGAATTGGATCTTTTTGGGGGCTATTTGGTTTTTTTCGAAATTAAGATGTTCCCCATGTTAGCTTTTGTTCCTAATTCATTCAATGAGTTCTAATTTTGCATCCAGTAAGGCATGAGTGGGGCTGAATGGCATCAGACTCCTCAAAATACAGGAGGAATTCTAGATTTGAGAATTAAGTGGAACCTAATGCCAGCCTGTATCAAGGAATGCCACAAGCTAAATTTTGAGCAATGATCTCACCACCTGAGAGAGTCTTGTGGCATTGGGTCTATGAGAGACCTGACTCTGAAGGACAAGGCACCAGAGCTTTCCTGAAATGTGTTTTTAGCTCTTTCACTTCCTCAGTATAAAACAGCAACTCAGGAACATTCCTGCAATATTCCAGTCCAAAATTCCTGCAGAGTTACAGCCCAAAATTCCCCTGCCTGTTTCTAAAGTAGCTGCAGAATTCTTTTAGGGTTTTTTTTGTTGGTTTTTTGGTGTTGTGTTGTTGTTGTTGTTGTTGTTATTTGTTTGTTTGTGGGGTTTTTTGGGGTTTTTTTGGGTTTGTTTTGTTTTGGTTTTTTGGTAGGGTTTCCCCTAGCTTCTAAGGGAACCTTGTGGGGTTTTGGGGGTTTTTCTGTACCATGGCAGTGAAGGAGAAACCTGGCAGGAGCTCTTGAAGCCACTGTGGAGAGCACACAATGATGTTTTCTGTGTATTTATGAATCATATGGGGATTAAAATACAGTCCCAACCCTGCATCCATTCTTGGAGGCCTACTGGCTCTGTAAAGAGATGATAACAGGTCTTTCCTCTGTCTCAACCTCTAAATGTCTCCATGGATGCTGTGCTCTTTGCTTTTGTGACTTTAGATGTGCCCCTAACCTCTCTGGCTGCTTCACGTGGTTTTTTAAGTCATCATTACCTACTGCAAGCCTTTGATTTGTAACTTTGCTGAATAAAATTGTTCTTGTTGTTATTATTTTCTCTCTGGCATATTTTCAAACTTTCATTACTTGACTTTACAGAAAAATATTATCAATATTTTATGGTAAAGGTTGTTGGCATTAAAGGTTGTGTTTATATGATAGTCAGTGCAAGGCATTAGATGTGTATTTCCTCACTATTCTAAAGCATATTTCATTGACCTGCATATCCAGTAATTCCCTCTTTCTTAGGACCATTTTTAAATTAGACTGTAAAAAGCTTACACAATTTATCAGAAACCTGATCCTTTTCTTTCTGGGGCTTTCTATCTGAAATAGATTAACTGTTGAATTTCTGTGAAATCAGGGGACTTTTAGTTTTCAGCCAGACTCGCTGACACTTGGATGAAAGAGAAAAAAAAAAAAAGGAGAAAAATCTGCAGTACAGTGACTTCTGGGTGCTGAGGTGATGCTTCCTGTATCTGCTGTTGGGTAGGGCGGAAAGCGCTGATCACTCACCATCTGGGAAATGCGCACATTTCTCATTACCTCCTCACATTTTCATAAGTCCCACACTGCACTGAACCAGCACCTTGTGTCAAAACAGAGTGAGAGCAGGGCCTGTGGCACTGGCGTGTGAAGCAGAGTATGCTGAGTTTCCACTGTCAGCATGGAAATGGGATATGTGAGCATAATACAAGCTTAACTTTCAAAGCTTGAAGGCTTCAGTTTCATCTGAATCTCAGTGGAGAAAAATCAGATGCTCTTTCTCTCTCAGAGATGGTAAAATTCTGTATCCTTCAGTATTACAATCACAAATGGTTTGATTGAATACAGCAAGCTAAAACTCGTGGTATCCCTTTAAAAAATGTTTTTAAGAACTTTTAAACAGTAGAAATGTTACTGAAGGTTTTAGTGGAGTTATGCTGATGAAGACTTCTCTGAAGAACTGCACTTTTAAGTGCCTGTTTTATACTTGGTGTTATGAATTTCCTGATTGAATTTTTACTTCAGTGCCAGCCCAGATATGGCTCTTTTTAGCAAAAAAAAAAACCCTCACAAGGATGTGTTCATCCAAACATTGCCTCGTTACTGGAAACTGCTCCAGACGCAAGGAGGATCTGTCCTGACTCTCAGGAGAGCAAGCAGATATATCAGGAGACTATCTTAGCTAAGCAAGGAACTCATTATGATGCTCAGATTAAAAATAACAAACAAACAACAAAAAAAAAAACCTAACCACCAAAAAACCCAAAACAAACAAACAACCAAAAACCCACCCAAAATGAGCAAACAAAACCCCAAAACAAAACAACAAAGAAAACCACCCAACAACAACACCCGCAAAAACCCCCTCCCAAAAAAAAAAAATCCAAACCCGACAGCATGCAGGGAGTGGAAGAATGGATGTGCTGAATAGAAGGGAATTAGAAGCATTGTGCAGATTATGGATATACAGAAAATCATCTTCCCCCTTCAGGGCAGTGGAGCAGGCAGCCTGCAGTGCTGGATCATATCTGTCCTTAAAGATTTTCCAAACTAGATTGGATGAAGCTGTGAGCAATATGGTCTCAGCTCATAGCTGATCCTGCTTAAAGTGGAAGGTTGGACTAGAAACCTCCTCAGTTTGTTCCCAACATGATTTTTCCTGAGATTCTACATATAACTAATGAATAATGGCTGGAATATAGAAGCCTAATTCAGTTAGAAATGTACTACTTGGGAAAGAATGGTAATTGTAGAAATTAATACAGGTTTCCAGCCTGACTTTTTTGAATGAGAACTACACACTGGAAGTGCAACATTCAAATCACCATTTCTTCCATTTCCCTCTGAAAATACTTGCCTGGTATATAGGTGAAGTAGCAGAAAGTTACTTCAAGAAATGGGAAAATTGAAGATAGCTGTGAGGTCTCAATTTAAATCTATAAAGATTTAAAAGCTACATGTTTTCCATTATGATCTTTGAGAACCAGCTCTTCTTGTGGTGAACCAGGAAAGGAATAGAGTTTAGTTGTATTTCCTGTTATTTACTTTGAATCTTACCTGCTGTCTAATTTTAGTTCTCAGGAACTGGCATGTTTGCAACAGGAAGACTTGAATTTCCTTACATTTATGGTATTTTGCAGTTTTCTGTTATATCACAGGGACAGACCCCATCCATCCTATTGGTGAACCTCCCTCCCTTCCATATGACTGGCACCTGAGACCCCCTGAAACACTGGAACATCTGGAAATGCTTGAGCTCAGACTGGGCAGGGCTCTGAGGTACCTGGTCTGGTTGAGGGTGTCCCTGCTTATGGCAGGGAGCTGGACCATGTGGCCTTTCAAGGCCACTTCCAACCCAAAACCACTTTAGGATTTTATGCAATGCCTGCACTGGACTGGCTGCTGCTGGTGAACTACTGGCACCTCTGTGCATTTGAGGACATTCCAGCAGCTAGCTTATCATTCCTGGGAAGAATGGGGGCAAAGGCTTGTTACTAAAATGCAAATCTACTGTAGTTCTTTGAAAACTGAACTCCTCTTGGGTCATACACCGTTTAGTTAAGAACAGTTATTAGTAAGAAACAAGTGGCTTCATATTTGACAAGACAATTTTCCTACATCTATTCACCCATGTCACTAGTGCCTGTGCTTGGCGCCTGTGTTTAAGAATGAATGCTTAACAAAGCCTTTGGTGTCTGAGTTTGAGAACAGCCTGATCCTTCACACACCTTCTTCTTGTAGGGTTAGGAACAGCGTTTATGTATGTACCCATAGTTTTGCTAAAATGAATATATGCCTCTTTGTGTCCCTGCATATCTGTCTCTTCTCTAAAATATGTGGGAAATTACTCTGCTCTATTTTACATCTAAATTACAGGACATGGGCCCTTGTAATTCAGAACCACTGCTCAGCTCCTCATTAATCTATCTGGAAGCCCACAGACCTTGGCTGACAAGAGTACTGAATATAACCTTTGTGCAAAAGAATAGTTGCCATATTCTCAGAATGGATTTTTCTAATATGTGTCATTATGAAAAACCAATCTCCCATGTCCCACCAGTTCCCCACCTGTGGTGAAAACTCCTTATTTCAGCCTTGTTCCTCTGACCTCCACAGACAATTAAAACTGTCATTCCTGCAGTGTGGGCTGCCTGGTTTGGAATTCCCCACCGCCTGTGTGCTGTACATGTCAGCAAACCAGGTGAGCTTTGATAGACGCGACCACTTCCCTTTAATTTTGAAATAAATTTGATGAACACAAAAAAATTCAGTGTGCAAAGCAAGATAACCAAATCTGGAGGGAAGGCTTCATGTGAGCAGCAGGAAATGAAACGCACTGAGTTTCATGACAATAATAGTTCTGCTCTCAGCTGCTGAGCTTTCTTGTGCTGCTCTGAGTTACTCTGAACAAGTCATCAAACATGGATGTACGTGTTCTTCTAACCTCAACCGTGGAGCCTGGAAACCACAGGCTAACAAACTTTAGACATATTCCTGTTCTGCTCACTGGCACTGCCCAGGCAAGTGCTGAAAGGAAGCAATAAAAGGCTCTTAAAAATATTTTTTTTTTAAAGAGTGTAGATATTTGTAAAAACGTGTGTAGGTTTTGATATGCGTATATAGAACTTGACATTATCTCCAACATCCCTTTAAACATAACATTAGAATGGATTTTCTCTTTCCACATGTGATACATAACACCAGAATGCTTGCAGAAAATGTGATTAATAAATACCTTTTAGGAAATATCTGTAGATATTTACATGTGTTTTATCAATACTGTTCCTTAAAAGCTACTTTGTAACATCCAAGTCACAAAGTTTCCTCTCAAACACAGCTTATTCTTAATTTTCATTTAAACCATGTCATGTTTTACACTTGAGCACAGAATTGGAACACCCTGTGTTAAGTGACAGACAGAAGCACAAAACCTGTTGGTGTTAGAAACCAAATTATAATAAAATTATTATTGTTCTTTATAGAAACATGGGTAATTTTCTTAGAATTGTTTAGAATTTGATTACACCCTTCAGTTTTACCATGAGCTCACATAGTGTAGGAATAGCCTCAGCAAGTGAAGGAAAGGGAAGGTGACTTAGGTTTTCCAGTGTCATATTCTCATTTCCACATGTGTGTTAATGCTTTTGAAGTCCTAATGCTCACTGTATTTGGTTGGGATTTTTTTAAACTGAAGAATAACAGCTATTTACTCCTAATGAAAAATCAATTTGGGTAATGATACAGTTTGAATTAAAGTCAGGGGAGCTGGACTGATTGCTGCCAAATTTCCCCCTTAATTGTGATGGTGAGAGACACTTCCCTTAGCTTGAAAGCTCTTTCTTTTTAGTTGTCACTTCCTTCCTCTCACTGCTGTTATTCAAACAGACAAAGCTCAAATTTACGGTGCATTTTTTTTCTCTGTTAATCTGTGTGGGAAAGATGTGTTCTAGACCTTTTTTTTCTACAGGTTGCAATCTATGACCAAAATAAGTAAAGACAATGGTTCAGCAAATAAGAAAGCTCCCTTCTGAACTGAGTAAGAAATTAGACTTCTGTTGCCCCAAGACACAGATAAATAGTGGAAAATTAATTATAAAATTTCTCATATCAATACAGAATGGGCTTTACCTGCTTTGTTTGTCTTCTTCTAGTAAATTGGCATGTCCTGCCACTTATTTCTCATGTAATAAACAGTTATGAATTATTAGCTTATTTCCAATGGGAAAAAAATTTCCTATGGTAATGTTTTTGTTTGGTTACATTTTGCTTGGAATCTCCTGTGTTGCAGCTTCCCCCTCACATAAACAAATACTGCTGCTTGGAAAATGACAAAATAAGGATATTTTATGACTACTGGGCAGGGGTGAAATGGTATAAAATGACATTCTGCATGACAGGGCCACTGTGATTTTGGCACTCCAAAATAGTATAAGCAGAATACATTAAACAGAAAGCTACAGTGAACCCTGATGAGCATTTAAAACATCATTTTTGTGTTCTCATGCCTCATGCAAATAACCCTGTAAAGTCATATCTTAATAAAAGAGAGACCTGACAACACTAACTTGCATCATTTGAAGCTCAGAATACTGTTTGTTTATTGTTCTACTCTTATAACTGGCTTTGTCTGCTATTGTAGCAAGATTTGCATTTTATAAGCCAACCTCTTTTTGACTCCTTTTACGTTCATTGAATAACTTTCACTTGTCATCTGGTTTAGTCTCTCTGTGGGTTGCTATGGAACATTTCAAATATTAGGGAACTGCGGAACTGCATAGCCCAAGGCTCCATGTGGTTTCCAGTCACAGAGCAAAACAACTGAAAAAATGTTATCCCTGAACCCAAGAGGCTAAAACAGGCCTCAGAACACTACAACACATGGAATGCATATTTTATGAAGCTTATGGTTTATGCTGGAATGAGGTTGCTGTTTACCTGACATGTCCATTGACAGGTTCAGCTCAAGACCAAACATGTTTTCAGACTATTCTGCTACTTCTGCAAATGTAATTTCTGCGAATTTTGCTTTCTTGCTTTCGGTGGCTCATACTGACATCTGTTTCCTTTTTGCCTAACTTGTGTTGTGCCTTGGACTCACAAAGAAGTAGGGATTTTTTTTGCCTGATTTCCCAGTACTGTATATGCTGATTGCATTTTCAACGAAAAAAGTGAGGGCCGATGTGAAGACAAAGAAGCATAATTGCCTAAAAACTATATATTTTTATGTATCACCTTGGACCTATAGCTCATCTGGATTCTTGTCCCCTTTGATGATGAACTTTTGTTTTTCATTCTCTTCTTTCTATGAAGCATCTCTTCAGTGCTCAAGACCATTCAGCTCAGCCTCTCTCTCTGGCAGTGCTATATGTAAATGTCAAGATGATGGCAATGTTCAGAAGAGCTTGGGGGAGGTAAGGCTGAGAGGGACTCAAACATTTGAGCTGATAAGAAAGAAAAAAGCAAAGGATTGAAAGAGTGAGAGGGCACTTTTCCCATGCAATCTGCTACTGTGCTGTGAAATGAGTCCCAAATCTGTACTTTCTCAAGGTAATAATAATAAAAAGAAGCTCTCACATTGATTTTCTCCCTAAATTTGATAGTAGAGTTCAGCTTGAAGCTTCATGTTCTGTGAAAATAGCAATGAAAGCTCAGTACTGTCCCAAATGCAAAACTTGCCAAGCATGTGTGAAGTTTTAGAATATATAAAAAACCTCTCAGTTTTAAACTACTCAGTCTCTTGGGCAGGGTGGAGGTCTCATTCCTGTTCCTTGGCTCCAGGAGTGGCACAGAAACCTCAGCCTGCAGAAAGCTGTTTGTTTCACAATTCATGCCAGAGCTTTAAGGGATTCCTTTCATGCATGGTGCTGATTCTCAGAAACACCTGGAGCAGCTGTGGCCACCAGAGCATCCGAGTTTCTCTCCCCAGGGGTCGGCAAAAGGAAACCACTTCAGAATGAGTGGTTTTCCTCTGTCTGGCAATGTTTATCAGCCTTTTTCAAAGGTAGCTGATTTCATTGCTACAGTGGCTGACAAGATGTGGTAGGGAGGGCATACCTGACATTTATGACAAACCTAGTGCCAGGATTCTTTGGAATAAACTTGAGAATCTGTCACATAAACACAGCACCTGTCTAGCAGTGTTACATTCCCCTTCTTTACTTCCTTCCCCATAAATGAGTCTGCCTGCCTTTGGTGGGGTCTCTGCTGTGTATTTGTTTATTGCAGAATATATTGTGGAGGCAGATGAGGAAGTTGTATGCAGAATTCACAGAACTGTAGGATGCTTTGTAAGTACAAGTAACTGACTGTTGTGATCTTACCCTGACAGTGAAAAGAGCTGATCTTATTTCAAAGGCAGGTAAAAGGATCTCTAAGGAATCTGTGATACAGATTTAGAATGCAGGAGTAGCATTAGGAAGTTTATTGATGATTCTTAGTAGAAAGACTTGGAGTTTTCCAGTGTATTTAATTAAAAAGCTCTAATTTAAAAACAATGCTTGAGTTGCACCTATGTTAATGAGAAAGCTCTCTCAACATAATTTGAGATAAATTTTCTGGTTCATTATCAAAAATGCAGTTCAGTAATTCCCTAATCACTGTTGAACCTGTCTAATTGTGGTTTTTCTCTTAAACATGAGCAATTTGGTGTAAATACCATGCAAGCATTCTTATTTTAACATGCTATCCAGCCTGTTTGCCAAGGATGTAACTTGTCTAATAGTTAATTGTTGGCTATTTATATAAAGGTATATTCTACATAATAGAGGGTTTTTTTCTGTAGTTTTACTTAAAAAAAAAACAAAAAAAACAAAAAAACCCCAAAAAAACAAACAAAAAAAAACCACCAAAAAAACCACCCCAACACTAGCAAAATTACAGCAAAGAAGTTTGGATCCTATGTTCTGGAGTATATTGATCTTAAGTCCCAACATGTATACCAGTCTACATTTGCAATGCAAAATGTGCTTTGTGTATTCCTGGGACAACTGTTGAGTGTAACACAGGACACGCCTGGTGCCACTGATACAGGTCTTAAAAAAAAATAATAAAGGAAACTAACTAAAACTGGTAGATGATGCTATATTCTTTGGGCTTTGGGCCTGCAAAAGTTGAACCCATGTGCTTTTTCATAGAGGTTCTCTTTAAATTGTAATCTCTTTGAAGTTTTGTGAAGAAACAGGTATCCAAAAGTGGAGATTCTTACACAAACTGCCTTGTGAACCTGCCTGAATACCAAAGCACATTAAAAACATTTGTAGTTGGTGACAAAGCAGCCTTGTGCAGACATGAGGGAAGAAAGAACACCAGCTTGTTCCCTCAAAATAATTAAAGGATGGGAAAATTGTTTATTTTGAATTCAAATGCATTTTGTCTGCTTTTATTTGTAAGCTAAGGTTTCCTGCTATCTGCTGGCCCCAATTTCCCTGCCAGAAAACACATTGCATGTGTGATGCTGCAGAATTAGATTGGCAAATATGAAAACTTGAGCTTCAGAGGGGCTTAATCAGTGTGCTGGTCACACATCAGCATTATTTACTGATACAACAGTGAGAACAGGACATGACAGAGAACAGAACGTGACGGAGAAGGAGAAGGAAATAGATCAACTGTTGGATACAAAAATAGCTGAGAAGTGGTGTTGAAGTGATTGGAAGATAGAGTGTGGGTTTTTTTTAGTGTTAAAGTGTGTGTAAAAAAAAGTTTCATTGCATTCATCAGAAATTTTCTTAAATAAGTTTCATTGCAGCAGTACCAGAGGTCACATAGTTCTGGGCTGAAACTTGAGTAAATTGGGTCTAATTCCTGTGCCTGCCAAGGATTTCCTGTGTGAGTTATAGCAAAACTTGCACTTGCTGGGTTGACATCAGTCACTGGGGCAGGTGTCTGCTCCCACATGAGGCAGAGCAGCATGTCTGGAAAGTCTGGGGAGCACTGGCGGGTGTGACCCAGCCCCTGTGGCAGCCCTGTGGTCTCCTGAAGTGCTGAATGAAGATCCTGCGCTACATGAGGGGGTGTCAGGTGTCAATATGTCACCGTGGGCCACAGAATGGAGCCTTTTATCCTTTTTTGACACCCATAAAGGAGGGAAGGAGTGGTTGCTTCTTGTTCCATTTAATTTCTGTCTTCCCTACTGATTTTATATCTTCTATAGCTTCTGGAAAGCTTATTTTATAAAGGGACTGTGTGACCTGAATATTCCATCAGTGTTTTTCTGGGCATTCTCAAAAATAATTCAGTCTCTTAAGTAATAGCAGAGAGGGGAAAAAAACCCAACCAGCCAACACTGTCATTGTTAGTAGAGGTTTGAAAACCAGAATAGTGATGTTATATTGAGGAAAAATTAAATTTAAAGTAGCAGGGTGTAAGCATGGGTTGCCACTTTATTCAGTTGCAGCGGAGAGGATTTTAAGCTCTTCAACAGCTATGAATTTTTATTGGTGGCATAAAAAGGAACCAATTTTTTCTCTAACTTAGGAGGTAATGATTTGCTATCCTTGGCCAGTGCAGAGAGAGGTTTGGCCCTGTTTTCATATACCTTAGACACTGGAGGGCTCCTTTTACAAGCATGGAATGTTTCTCCTGTGAACCATGGAGGAACTCGTTTTCCCACCTTATGTCTGGGAATTGAGGCACAGCCCTAGATCCTGTATACCACAGCAAGGAAGGCAGAACCTGGCATCATTTTTATACTTCCATGTATAAAAATATATTCCATGATATTTTTATATCATGGAATAAAAAGCTAGAAAGTACTTACACCTGTACTGGGTATCCAAAAGCAAAGGGGCAAGAACAGAAATTGGAGGAAAAGGATTTGTGTGGGATTTAGCAGATGTGCTGCAGGTAGTAGAACAATACAGATCCAACAAAAACTTATTAAGGAGAAAATGTAAAATGAGCCTTGGCATTGTTTCATGTAAGCAAAGACCAATTTTGAGTTTTACTATCAGAATATTTGGATATCTGCATTTCACGCAACCCCTAGGCTCTGAGCTGCTTTTGTTCAGGAGTAGATGTCTAGCCTGAGACAGGAATGCTGAGCTCAAAAGGCTATTAATTCAACTTAATGTGGATCTGAAGTGAATCAATGTTTTATGAGGTTGTCAAAGGTACTTGGCCTGGGTTTGACTGGATTCTTCGAAGTGGTTTGCTCAGAGTATGAGGAGCCAAAGCACACAGGCTTCAGGCAGCCACAGACAGACTCTGCATCACAGCTCACAATACACTCCTATGCCTTGATTTTGGGGAATACCTTCTAAAGTGTGTTTTCTCTCTTTGCTTTACTGCTCCTTAGATAATTAAAAACACAAAAGTACTGTTCTTTTCCATTCTTGTTTCCTTTTCTAACTTTTAGATACATATAACATGACTACAGCTGTTGCTTTCTTTAATTTACACCCTCTCCTGCCTTATTTAAGAGGTGAATGTGGGGGGCCTGTGCTTCCCCCATGCTGTTGCCATGTCCCACCAGACAAGCAGGACATTAGAGATCTCCTGGAGCTATTTTGCCTGCAGAGCTTTTTTACAAACCTCGCCACAAGGTTACAAACATTGAGTGCAATGAGTAAGAGCAGTCCCTGGCTGATTAGTCAGCATTTTAAAACGAAAGCAGACAGGCTTCCACCCAGCCCCATTTCAGGGGACAGGAAAAAGGAAATTGGGGACCAGAAGTCTGAGGCCGTGCATTGGAGACACACAGAACCACAGACCCAGCCTGTTCCTACGCACTGTCGCCTCATATGACCAAACCAGGGCTTACTTATCCAAACTATTTATTTATTTATCTAACTGAATGCATCAAATAAATCCATTTATTTCTTAAATCAATATTTATAAACCCCTCCCCTTTACATTAATAAAGTGACAGCACATGTCCACACCACTTAATAGACCTTCATAAGACTGAAAGATGTAGTCTTTTCTTCAATTACACTTTAAGTCATTTTCCAAAGGGAAAAAAAATATTCTTAGGTTTAATACTAGTGTGGTGGACTGTAGTTCATGCTAAATACTAAACCAATAAGTGTGTGTATTTTCAATATGTGTAATTCAGTTTTTAATGACTGACTTTAACATACATTACAGTGGTTAATCCTGAGAAAAAGGGTTCTAACATACCTTAAAGGCGTGGTCAAATGAATTTCTACCTCACTTATTCTAGTATTTGGATCTGAGGATGAAGTAGATGTTAAGCCTGACACTGAAAGAAATATCTTTAACATATTTAAATTACATTTCTTTAAAATGCATCAATTATGATATTATGACTATGAGCCCAGGCTCAATCATGTAATTGTGATTCATGAACACAAAAGACAATTTATCAAAGAAAGTAGGACTGATCAATTTTTTGATTTAAACTTCTGTGATTCCAGTATATGTGACATTTAGTTGTGCAGTGAGATGTAACTTATGTCTGTTTAGACTGTGGAGAGGGTGAGGAGGGTTGTGGTTTTTGGTTTGGTTTTTTTACCTGAATAATTGCCAAAAAAAAAATCATGAAGTCCCCCTAATACCACTCAGTGTGGGAATTTTTTTTTTTTTTAAGTAAAGCATTTTAATACAAATAGTTAAAGAAAAACCAAAGAAAATCTGTAGACAAAAAAATTTTATTCCTATCACAAAATGAAACAAATATTTGCCACTGCCCCACCAAGGCTTTCATCTGCAGAGCCCCATCTACTTCCACCTACACTCTTTTCTGGAAAAAGTGACATCCTTTGGGGAATATACAAGACTATAAAAGGAAATATTTTAGACTGATCAATACATTTTGAGTGTCCACACAAACCAGTAATTTCAAGGAAAAGATAATTAGACCGAAACACTGCAGAATCAGTTCTTGGACTTTGAAAGCTAATGCCTCCCTCCTAAGTTTCTCATGTCTCCCCCTCCACAGAACTATGAAAACGTTTAAAAATACATATTCACCAAGTCACAGAGGCCTTGGAATTTCTCTGCTTTCCCTTTCTGTAATGTTTGCCATGCTCCAAACCCCAGGGAAGGGAATAAAGCATTTCCTATGGGCAGACTTGCAGAAGTACCCTTGAAGTACTGTGAAACATCTACCTCTGGTAATACCAGTGGCTGAGAAAAGAGAAAAGGCACTCAGCACACTAAACTGATACAGGTTTTAGTCTTATGAATATGTGTAGATACAATGAGGTTTATTAAATTTTGCCTTGGACAAGACTACATAAAGGTTTAAAGCAAATGCTAGTCATTGATATTTGTGGCTTGTTTTTTTTTTTATTATTATTTTTTAATTAGACACAACAGGGACAAGACTATCCTGGTTCCTGGAGCTATGACTCCAATTGTAAGTGAACTTGTAAAATTTAGATGCATTCAGATGCATTCCTTTCCACGTTAAATGCACCATAACCTGGTCATCTTTCTGTACTTTTATATTAATGCTATAGTTAAATTTCACACTTCTGATAATAAGGGCAAGATAAGATGAAGTCTCTAAGAAATAAAATCCCCTGGTTCTGTGTCTGTAGTTGTTCAGCCCTCAGACCTTCAAGTGACTTCACTAGGATCTGCAAAAATGTAACTCGAGGAATGCTTCCTAACCAAGTCCATTAATCATTGGCATGATTTCCCTGTTCTTACAAATCCTGCTGACAATGAAACAATACAACTGCCAGAAGCTTAAGACTGTTTCTGGCTGTTAATAGCAACCAGTGTGTATCATAGAACAAATGTCAAACAGCCAGGGTATTCTGTGTTCTCTCTTCTTGAATGTTATTTGATTAATGTTGGTACACTCAGCTTTCATGAAGAAAGATTTACTGAGGGGAAAACATGATAGGCACAATACTGCAATTTACTGTACCTTGTGAATAGCAATAAATCAGCAACTGGTTCTGCGGATTCTGAAGTCCATGTGAGGAGCTCTGGGGATCATGGGGTTTATAGTAGACTCTACAGAGAGTCTAGATGTCAGGTCACAGAATTGTTGGGAAGATTAAAGGGCTAAAAAATACCTGTAAAATAAATTCATATAGTAAATTCAAAGGTTTTTAAACCCCTAAAAGACATAGATGACCTTGTTGGATGTGGTGCAAAATAAAACCTTTACAACTGTATGCAAGTAAAATATTTTTTAGAATGCTATACGGTTTGGATTTAGAGTTTAGTACCAGTCTATTGTGTCTTAACATGGTCTTGTCATTAAACAGTGTCTCATTCTAGTTTGAACTGGTCTTGCTTTTTTATTTCTATTTCTATTATAGGCTACAATGATGTTTTTTGTTGATCTGTTTCATGACAAATTAAATAGATTTAATTTCCTTGTTTCTTTATTGGTAAGAAGATTACTTGGACCCAATCCTGGTTCTTTCTGTAATCCTTTTAAATTTGGAAGTGATGGTTTTAACACATGGAGATCAAAACTAGGTATGGGATGGTATTTATGTCCCACTTGATATGAAAGGATGTTAATGCCTCTCTGTATGAATAATCAAAGTACAAAGATGAACTCCTGAATCGTATTTGGAATGCACATGCATATGTTGCATTGCATTTGGGGATGGTCTCATTCATTTTTCCATATTTTGAGATTTTTACAGAGTAGTTCATGTTTTTGGAAAACACTTTTAACAAAGTAAAAATGTCTTATTGAGAGTATTTCAAAAAGGACACACCTTATTTGCCAAGGTTGAAAGGAAGAATCCTTGATTTTCCCTAGTCTTTTAAAGAAGAAATCTTTTGTTCTGATTTTTAAAGACACAGTAGTGGAAGTTTTTGTTAATCTGTGATGGGGCACTATGTAGATGTTGTCATTCCTTGGTGATAAAGTGTCATTAAGTCTTGTGGAATATGAAGTAATGGAAAAGAACAGCTATGATCAGAAAGTACTGCATGCATTTCAAAATTTCTTCCTCATCCCAAAAGCCAGAAAGTGTGAGGCAGCTGCCTAAATATAGGTGCATACTGTCACTGCAGGTGCCCTAAAATTTTGAAGGTATAGATGTGACATTGAACTTGCAGTTTCTACCCTTCTAAAATAACAATTAAGGTCAAGTAGGAACCCATTCAGAATGTAAAATAACACTAAATAGCTTTATTAAATAAAAATTAAATCTCCTCCTGGATACTTTTGGTGAAGTAAAATAGGTTGTTGTGTTTCTAATCCAAGATTGAGCCTTGTGATCTGTACTCCAGGTGTTTACTATTGTTATCTCACTTTTCTGGCTGAAGTTGAGCCTGGTGCTGATGGCAAACTGTATTAAGAACCAGGAATTTCAGTATGCAGATGATGCAACAGCTGTGCCAAGTGGACAGCTCAGTCATTTCTCAAGAGGTTTTTGCTCCTGGAGCACATTTATGTGCAGTCTTAATTTGTTCTCTTTGGAAGATCTTGCTCAAGGATATCTAAACACTGACCAGTCTCTTCTCCTGGAGCAGAAGACCAAATCAGTCTTTCTGCGTGTATAAAGCCTTGCTGTCCTCTGCTGGTATGTAATACAATTTTTTAATTTTTTGAAAAAACATTTGAGCTTGTCTGAGCCCACTTTTCTTCAAACTACTGTTCTTTGTGACCCTTTAAAGCTTGGTAAACTTGGTGTTTGTTTGGTTTTTTTCTACCTGTGCTTGAGTGACTTGAGTCAATGAGGCCCCAGTATGTCTCTGACTGCCCTGCTGCCAGAGGTCTGCAGGCAGCGGGGAGAGAAGGTGTGAAACAGAAGGGCTGTGGGTGCAAGGAATGGAACCTTATGTAAGGGTGAGGTGGTGGGTGGAAGCAGGGTGAGACTTTGTCATGCTGAGAATAGAAGACACAAGTTTCCACAGAGAAAAGAGGCTGCCCTGGCCTCTCACAACAGCTTGTTAAAATGGGTCTTGCAAATGCTGTAGTTAGAGATTTACTCCTAGACTGGGAAGGAGATGTCTTTGAGCAGCAAAGGGGATTGTGCCCCAGCCTGGGCCAGGATGGGCAGGTCAGGAGTGGCGAGGAGTGGAGCACTGCAGGATGACTCAGGGGTGCAGAACAGCTGGGCACATCTGCAGAAACTTCCCGTGCAAGTCACCACCTTCTTTCTGGTTGTTTTGAGATGGCCCTTAAACCCGACAGCTGTGGAAATACCACAAGTATACATCTATATATAGATGGAGAGGCTCAAGTGTGGGCCAGAGTGCTATCTCCATCACCCTCCCCCAAGGCAGACAAACCAAAAAAAGCACATGAGGCCACAAGTCCACCCCCAGGCTGAGTAACATTCAGCCTCTGTGGGCAGAGACAGGCGTGGGATCACATCACCAGGACCTCAAAAACCAAAGTGCTCCAAATCAAGGAAAAATGCAAGAGGGGGCAATGGGAAGTTGGGGAACAAAGGGTTTGGCGTAAAAAACCCCCCCAAAACAGAACTGAAAGTGTGTTCACAGAGGAACCCACACCAGTCAGACAGACACCCCTTAGTCACAAGATAAGCAGTAGCTGGAGTCAGGGAGACTTGAGATAGCTGTCCTGGGCTCTTTTGCACCTCCTTGCATCCCAACTTAGCTTGTAAATCACTGGTTATTTCCAAATGAGGGAGGAAATATTGCAGTCATTAAGAAAATAGTTTTTATTCCTATTCTTTCCTTTCAAATCTTATCCTGTCTCATGACAACCCTTTTGAATCATACTTTTTTTTTTTTTTTTTTTTTTTTTTTTTAGGCAGTCTGGGGGTTCAGTCATTCTTTTGCCATCAAAAAACTTTTGTTGAAAAATCCTGGCCTTGGCATACTAAAACACAGTTTTTTTCAGACTGTTCATTCATATTGCAGGGCCTGAACTTATAAGGGCCTTACTGACGAATGAGGTACAAATAAATTGAGAGTAAAAAATGTTCTCTATTCCAGCCATATCTGATGAAAGCCTCCTCCAGCTCTGCATCCCTGCCACCTTTCTATGCCCCACTTTGCAGATAGTTTGTGCATGGTGTTTTACAGGTTCCTTATCCAACCTACCGAGACAATATTCAGCCCAGTCTGCAGCCTGGGAAAAAAAAAAAACCCAACAAAAATGCTGTGTTTTCTCAAAATGTTCTCTCTCTTCCTCAGGCTTTTGCAGTGAGGACTTGATTTTCTGCTCAGCAGCTGGGAGATGAGCACATGTTTAAACACTTTCTGAATTGGCCTTCTTTCCTGAGGAGAGGACATGTGACATGTTCTGTTGCAAGCACAGAGTGATACATGGGTGCTTAGTGTGTAGAGGTTAAAGAAATTGTTTAAGAAACCTTCCTTTAATTAGCTCGATCTATCTTCCCTTTCTGTGGCCTCTCTTGCCATGAGTTACGAGTTATTTAATGTAGCATCAAGGCACGGGCTTATAGCTCCCATAAATGATGGATATTTAGAGAGATTATTTGACAGGCCACAGTCAACATTGCCTTAGAGAGTACGCAGGAGAGTTTGGAAAACACGTGTCCCAGGTACATAAGTGCCCACTTAGTGGAAAAATGTTTTACTGTTGTAACAGGCTGGGACACCGTGGTAAGATGGTGCTGTGAGCCTTTAAAGGGCAGCTTTTAAAAGTGAGAGAAATACTCAAAAGTACACATTATTCTGGCAGGAGACAGTATCCATCTGGGTGCTTCAGATGAAAAGGGGGTTACCCCTCTAATGGCCACCTTGGCCCTCTTTTGTGATCTCTTTAAATGTGAGGTAGAGAGGTAACACAGGCATGGGGTTGGAGAGATTAGAAACTGTGACAGGAAGGTACCTACACAGAGAATGTTCTTGAGAGGGTGTAAGCTTTTGTTCACCTCTTCTCTTGCTGTGTATTTTAGCCTCATGCTGTACCCAAACCCATAATCATTTTTCATTTTTGTATTTCATTGCTAACCTTAATCAATAGCTGCAATGCACAATCCCAATGCTTCTCCCTTGGGGGTTCAGCTGGGAACTGAAAAACAGGATGCTGGAGAACCAGCCCTCACAGAGACAAAAGCCTTTGCTTCAGATTTGGTCATTCATGGCTGATTTCTGTGTCAGTTTTAGTCTTTTTTACACTAAACTGGTGCTTATTGTTGTGAATGAAACAGAAGCACACCTGAGTTTGAAGCATTAATTTAAAAAGACACAGAACTTCCTTGTACACATAATAAACAACTTGTGAACTCCTGTTTTCAAGCACAAGAAGTTCTCCTTCCTGCTCTGCTTCCTTTTCAAATCAGTCAAAGCTCTAAGAGACAAATTTGTCCCTAAAACTTCAATACCCTGAGACAGTCTTCAACCAAAGCACAAAGTGTAAACAGATGGTTTGTCTTGTTTAAGGGAAGAAATCTTATTTCCTGCAGTGATGTGTAAAAAAAGGCTGAAGATGGCTGTGGGAGGGGCAACCCAAAAGGTCACGGAAACAGTATTGTTTGCTATACTTTGGAGCCTCTAAAGGGATTCAAAAGAAGCAGAGTACAGAGGAGCTAATTAGCTGCTGGCCCAGCCAGGCCAGCTAAAATAAATGCTTTTTCAGCCTGGTGCCTCCAATTCACTTAGCAGTATCTGCATTTCTGTGTTTTTCTTTCCAAAAGATCATATTTACTGTGGAAGCTCAGTTACACATCTGTTCACCTTCCAGAGCTTTCCATACCATCCTCTAATCTTCATCATGGGAACAGAAGCTGCTGTCTTGCCTGTGTCCTCCCTCTGTACCTCATACTGGCTTCCATCTTCTTGAAAATCTGTGAGACAACAGGGGCAACCTGGGCTCCTCTGTTGGTTGCCTCTTCTTTTGCTGATACCTGCTGGCTCCCAGCAGCTCTCTGAGCTGTCAGTCCTACCTGACAGACAAGCCTGGTGGCTTCTCCCACCATGGTGCCTCAGAAAGAGGCTTGCATGTGTCTATAAAAATGTTTTTAAATAGTTCTAGAACATTGATATCTGGCATTCACTGAAATATATTTAAAATTTGCTTCAAATGTCGTATGTTCTAATTATTAGGAGGATGCAGATGGTTTAGAACACAGCTCAAACTCTAATTAGAGCAAATGCTAGATGTTCTAACTTAATTTTAAAAAGTCATTGAGTCTCAATGCCAACAGAGCTATCTCTAAAGCTGCCACAAGGTGGTACTACAGTATTTTATAAGATTTTGATATTTTGGTATTAAAACAACTATTTTCTTAGCAGAGGTGCAATGTAGAAGAGATGAGGATGCAAAAAGATGCGTTTATTTGAAGATGATGCCCCTTTTCTGCTGCAGAACTTGAAGAACTTGGCACTGCCCCTGCAGAGACATCAGCAGCTGGGTCTGTCTGACAGCAACAATTTAACCAGGCACCAATATTTGTAATTTGCTCTCCTGCCATAATTATGCAAGATGGATTGTTTAGGTGTTGAAATTTAAGCAGAATAATGTTTTCCTAACAATGATATCTGCCTAAAGAAGTAAATTAATTTTGATATCTGTCCTGATTTTTCCCCTTCCTTCTCCCACATTAGCCACTCTGAGGTTCTCCAGTTCTTCAGTTAAGGACAGATTGTGCCTGGATTGTGCCTGAATTGTGCCTGGATTGTGCAAAGACATTCCCCTGAAAATGCCAGGATGTTTAAGTGCCAAAGGAACAAGAAGCCTGGACACTTTTGCTGCCTGGGAACTAAGCACCAGCTTGGTGTCCATGTCAGGTGGGGTCAGCATCCAGCTGGAGTATGGGCAGAAGGGAATTCTTTAGTGGTGGAAATCCAGCTGCTGTGCCAGTGGGGATTACTCCTCTGGTCCATATCTGAGTATCCAGTCTCACGGGAATTCTGTCCTTTCTGTTGGAACCAACACTGCCAATCTTTACAAAGCCTCAGTCTGTATCATGTAGCTGTGAGCCCATCCCTCCAGTCCCTTGAATGTCTTATTCCCCCCTTTTCTATAAACTTACTAATTTTTTTTTACTATTATTTATTATTATTGTCTCCATGTGACAAGATACATCCTGTGCTTTGGTTTTAATCTACTTTAAAATTCATACTTCACATCTTCTTGGCTGAGACACTGTATTTATGCTCTTCTCTTTAATGTTTCTTCATAAATCAAACCTTCGTAGCCCTAATTAGCCAGTCACCGAGTTCCTGCATCTCTCAGATAACTGAGGTGCCTCCAATTTCAAAATGCCAGTGTATGGAAATTTTAGATAGCAACAGCCTGTTGCATGCTGATAAGATTTTTAAAAAGAAATGAGCCCTAAATAGTTCCAGACTGCAGGATTCTAGACATGTGTTGACTTCTAGGACTCTCTGTGGATCTGTATGCTCAGATCCATCTGAACTGCTTTTGATTCTTGAAGCAAAGCTCAGTGGGTAGTTCTCAATGCAAGGCCATGCCCTTCTAATTCAATTTCTGGACTCTGTGCTCTCATTGAAACCCAAGGGACCATTGTATAAATGTTATCTATGGGCTCAGATTGATGGCTTTGGTGGGAGTTAATACAAACATGTGAATAAACAGGTTCCTGCACCAAGGCACACGTCTTTCAAGTACATTGCTACAAACGATCGCCAGCCCAAGGGGCTGCATTCCAAGCTGTCTTCCCTCACTTTTATTGGCTTAACATTTATAAAGTATTATAAAGCATTTCTATTCCTCTGTCATTATCCTGATGCCTCTGTTCAGCTTCTCTGCAATTATGTTGTACTCACCTCCCTTTTTAATGCCAGTGGATTCAATTTGCATATGCATTTCCCTCACTTTTATATAATTGAAGAATTTAAGAGATCTCTAATGGGCTGTAATTCCTTTTGTCATTTCTCTTTGTTCCTATGGACTGCCAACAAAAGATCAATCCCTCAGTTAGTTTTAAATACACAATTTAAAAAAAATGGGTAGTAATACAAAATAATATTGAAATGCATTACAAAAATAAGATATGAGATACAATATTCTTGTACAATAAAACCAGACAATTTTATAGCACAGACTGCAATGTTTCGTAATGCTTTGTGAACACTTTGTGCTCTGTAAACACTTTGATGAGAAACAGCCCTTTGGAAATTGAAGTTCATCAGAAAATTCCTATGCATAAAACCCTGCTTATACAGAGGATAGCAAAGTGTGAATTAATTCATATATCCACCCATTCCAAAAGGAAACAAATCAAACCACTCCCTCTAAGAAAGAAGCAAAGGGTTTATTTTTGTAATTATTAAACCCACAGATATCATTGCCCTGTAAAATGCATTTTTAGATTATAAAATAATAATGATGGTAGACATGTGGGGTTTTTAGCTCACTACTGTTTGGGGTTAGATTTGTTCCTTTTTTACTTATAGAATTTTTCCCCATGAGTTACTAGGAGACTAAGTACTGGCTGCTTTAAGGGTGCTTGTCATAAATACGTATTATAAAGTTGGCTTTTCACAAGGTGTGTGCTGTATGATTAATAACGTTGTAGTAAGGATGTAAGTTTTTATTTCTGCTATTAGTAAAGAAAACTAGACATAGTGGTAGTAGTTGACAGAGTGTGCTTAAACTGTCTGTTTGGTCGGGATAACATCCAGGGAACACGTAGAGAAGAAGACCCTGCTATTGATACACCAACTAGCAGCATCTGCCACCTGAAGAGAGTCTGGACCAAGGCCCGAGCTGGAGGTGATAATGAAGACACAGCCCACAAACACATGTGCTCTAAAAAGGCAAACCCGAGGAGGGACCATGCAAAACAGTTCCTGGAATATGGAAACTAGTTCATGGAAAAATATGAATATTCAACAGACTGATGCAATAGAAAGGGGATTTAAAGAATGTCTCTGATACAGCAGGTGGTGGACTTGGCTAAATGCTTTTTTTCTATCTATCTCCTAATTGTCTTATTTTCTATTAAACTTATTTCTTAAAATTTACATAGAAAGTGAACCTCGTTTTTCACAGTGCTTGACCAAAACAAAGAGGCGGCTGAAAATTCAGAGGGGGAGATAACGTGAGTTTTGGTGCAGGTAAAGGACAGAGCTGGGAGCAGCTTCGCCCTCTTGCTCTCGGCATTGGAGAGAGGATGGCCAGGCTGCTGCTTGCTGCGGGAGGAGTACGCTGTCACCAGAATGTCCAGTCCTGGGAAATCTACCATCATCCGCTCCCCTGCCCTGGGATTCTGAGCTCGTCCGCCTGCCCTGCTGGCGCTGGACCAGCCCTGCCCCACTGTCACAGCTTCTTCAGCTCTGCTCTTTTTACTACAGTGTGACCCTGCACCCCCCTGCCCTGCCGGGGACATCCTGCCCCTGCCCTGCCAGGGACATCCTGCAGTTCCAGCCACCAGCCCGGAACTCTCCACTCTTCCAACCTGGTGCTTTGAGGGTCCTGCAGGGGCACTGAGATCAAACTGCCCCAGATTTTGTGAAGCAAAGCCCTCAAGGTTCTTGGTACTGTTTTGTTATTAATACTGTAGTTGTTGTTTTTGTTTGCTTTCTCATACATACTAGTAAAGACCAGTTATTCCCATACCTCTGCCTGAAAGCTCCTTTAATTTTCTAAATTATAATAATTTGGAGGGAAGGGATATGAATTCTCCATTTTGGAGGGAGGTCCTGCCCCTCCCTAGCAGATACCTGTCTTTCAAACCAAGACAACTTCACAGAAACCTGGGGAGATTTTTATGAGCCTTTTTTTAGAACCACAACCTTCCATTTGTGCCCTCCTTTACCATTCCTCTAACTCTAATTTCAGTCCAGTATAGAGACTTATTACCTCACCATGCATGGCAAGAAAAAAACAGTGTTAGTCCTAATAAAAATGAGAGAAAAGCTTGGAGGATTACCATTAACAGGCAACTGCAACCAGCAAGCATATTTTAAAATCAAATTATCTGGTATTTAAAATTTATGCCAAAATGCAATCTTGCTAGGAAAACCAATGTCTGTGGCAAGCAGCATTGTCACTGCAGCGGGATCCGCACAAAGGGTGAGAAAAGCTGGAAACAAGGATAAATATCAGGAAGTATAAAGTATGATCCAAGTACAGTTTGTTCTGGTAGTTCCTGTCTCAGAAGATATAATTTCTAATACTGAGTCACTATCAACAGTGAAAAACATTTGGGGCTGTAAAAGGTGTCAACATTAATGAGTCTGTCTAGTTTGGAATATGTTGGACTTGCCATTTGACATGAAAAGATGTCATGTCACAAACACCCCTTTTATGCCATTTATCAAGCTGCACTTCTCATTTTTTTGCCCTAAAAAGCTCAGCTCTGGCAGAAAATTCAGTAAGTACAAGAGTTTTTCACTACTGCCATTTTATTTCATTACAACAGGCAAAATGATTGAATGGAGATCAAAATCCAGTCCATTTGTTCTGGAAATTAAATTCAAATCAATTTGAAGCTCTTCCCATTGTACAGTTGCTGATGGCACTTCAAGACAAAGTGGTAGTAGCACTGTGCAAATTCAAAATGGGCTTGAAGCAAGATCAATCCCTTTGTGGTGAGGAGCCTGGGCAAGAGACCAGGAAAACAAAGAGCAGAACTTAGGAAAATGCTGGTGTTACAAGCAGCAGTGTCCTGCTACCAGGCAAAATGCCATGGGCTGACATTTCCTTGTTTATGTGATGTCACTTTACAGTGTCAAGAGCATTTCTGGGGTTTTCTGATGTCAGCCCACTCAGCCTGCATTTGCCTATGCATCTTGTTTCTTGAATGTAATGTTTTAAATAACAAACTAGTTCAGCCTTTCAAAAGAGCTACCCCTAGTCTGTGGTGTGAAGAGTGAGCTTTCTTGAATTTGTGACATTTACACTTCTTCTCATTCTTTCTATTTTATATGATCAATTTAGAAGCAAGTGCCCTTTGAGTCCTGGGTATTTCTCAAGGTTAGTGGCAGAAATATTTATAAGCAGATGAAAATAACTATTAATAACATTGTTTATGTGTGGTGATGGCCTCAAGACCAAGGGCTCTGTAGCCTGTAGTTAATGCAGTACAGTTATTTTATATCTTGGAGGGATAAAAAATAATGCACTTTTATAAAAGTCTTTTTGCTGCTGGAATTTGGTTAAGAATTAAAAGGTGAATTCACTGCAGCTCAGCCTTGAGATGATTGATCAGTGTGGGAGACTGGGCTGGGAAATCTTCCTGTATCCTGTCTTGCTGTATTCTCCATGCAGTTGGAGTGATGGAGGGGTTTCTGCAAAACATTTTTTTGTCCAAATACCAAATCATTTAAATTCTATATTTCTTCTATTCTCTCCGCGAAAACATGACTTTTCGTTATGCTTTTCGACAAAGCATAACGTATTTGAAATTATTCAGGAAACAATTTATTTATGGATTCCCCTCCTCCTCTTCTTCCCTGGTTTATGAGCCTTTAAGTTGTAACCACTGTATTAGGAAAAAAATGTTTTCCCTACAGTTTTACTGAGTACTTGCTTTTGTTTGTCTTTCCAGGACAGTTATGCATAGTAGGGAAACTATTCATAGAAGTAAAAATAACCTCCATGCAAATCTAAATGGAAACAGATATGGATTGAGAGACAAATCCAGCTCTACTCATTTTATATGCAAATAACCTAACCCATGCAATATAGGAAAAAAATTAAAAGACAATGTCTCTTTTAGTACAGAGAAATTATGACACTGCATCTAGAAACCATAGCAACAATATAAAATAAAGTAGGGAAGCATTTGATCTGGTATTGACTCATTTTTCTTACTAAAGATCAAAGCATCCAGGGACTCTTTTGAAATATGTAATAATACATTAAATCTAATTTCCAGGGCCTAATATTATAGAAGTTGAAAAGTTGGGAGAAATGGAAAAGAAACTTTGCTGGGAGGTGTTTCTTCTCAAACTGAACAGCTTCAGAATACTTAACGTAGAGCTTTCAGCGATAATTTTAGTGCCACTTGTCAGTTCGCCATAACATTTTCTGTTACTAAATAAGTATTTCCAATTAATTCAAAATTACCATATCAATTACCGTTCCTAGGCAGCGCACTATTTACTGAATGAAGATGAATATGCATAAGGATCTATTTTTCATTACTCAATTCCATTTTTCTTAATGAGTACAGGCTGCTTCTTGGAGTTACATGAGACTGGTGTCAGCAACTGTGACAACACCTCTCTTCATGGTTTTCTCCCTGCCTTGTTTTTCAGTAAACCAAAAGGCAGAAAATATGCTTCAATTTCAGATCCATAATGTGGTTTAAAATTCCACCAGCATTGCAGAGTCTAATAATCATTCAGAAATAAAGATATTACAGTGATTTCATTAATTTAATTCCCCTGCCTTGTCTTTGAAGGAGTCAAATTATTATAAATGGTAGGCTTCTCTTTTTAAGACAAAGCAGCAAAGTCTAGATATAGCAGCTGCTCTCCCCCAAAATCCAGAAAGATTTTTTAGTCAAAAATGGTTAATTTTGGCATGTAGTCTTCAGAATTCCTGGAAGTTTTAAATGTCTAGTTCAGGCTGGATTTTATTGTCTTGTGTCTGATCTAATCCCCACAGAGGTGAGCAGGGACCCTTCTGGCTCATGGACCATAGTTCACATGATTTCTCACAAGCTAGAGCATTTCTAAAAGTGTGTGGTGCAGAGAGAAGATAAAAATCAGGAAGTCACGAGCCAGTTTTGACATGCACATGTAGGAAAGTTGTCAAACTGGGTGTTTTGTAACTGCTGCTCACTGGAATGGTTTGGCTGCACCAGTGTCATTCATGTTTGGATAAATTGCAGCAGTTGCTGAATGTGTTTCTGCCTCTTTCCATGACTGAAGTTCATTTCAAAAGATGTATACTCTAAAAGACCTGGACTGGGTCAAGAATCACCTACAGACATCTCACCAAGAGTGAGCTTTACAGAAAATACAGAAATCTATTTTATCTACAGAAAATAAGGGCAGTGTGAGAAGGGCCTTGTTTCCCCAGTGGAGAGCTCATGGAGGAAGAGGATGAGCAGGGTGTGGGTGAGCTGTGGGGACAGGGCCCTGGCTCTGACATCAGTCCCAACACGTCAAGAGAGCCTTGCACTGAAAATGGCTCACTGAAAATCCTCCTCACACGTTAGGTGGGTTCTTAGAGTGATGGTTGTCTTACTTAGCAGCAGACACTGTTCCAGGAATTCCACCTACTGACCTTTTTTGTTTGTTTGGATCAAGATCCAAACAAAAGCCTAAGAGATTCTCATTCAAAGCCTGTAATTATGTGTGTCTGTTCAAGTATGCTTTTGTATTACAGTGTTGACAGAGAATTTTCTGGCAAAAGAGAAAATACTGAGTTATCATCTCCAACATGTACAGAAATGTGTTGAATTTAACAAACCTTTGATGAGACATACAGAAGAGTGTCACATAATCCTGTCTGCAGCTGAAAATATACCTGCCTGCATTTAATTTGTTGTCCTGAGCTTCAGAGCAACCTGATATCAGTCCTTTGTTGAGGACAATTTTCATTTATTATCTTTATGTACATGCCTATTATTTTTCTATGTATATTTAATAAATATAAAATGCATGAATAGAATGAAAACATAGACTGTATGCTTTAATTGTAAACCTGGGATGCTCCTGTCATGATATAAGCATGATGGATGTGGGGGGATCTCTGAGTCTAGATGCTGTTGGAGCTTTAGGATTGGCACTGCATGAAGAAATTGGGAATTTTTTTTTAATATGTGGTATTCACTTTGTGTTTTTTACTCTCATTTCTATTCGGTAGGATTTTTTGGTACATCTGACTTTTGGTGCTGAACAAGATTGAGACTTTTTGGCAAAGTTCAATCTAAATCCTCTAAATGACACTTCAGTTCTTGGCCTTTCCTAAGTCAAACTATCAGAGCTTGGATGCTAATCCGTGACCTTTTTTTGGTGATGTAGGAACATGAAGCAGCAGTTTTAGACCTAGGAAGTAAAGAGAAATAAAGACTTCTGTCTCCCGTTTTTCACACCTGGGTGTTTTCAAACACTTTCTGAAATAGATCTTTTATATTGCTTAAATGATAAGTTACATTAGAGAAGTTTTCAGAAATTTGATTGCTAAAATCCAAACCATTTCAATATGCTGTAGATGTTTTTGTGTAATTGAATATGATATAGGCAGATAGTGCTCTGAGGGTTTGAAAAATTACTCATGAATGGCAATCAAATTGCCTTTGGATATATATGAATTTATAGTGATCATTTATTTAATTTCTGCCAAGTTCATCTCACGTTTAGCATCTGAAACAGATTAATAAAAATGTTGTGAGGCTTGATCAACAGCAAAAGTTTAATCAACTTTGTCAATTAGAAATACCAAAGTTTTCATTAAGAGGTTATGAAAGAATCAGTACTGTTAAGTCACCCTTGAGTCAGGGATGCTCCTTAGAAGTGCCATTCCTGTACATTTCTCTTAAAAATATTCTAAATAAATTGAAAATATGTTAAAATCATTAATGGTTCTTCACTGTGTAATTATTAAAATTAATGTCATATGTGAAAATGTCAAAAACTATCACCTCTTTTGACAATAATGGTGCTGTTGATAACGGAGGATCAGTCAGACATCATGTGCACGCGATGCTTCCTGATATTGTTTTTATGCAGTTATCAGAATAATGGCACACATTATTTTTATCATGTTTGACTATTGTATATATGCTTGTAACTTCTCCTTAGGCTGTGTTTTCAAATGGCCAGGAGCTGGAGCTGGAACTCCCTGGCAGCTGTCATTCTGGCACTTTCTATCTCTGTGATGGGGTAGAGCCAGAAGTGGGAAAGTTTATAGGGGCACAGAGAGAATTGTGAGATTTCATTACCACCCATTTGTTTTCAAGGCACTTTTTTATCCTTAGGTCCCAAAAGATTGGTAGCACAGAAATTTTGGGTTTCTACTTGCTTCATCTCGCCCTACTACGAAAAGTGGTATGATCCCACCTCTTCCTTTTAGTGGAAATTTTCTGTTCTGGAAACCAGGATTTGGTTTGTTGGAAGGGAAGATGACCTGCTACACCTTTGAGTAAGTGCCATACTTTGGGCATTTACGCCTGGCTGCTGCCTGCACTGTGCCTTCAAGCAGCAGAGAGGTGCCAAGGCTGCACCGCAGGCAGGAGTTGGGGGCATTATCACCGCGAGACGAGCGGCAGCTGTGGCGCAGCAAGAGGAGCCCACATCCTCTTTGTCACTTAACCTCAGCCTTCGTGTTCATTTCTCTGCTAACCACCAGTGCTGGGGGAGAAAGAAAAGACAAGAAAAAGAAATGCTGACAGCAAAAATTAAAACTAGGTGACAGACTAGAAGTTTGGTATCAAAGAATAGATATTTTTCACCCAGGATTTTAACCTCAGTGCATAACTTGATGCAGTGTATTCAGGCTTTCAGGCTACTTATATCCTTTATGGTCTAAATGAATTGATTTCTTAATGTAGTTTGATAAAATAGAAAGGATATTTTGCACAGAGGATGTGGTGGTGTGTAGAAGGTATGAGCAGAGCTCCAAACAGGGCAAGTTTCCTGGAGATTCCTGGTCCTCAAAAGCATCAAATTAAAATTAATGATTTTTTTTTTCTTCTTGAAAAGTCTTGTTGCTGTGTCTTGTATTTCGAATTTTTTTCCATAGGAAAGATTATTTCTGCCCTCTATAGTTTTAAGTATTCTTTCTTCGATACCATGACATAGCTCCTCCCTTCATCTAAATATGTGCAATAATCCTCCAAGACCAGTGAATTTGATCAGTGTGTGCATCTGTAGATACCTGAAGATTGCGAGTTTCAATCATAACTTGCCGGTTTGAAAGATAACACCATGACTGAATCCTGCTTTACATGTTTACTTTACAGTCTAAAGCTGTTTCTTATGCCTACTTTTCTGCTTATCTGTATTTTATTGAAATGAAATTAGTAAATGAATTTCATTGGTAGCAATTAGTGAAATTATTTCTTCATGAGTACATGGGGGGACAGTACCACCAATATATTTGGAAAAGCAAAGAAAATTAATTAAGAGAAAATGTGCTAAGGAAGATTTACTCAGTGGTGGTTTTCTTCCCAAATACCTATGCAATTAATAAATGAGAATTTTCAATAAAAAATTAAATTAACACAAAGAAACTTGAAGACCTTCTTATTGAAGACAGTTGTATTACGAAACATTAATTTGCTCTGAATGCCAAGAACATTTGTTATAAAGCAGCTGCCTATTTTGACCATATCTCTATGTCTCCTGTTTTGAATCAGTATAAAACATGTTTAAAAGAGGATTTAAAATTTTTTGCAAGCTACAAATAAGATGACAAATGAAGGAGTAAATGTATTCCAGTCTCCTGAAAGGGATTTATTTTGGAGGCCATACTTCTAAAGAGGAATCAACAGCAAACAAGAAAACTAAAACATTCTGCTTAAAAACCTCAAATCTCTTTGAAAAGTGAACCAAACACTAAAAAAAAAAAAAAGGCAAACTTTTTTATTAGGAAGGTAGCTCAAGTGTCTAGCGTATTACCTCCTGCTGCTTGAATATTTATCTACTGTTATTAGAAAGCATCATGTGCAGTTTGTACTTAAACACAAGCTGGCACAGGTGAAAGTGGCTTCTGCAATCACTTAAATAATGACTAATTATCTGTACTGAATTGCAATGGGAAACATCATCAATTCCTAAAGTCTCAGTGTTTTTCCTCACAGAAACGGGAGCCATCTCTTCTGATTTCTGTCCTGGTGCTTCTTCACCAGTTCCTTGTACACTTCTGATCTCAGAAACCTGGGAAAAGAGTCCTTTGCCATGAGACAGTAGATAGAGCTCTGAGCAGCATCAAAGCAGCTGAGGGTGGGCTCAGAGATATTCTGGGAGATATCATTTTTGGTGTGGAAGTCAATATTAATCTGTAGGAAGAAAGGAGCATGAAAGCAGTGTCAGTTTGTTCAGAAAGTTGAGGTCTGTTTGTGTCCAGGACACAGGCTGTATCTGAATTTCCTCCCAAATAATCCGACTGATGCAAATAAACAGGAAGATCATCCCTTCCTTTTCTAGCAGACTGAATTCTTAATTTTATTTGGCTCTTAAAAAGATGGCATCACTGAAAAAAAGAAGGGAAAACTTGCTTTTCCTTCTCAACTTTCTGCCAAACCAAATCCTATGGAGTAGAGTAAATTAAAGGTGAAGGTACACAGCATAATTTTAGATTTTGGCCCTATGTATTTTTAAGGATTTTTTGGTTTTTAACAATAATATTTGCTTCCAATCATATGTAAGACGTGGGGACATTCAAAGCACTGTTGCTAGCAAAGGCAAAAACATCAGTGTAAAAGTTTAAGGTGCAGAAAGTGAATAATGGTTAATAAGCAATTCGTTCTTTCACAGTAAGCCTTTTTGAAATAATGATAAAATTTAATTCTGTGATGGAAATTTTTGCATTCTCATCATGTCAACAATACCTATACAAAAGAACAAATGCAGTCATACACCTACTAATACTCTGGTACCTTAAATATGGAAGAAATGGTGCTTACTGCATTATGAAAAATAGTTAGAGAAAACAAACTATACTGAGCAAAAACTTCCTTAAAACTTCAGGCAGAAATTTCAGCAGGTGAGGTAAACTTATTCCCCCATGTGAAGAATGTAAAGTGTAATGTAACATCTTAGCTTCAGACTTGCACACGGTGTTTACCTGGTAGATAATGGACATGAAAATGGGAGTTACAGCCAGGTTGAATTGTATTTTCTGTCATTCCAGGAGGTCTGGATCCAACCTTTCCACATCATCCCTATCCTCAGCACCCAAAGCACACACAGAAAAAACTCTTTACCTCCTTTGGAGCATCAGCTTGTATAAAGTCAGAATAAATCTTTTGGGCTTTCGAGGCAATCTTGGTGGAGGATTTGGTTTTCTTGAAGTCCTCACAGGCCAGCCAGAACTCCACATTCTCCTCACTGAACTCGGACTTCAAAAATGTCCGAAAAGCTGCCAGGCCCTCTGGGGAAAATGCATCAGATAGTGGATGGAGGAAATTGATAGGCCGGTGCAATTTATGTATGTGCATACTCACACATGTTTGTAAATATAAATATAAATATAAATATAAATATAAATATAAATATAAATATAAATATAAATATAAATATAAATATATTTACAGTATATGTATAGTGTAACTTATGTATCTGCCACTCTTTTACATGTCAGCCAGCAGTCAGGTTGGAGAAGCTGCTGCAGAGGAAATAAATAGGAGATTAAATCATAGTGCTCATAAGGGGGCTACTAAGAGAGTTTTTCAGGGAGTTGCCAACCAAGGATTCCTCCCAAGAGCTGCCTGCTGTGGTTTGGACTCTTTAGCACTGGTGCATTTGTTAAAGGGGGAGCCTGGAGATTTTGGTCTTCAAAAGGATTTGTAGAGGGTGGAAAATCAGAGATTTGAGGCTGACTCCTAGGTTGAGGAGCAAATAGAAATGTAGGTCACACTGTGCTAGTGTGTTCCCCCCACAACTGAGGTTCCCTAATGGGAACCTGAATGGGGCTTTCATCTCCTTGCAAGGAAAGATTAAGACTTGGATAAAAGATGGACTCCTTGTTACTTCTTCATTCCTCTTTTTATATTTTTTTCACTTTGAAGGGGAAAAAATGAAACAAATAAAGCTTTGTTTGGAAGAAACTGTTTTAAAATTAATCCAGATCACAAGCTCTGAGTAAAGAAAGTTGACAGTACCCAAATTTAATTATGTTCGTCAAGTTGATGCTAACCAGGAACAGTGTGGAGGCACCCCAGGGTCCAGGCCACAACATTACTGCAGGGAAATGGGGCAGGGGCAAGGAAATTTCCAAGTTGCATGTGGTTTGTGGTGTCAGGTTTGTAGAAATGGCATTTCTAGGAGAAGTGACTTTAGATATGCCATTTTTTGTTTGACTGAAAGTCACTGCACAACACGCATATTTCTCAGGAATACCTAAGAAAATGTTTGTGGGTTTTTTGTGTAAAAAATTATGAAAAATGAAACCATTGCAAGGGGAATTTAGCAGTTCCTGTAATAAAAACTATATATTTCATAGCATTTCTGCCTGCCCTTGAGCACAGAACAGAAGGTGTATTGTGTTTGCAGCTTGGACAAACCTCTTGGGACAGCAGCTCACCCACCTCCAGCAGCAGCTCTGGTCGGTTCAGTGCTTGTGGGGAGCTGAACTGGAGAGCAGTGTGAAAACCTGGCAGAAATGTAAGGCAACTGGGATGACAAATGCTTTAAAAACACATATATTTTTCTATCATTTCTTACCTTTATTGGCAAGTACTGTATCCACAGACTCAGACCAGGCCATGGTTTCCCCAGTGTTTGACCTGTGGAAACAACATCTACCCTTGAAAATAGCATTGTGGTCTTTGCCCTGTGCAGCCTGGGGTGGCTGAGAGCCTGGGGTGTGGCTGGCTGCTTGGAAGAGGGGCTCAGCCATTCATCCTACCCTACACACAGAGAAACAGGGATATTGGCACTGCTGATTTGATTATTCATCCTGGAAATATTCATAATGCTTGCAGTTGGTGAAGCTCTAATAAAGCATGGGTGAGGTAGGAATGTTCTAGAGAGCATAGTGAATTTCTTCTTGAATTCAAATGATTAGGCATTAATTTATATGGCACTTTTTGCTTGCAATGATTGGAATTATCTAAAATATTACCAAGCTAATACTAGCAGGAATCATGGGCCTCATACCAGCTTCTCAGTGTATAAATAATTGAGTGAATTCATAGTTTTGGCTCTTTCCCTGCAACTTGCTGTAAGCTTCTCCTAGACATAAGGGCAAACACTTTGTTCTGTATAAAATATTGTCAGTTTTCTTAAAAAAAAACCAAACCAAAACAAAACCCCAAAACCTCAGCACAAAAAATCCCAACCACTCTCAAGTTCTGTAAAAAAAGCTCCAAAGGGGGCTCTGAGAGCTCAGCTATCAAAACTCTGTTCTCTGAATTAGAGGTTGGTTTGAGATCTGTGTTCTGCAACCAATTCTCAGTGTCAGCAGTAATGGTATTTTCTAACTGAAAATTTATAAAGGGATCATACAACAGTGTCAGGATATTACATGGCTGTAGTTATAATTATTACAAGGCATGGTGACAGTGACACCTCAAACAAGCAAGCTTTTTAGTAGTTCTCCATACACTTGTATCCAGAGTGCAAAAATTATATTTTAGCAAGAAAAAATTGTGCATATTTATAAGTATATATAAACACATACATGAGGGAAGCTGGAGTGCAAATATAGTAAGTCTGTGAAAACACAAATGAAAACTAAACATAGCATGATATTGTACTTTGTGAGACATCATGTGATGATGGAATTAACTGGCAGAGAATTTCTTTTAGCAACAATAAGAAACTTTTATCTAATATATAACAAATTTTCAGGATTTTTATTAAATGCTTATTAGCTTTCTTGTCAAGCAAAAAAGCAAAATAAAGGACCAGGATAAACCAGACAGTTTTGCTTCTTGTTCTTATGGGTAATATTAGTTGTTTTAATATTTACTCACCGCTCAGAGAGTGATATCACTGACCATGTGGGACTTACTTGAATGGGAATGGCAAGCAGAATTGACAACAAGGAATCAAAATAGTCATATCCCCTTCAAAGGGGGAAGGAAAATAAAAGTGTACAGATTATTCAAACTTGGGTCCCGTCACGTAAATCTCCTACAATTAAAATAGCCATAAACAACAACTCACTTCACTGGCATTTTTTGTTCCACTGTTTGTATGTCTGACTGTCTCAGGGAAGGCAGAGTTTCTTTTTCTGACTGATCTTCAAGCTGAAGGTAATGTGACAGCAGGAACAATACAGTTAGCATGTGAATAACCAGACAGGACAATGCACATTGACAGACCATTTTCAACATTTTCTTTAAAATTATTTTTTTCAGAAACATGGCCTATTTTTAAGCAGTGCCATTCTCACCAAACAGTGGCCATAATACAAAAGGACTGGGGGCAATGGCAATACATTCCTTCCCGGGGTGACATGTGGTGGAGCAAGTCCCGAGAAGGGCAGGAGGTGGTGAAGGGGCTGAAGCACAGGTCTGATGAGGAGCAGCTGAGGGGGCTGCTGTTGTTTAGCCTGGAGAAAAGCCCCAGAGGGGACCTTATTGCTCCCTTGAACTGCCTGAGAAGGGGTTGTAGCCAGCTGCTGGTCTATGTAATCTGTCTCTTGCTCTTGATAATTATTCATTCATCCCCAGCTCTTTGCTTCCTCTGTATAACCCTGGCTGTCCCTCACTCTCCTGAACAAGCAGGCTTGCTGATTGATTTCTTGCCTCCCTCCAAATCTTGTCCTGAGGACAAATCCTTTACTCAGATTAGCCAGATTCCTGGTTCTCAATGTCTCCACTTGGTATAGACTTACAGGGGTTCAGGAACTGGGAGCCCAGCTGTGCCAACTTGCAGAGTTAGGGATTTTTGTCTTCTCAGTTGAAACACTTTATAACTAGTAGAGCAGTCTTAGGAGTTTAGGTCCCATTTGATTTTCCTCTATGGTACAGTCATGAGCAAAGTTGCCTCCTGTGTGTTGGAGAACATCTTTCTTATTTTAGCCATTTCCATCTTCTAAGGTCAGAAAGAAAAGCCCAAGCACCACATGCCATGTTTCACCCTTAGCAATGTTAAGAGGTTATTCCTTATCCTTACCTTTTGTAGATCTGTAAAAGAAGTTTCAGGCCAATCTATTTGATGAACTTCACATGGAACAAAAAAACCAGTGAATCTGGTCAACTGTGCTCCAGAAAGATGAAATCAGATGGAAACAGATATGGAGAGATGCATTCCTGGGACCAGCAGGAGAACTGAATTGTCTTGCAGGAGAAGAATGAAAGACCAGTTTGTCTCTAAGATGAAAGCAGAAAGGAGCTATGACTGCCCTCTGAATACAGAGAGGTAACCTGGTGAAAAAAATTTATTTTAGCATAGTGGTTATATTGACAGAAGAAAAAATGCATATAACCAGTGGACAAATTCAGACTGAAAACTGGAATAAGGTTTCACACAAACTGTTGTTTTTTACAATCTCCCAGTAGAATTTTTTGCCCTCTCTATTCCTCTGTACTTTGAAGATAGAGCTTCATATGTTTATGAGATTATTTTAAGTTGTTGTCTTCATTGACAGAACACTAAAAATGATTACCTAAAATGCCCTTTCAGTCCTACACATTACTAAAAAAGATTCCTGGCAGCAAGATACAAATCCTTTCTGTAACCCCTTAGCTTTGCATCTGCTTGCTTCTAAACATTATAGCAGAAGAACAGAAATGTTAATTATCATCATGATTTTCTGCCATGATTCTTATCTTGTTTAGTTGGTTATTTTCTCTTATTTCCAGAGTACATCTTGTGTGCCAGAGAGAGCCAAAAGCCTTTCATGCATTGTGTTAGCGAGACTAACTTCAGCATCTTACAGCTGGGGAGAAAACCTTCAGTATCTGCATTGACATCAAATCCATTGTGCCTGATTCGGTCCCAGGTTTGAGCTTTGGTAAAAGGGAATAAATATAATACAAAATCCAACTGATAGTTATCTGTGGAGCTTCTGGCTGGGCAGAGTATAAACAGCTACAATTTGAATTTTTTAACCGTGTCATGCCAGAAAAGTCAGTCTAGTTGTAAGGACAGAGGTGACACTAAATTAGGCAACTCATAATTCTTGGCTGCCTCTATTAATTTCTCAGTGTTTACCCTGCGTCTAATCCCAGTGGTTCTACTATTTACCCACCTTAGAACTGTGGCCATAAATTGATTGATTTTACTTTTTTTCAAGAGGTATTATCATTGTTATATCATAGTTCCATTAACTTCTATGAAACTATGAGAGGGAAGGTTGAGGATCTGTGTCTCTTTTTTCTTAATATCATCAAATGATATACATTTCTTTCAAAACAAAATTCCAGATAGTGTCACACATTCATTTTTAAAATTTCTACCTAATAGCCTGTTATCTGAATGAAGCAGACATGAACATCTCCTCATGATTTTTCAGGACTGATGGATATTTTTCAAGTCAGTCTTAGCAGCCACAAAACTATGATAAAACTGAGGAATATTCTAGCACATACAATAACTGGATGGATGCAGTCGGATTGCTTTTGCATTTTATGAGGTACTGCTCACAATTCACAAAAGCACAAAGAAGTTGTGAGGGACCCTCACCACTGTACAACATTCTGTCAATGACTGCTCAGTCTATGCAAGCTGAAAATATTTCAGGTGCACAGCAGGTTAATAGAGTTGTTGTGATATTTGTGCTGGGGCAATGAAAATAAGTTCACTAACCAAAGTCAGGCATAGCCACTTCTTCCCATAGAAACCAGCTGGTTGTATTTCTCTGTACTTCCTCTGCTTGGAATTTAATAGTGTCTGGAAAGAAACTTTAATATTTCACTGAAATGTCATAAAGAGGAAAAGTGATCTTAGTATTAAAACAAATGCAACAGCTGCTTGTGCAAGTGTGTTGGCTATTCATAATAAACAGCATCAAGCAAACTAAAGGAAATATGAATATGTAATAGAGATGAGTTGGAAATTGCACATAGAATTAGTGCTAAACCTTCTGTGAATCTGGACCCAGCTGACACACACAGCTATAGCTTCAGTTCACTCATATCTGGGACTGGATATGCAGAGTCACTCAGGCCCTTACCTACTCAGCTAATTGCAGGGTATTTTTCTCTTTATCTGTCAGGCCTGTGACTTATCCATAGCCCAGTCCTCAGAGTTACTGAAAGGTTTTCTGAGTCCTCTGCCCTTGATGACATGGGAGAGCTGAAACTCTAGGAAAGGGAACGCGGATCTGACTAAACATTCCCAACTTCGTCAATATTACTTGCTAAGGACCCCCGATTTATTAAATATTTAAATCTCCAGAACTTTTAGGCTCACAACTTGACTTTTACTGATGCTCACCTTTTATTCTTTAACTATCTTTAGGCATTAATTTTGCCCAATTATCTTTGTTTCTGAAAAGCTATTGGCTGTTTAGGGGCATAGGGCCTGTTTTCATTCCTCTGACCTGGATACTAATCACGATAGACAGTGTAAAACAATGCTACATATTCAAACCATTGGTTTATTAATCTAAGAAATCATTTCCACTTACATATGTTCCTAAAAGGGCTGCCTTGTACTCACCTGAGCACAAAGTGAGAAAAGCTCACACTCTCCAGTGGATGTGCTGCTGTTTCCCTGGATCAGGTTCAGTGGTTAACGCTCCTCAGCACCTGGCCTCTGTTAGTTCCATTCCATGCAGAGCTTTGCTTGGGTAGTGCTGGCTTGTACAAGGTAACCTCAGCAGAATAAAAAGTTAATGTTCTGCTGCCCCGAGCAGTCAAAGCCCACAGGGACTTGGGCACATCCCTTATGCTGGGAGAAGCCAACATGATCCAAGCACTGCTGGCATCCTAAGAACATGGAAACGCCTGTCCCACAGGGATGCAAATACACCTTAATCACAGCACTATGTAAATGCCCACCTTCCCACAGCACTGCACAGCATGGGCAACTCACAAAATAACTGACTTTTTTTCCATGTGAATAACTCTCAGAGCATTCAGTATGCCACAGAGTTGTTTTACATAAGAAAATGAGCTGTTATTTTCCACCCAAGCAAACTATGCCCTTCAGATGAAATGTTTGGATTTCAAGAACAATATGTCAAAATATTCTGCGGTGCTCTGGGCTCCTCATATTCAGGATTTCCAAGTGCTGTATAATCACAAACCTCCATTGGAAAAGAACTGGAAACAATTCTCAAGAAAATATGCAACCAGGAAAAGCTGGAATAGCATTAGCTGCAGAAGTTTAAAATGAGGCCACGAAGCTGTGAAGAAACGAGAGTGTCTTAATTATGAGCAAATTTTATGGTGAAGAAATGAGAATTCAGAGCAGTCCTTTCTATGAGGCTTCAGCCTTATCTTCTGTCCTGCTTGAAAACTCTCAAATGACTGCTGTAGGATTGTGTTTCTTGCTAGTTAATTTTTGTTACCTTTCATGGAGAAGGCAATGGTAGAGGCTAGATTGTAAATCTCGGGGTCCAGATAAATTCCTGTAAAGCATAAGGGAGAATTAGGAGAGGGTTACACAAACACATTCTATTTAGGAAAGAGAGAGAAGTTTTGGTATGAAACCAGAGGGAACTTTTATGACACCAGCCCTAGATGATCAGGGCACAACAAATGGAAGATACCAATACATTAACAAGGAAAAAAGTAAAACTGGAAGCAAGCTTGGGTGGTAGATAGAGGAAATACATTTTTATTTTTGGCACAGAGCCACACAGGAGCTTAAAGGGCATTTGATTGAGGCATTTGACTAAAATGCAAAGAACAGAGTGGGATCTGGGATAGGCAGCTGAGCAAGGCGTAAGCGCATGAGCATATGAATCACTGATGAGAGGAAGATGATTTTCTGCAATTTTTTTCTCAGTTGAGGTTTTTGGCAGCATGTGTGGAAAGGAGAAGGAACTGCATTCAAAGCAGTAGCTAATTAAGGCAGGCTGAGCAGCTGGGGACAAAAGGAGAGGAAAATGATCTTCTGTTTGTGAGTCACTTAAAAGATGTAGCATGTAAAAGCATATAAGAGCCGTGTTATTGATTGCCTGCTTCACTGGAAGATGGAAATTGGTCTTCTTCTTTGAGGCTCTTTATCTTAGATTTCATTCTTGCCTCTTGTCAGTTGAAAAATCAGTCAAGTTGTCTTTTGTTCAATAACAAATCCACAACCCAAAAATATTTGGTCCTATGTATTTCCACCTCCCCCAAGTTAAACAAGAACAGCAGATCATGATTCAGCCAATTTAAAACATCTGATTAGACTGAAGTGTTGAAACAGGAGACACAAGCAGATTGTTTCCCTCATGCTTTGTGTCTTGAAACTTCACCTATGTAAGGAACAAAGTGCAGTTTTTGGGTAGGGAAAATTATTGTGTTGACAGGAGGAATATTTTGGGAGCTCTTACTGAACCCTGACTGGCCCATATAAATATAAAAAGCTGCTACATAAAACAATCCAACAAAAGCACTTGCCCAACAGGCTTCCTATGAGTATTATTTACATTAGGGCAGCTCAACGAGAAGATTTACATAACTGTGGCATGGATTCTGCCAAAAGTAGAGAAGCCTGACTGTGTTATCTGGTACTACCCTCAGATTTGTGCTGTACATGCATCGGTGCTGGGCCAGTCCTGAGTCTGATCAGTCCTGAAACAGCATCACAGTTTTGTGCTAAATCCATGCCTAGTTCATCTTCAGGACTGCAGCACAGCACTAAATAGCAGAGTGCTCATTTTCTCTCACTAAAAAGAGCCTCTTTAGAAAAAAAAAAAACCCTTTGCCAGATAATTATGGCAATTATGGTCACTTTGGTTTATCTTTGCGCCCTTTGCCTTCCTTTCTTTGAGTTTATCTTGACTTTCTTTTTACAGTAGTTCTCATGGCATTAGTCTGCTGTAAATTCAGCTAGGGTTCATAATTATCTTTGGAAAACATACATGTATAAATAGCTACTAGGAGTATTTTATTTGTTTGTTTTCATTATAAAACTCATGAGAGGAACCAGAACTGTCACTACTGCAGACTGATGGGTTTGAGGAAGGCCTCCCTGGAGATAAGCAAAATTTTCCATGTGTCTGTGAAATGAAATAAAGGGCACCTGATTACCTCTGTTTATCATTGCAGACCCTTCTGACTAACAGCTGGGCTTTTGCTAGCAAGAAAAGGTCTTACTCAGGGTACTACATTTGTCATTTGGTTGGATATTGAAACAGTATTAAATATATGTATTTTTTTCATTTCTTCCCTTCATGGCAATCCATCCAAGATATGGATTCTCCACTGATATGATGGGAAATAATCACACCAGGGCAGAATTTAGCTGCAAGTGTGTAGGTCTTGTGTCTGTGTGGCAACAAACCCAGTGCCAACACTCAGGTGGGTCTGTTCTCAAATCAGTTCCCTTCCTCCAACAAGGATCCTAGTACATGACACAGGAACATGCATATTTTAAATATCTGAGAACTGGCATTCAGACATTATTGGTGATGCTAGAGTCCTTCATCACAGAATTCTCAAGGATGAAAGAGATCTTCAAGATCTAATCCAACCATTAACCTTCCCCAACCTTAGTCACCCCTAAGCCATAGCCCCAAGCACCACAGCCAGAGGCCTCTTGAACTCTTCCAGAGGCTGTGGCCCCGGGCACCTGACCACCTCCCTGGGCAGCTCATTCCAATGCCTGGCCATTCTTTCAGTGAAAAAAACCCAGTGCCCAGGTCCTGACTGCTTTCACTCTCAGGAAGAGCCTGTGCCTGGTGTTTTGACGTCAAAGGAGGATGATGAATAAACCAGCATGGATCATCATTATAAATGTGTTTCCTCTCTGTTCCCCATGTAAAGGTGACGTGGAGATTGCTCCTGGGTTGCTGTGGCTCAGCAGCATTTCCAGGTGAGTTTGGATCTCTGTGCACTGTAACAATTTGATTAACATGGCAGTGATTACAGCTAGAATTGAACCCTAGGTGAAGTCTTCACATCTTCCTCGTCAAGATGTACTGATGATAAATCAAATCCTGACAACTCTTTATGCAGATCAGATTTATTGGAAGTTAATAAAGCAGACAGGGAAACCTGCAGATCCAGCAGTTCATATACAGCCCAAATTAACAATGAACACCAAGTCCCATCCTCAGGAGCTGCACCTCTTCTCCTTCACCATTTACAGAAAGGGGAGGGAAAGGGACAAAGCTTAAATTCCACAAGAAGCAACTTAATATACAAGTCATAGTTACCGATAAATCCTGCAGCCCCTTCCTAAACTGAACCAAAGTTTAAGATTTTAAGAACTGTCCCAAGCTTCAAGGTATGTCTCCACCAACTGTGAAAGAAAACAACAGAATGACTGTGCTGATTATGAAAAAATATGTCTGTCTTTGATAGTAAAGAAATAAAAAGATTTCTCCATCCTGTTCTATAACCTATAGAGAGGATATTAATTATCAGTGGAACTGAAAGTTTCTCTGCCTGAGTCCAAGAGCTGTTAATTTTCAGATACATTTTCAAAATAAAAGGCAGAAAAAAATTAGAACAAAGTTTAGTAACAAAGTTGGTATACCATGACTATTTATAAATAAAAGTAGAAATATTTTATATATATATACATTGACATGACCTGGTATTTAAGGATACACATTGTGTTAAAATAGCATTCTTGGCCTTTTTTGTTGCTGCTCATTTAGTTGCAAAAAATTAGAATACATATACTTGATGCCAAAGTTAATATATACAGCATAACTTAAAAATAGAAAACAGACATGTGGAGTAAGAAAAATGTACCCCAAAAAATTAAATTGGTATTTTTATGTTCCTGTTAAAATAGGCAATGGCTACATTTTAATTATAGATTTAATTATGCAGTGTCTTTAGTTAAAATTCATGTAAGTTTGCATTATACCTGATAATGTTCCTGTGTGCTTTACAGTATGAGAAAATACCACAAATTCTCTGGCTTAGTGTAGGAAATATTGCAAAAACATAAATATGTGCAAAGATTGGATACAGAGATTCTAACTGTGATGAAACTCTGGCCTAAATGGTACAGGCCCAGGATACGTGTTGGATAATTTCAAATGGCACTTTATAAAACATTTTTAAGCAAGAAATTCAAATTTTCCCCCCAAATCTGACCACAGCTGTGGTCTGAGTTTAAAAAAAAAACCAATCCTGTATGAAAACTCTTCATGCTATGATTTGTCAACACATTACCTACTTTCCTACAAAAGTGAGATTCTGCCCCAGAGGTCTGACCTGCTGTAAGTGCATTTTATTTTGCTTTACCATTTATTTACACCTGCTGAGGGTTTGGGGTTTAAAAGACACCCGGGTTGCTGCAGGAGCTGGCATTGAAGGGGGCTGAGCTCTGTTGTCAGCACACGGTGAAGTCCGGCCGTGGGCGCTGGAGATCGCTGACGGTGAAGGAGCGGGAGCGGCGGCGGAGCGGGGCGCGGGCGGGAGCCTTCCCCTGCAGCAGGCTCCGGTAGAGAGCGGAGCTCAGGAAGCGCGGGTAGCTGTCCTGCTCCATCAGCCGGTACACCGTGCTCTGCGCCGCATCAAAGGTGCTGCGCAGCGGCTGCCCGATGCTCTGGCTTGTGACTTCCTTGGTGTGAAAGTCCAGGTTCACCTGGAGGAGGAGGAAAAGGGTATTTGTTTAATATATGTTCATGCATATCCCGTGTAATTTTCCATTTCCAGATGCTGTACACTGTTGAAAGACTTTTCTGATAAGATACCCTAAGTTATAGCTTTCATATTTTCCAGATTCTGTATTGCATTAGTATATAACTCTGAACGTCATATAAAGTGCTAGCAAGTTCTCTTCACAGTGCAATTAGAAAAAACAATCCTTTTCCAGCCCGAGAACCAAGGACACCATTGCAGCTTCAGGCCCCAAAAGTATAAACACCAATGAATTGAGGAGAGCAGTCTGGGAGGATGCGAGTTCATGACCTGAAGCTGTGATTGGACAATTAACCCCAGTATGTAAATGGACCAAAACTTAAGAAAGTGTGAAAACTCATGACCCCTGATCCATCTTGGGTGTAGCCACAGGAGGGCTCTTGTACTGCCCAAGGTGTGTCCTTTGAAGACCTTTTTAATAAATACCTACTTTTTTCCTTTATTCCTGTCTAGCTTCTGCTCTAGGTAGCCTCTCAAGGCATCAAAATGACCTCAAATCCCCTATACAACGGGATATTAACACCAGAGAACTGGTGTGTTCACCTTCAGTGATGGCTCTCAGGAAGTCTTCACAAATGTATCATTGGTACCATGGAAAACTGGTGAAACAGAAGATAAACTCTGATCTTTGACTAAAAGTTACTTTCTAACAGTGATCGCTGTACAGTTGCAACTGCCCAGCTCTGCAGTACCAAACTATTACAGATCTCTCCTGCTCTCAGTTAGGATTAAAGTAGAACTTGTTCTAATGAGATGACATTAGTGAATAGTTAAAATTTCTGGTTTCTGTGTAGTCTGGGTAGTAGGAAGGTGAGAAAATTCTAATAATATTTTTAGGGGATTTTTACGGGTTTTTTTTTGAAATTTAAATGGCTCTCTGGAGGCTTTAGATTGGAAAAGCATGTCAAAATGACTATTTATTCTATGTGCTGCTGCATTCACCCTGGGAAATATTTAATAGTATAAGAATTTTAAATAAGTGACAGGCACTGATTCAAGCATGTTATTTTGAAAAATTAGATAGAATATATATATCAAAAAATTGTTGACCCAGTCAAAAGGTGACTTCTATAAGGTTTGTCTTTTCCTCCCTGAAAGGCACCTGTCATTTCCATACAACTAGTTGGAACAAATAGTCTAGATCTAAGAGCTGAAGGACAAGAAGTGATCAGAGAAGGGTCCACTCATCCAAAATTTTATGATCCCATCAAACTGTAGGCTCAGAAAAATGTGTGTAGAAGAGTTCTCCTGGACAAGGCATCAGAGAAGAGGTGCAAGCTCCAGAGCTGTGTGGTCTCAGCTGAACACAAGGGAGGAAGTCACACCAAAGCCAAGTGTCCAAGGTGAACCACAGCACCCACACTGCCTGCACCAAACTCAAGTAGGGCAGAGAAAGAAATTGTTATGTTACTGTGACTTCCCTGCCCTGTCCTCTCCTCAGCTTTCCTCCTGCTCATCGCTTTTCTTCCATCAGTCTCAAGCATTGACAGTGTCAGCACCTGCTACCTGTCCCAGGCTGCTTCCCCCCAAAGGCACACAGCAGGGAAAGGAATTAAAAAGGACATAAGTCCTTAAAAGTGGGCATTTCCTAGAAAAAGCATAACGGAATCCTAATGTAATCTATGGGAATTGCAGGTGGAAACTGCACCACTTTGCAATCCTTTCACTAAAATGAGAATTACACCTCTTTCACCCTCATTACAAGGAAGCAGAAGTTAGTGTTTAACTTCTGCTATTCTGGCAAATAAAAAAATACAGGTATTGGTAAGTGACATATTTGATCTGCTCAAATGAGATAGAATTACAGGAAACTGTAAGTTCAAAAGACCTATTCAAGAGGCTGCTTGTGATTTCACTGAAAAGTTGATAATCTCCCAACCTGTTCATCTTCTTAGGGCAGGCAAAAAATTATTTCTTTTGTTCATTTAGGAACTCTTTCTAACACACTTCAGTAAAATGAAGAAGTTGGAAATACAAAAACTTTTTTCATTCTTAGGATACTAAAAAAGGCCATAGTGTTGGTGAAGATTGTCATATCAACATTGTTTTGTGTTGACAGTAACATACCGAGGATATACAATTGGAGGTGGAGGGGTGGAAAAGGGATAGGGAGTCAAGCAAGACAAGTCCATGCTCCTTCCAGAGTTTTGACTTTAATGAAAGTCTTCTTATGTCAAGGGACTGCAGGATTAGCTCTTGAAGCTGCTTCTGGGCATGCATTTCTTAAAAGCAGATTTCACCAGATGCAGTTGTGTCAATCAAACACTGTGTGTAATGAGGAAGGTCTTTACCTCTTTTGGGGCATCTTTCTGTATGAATGTTTCAAAAATGGTCTTGGCTTTTGGCAGAAGTTCATGTGCACTTTTGCTTTTCTTGTAATCCTCGCAGGCTATCCAGAACTCGATGTTCTCCTCGCTGAACTCAGTTTTCAGAAACTTTGTGAAGGCATCCAGCCCAGCTACAAAATGGAAAGTTGAATTGCATTAAAAATATATATACTTATCAGACAGTTACTTTTTCAAAGAGTCTGTGCAAATAAAATAGTAAAATATGTTTTGCTCCCTTGGAATAATACCACATTACAGATAATTGTCTTAAAATACATAAATGTTTTTAAAGAGGTGCAGTTTCTCCATTATGATCCTGCAACTCTCATTATAGAATTCTCAGCATCAGTAAAAAAATGCTACCAAGATCTCATAAATTTAGAAAAAACATTAAGCAAAACATGTGGGAGTATGTGGAAGTGGTGGACTTTATTCCAGCTGTATATCAATTTAGGTTGATCAAAAAACTATTTGAATCTTTGCTCATAAGTTAGCTATTCTTCAGCAGCAGTTTAAAATGGATGGCTTTCAGCATCTCTATCATTTGCTTTGTTCTGCTGTTGTTATGCTGAGGTTATTTTCTTTCCCAAGTACACTTCATCTGTGGAAGTAATGCAATTGTGTGGATGTGAACTGTTCAAGGAACAGATTTGAAAAGCACACAGTGTCCAGCACTGTAGCTGAAACATACGTGTGCCCCTCCAAAATGAGGGCAGGAACATATGTGCATTTGATAATTATGGGAGCAGCAGGGCCTCTCAAATGATGGCCAGCTTGGATCCAATCACTGGCTTAGAAACAAACCCTGGCAGGAGTGACAAAGTCTCTTCTTAAGTACATGGAACATATGCAGTCAGGAATATTTGAGCAATATTCAGATTAAATGCTCCTGTTTACTGAAGGAACTCTTTGCTGTCTGCTAAATTACTTTGTTCAATAAAACACCAAACTGAATAATTATTTTAAACTATTTTCACAAGCTGACAGCAAGCTATAGCCTAAGAAGACAAGGAGAGCAGGAAACACATGCTGCTATAAATGATTCATCATACCTAGTTTAGATAACTGCCACATCTATTTAAGGGCATAACTGGATTTTATAATTTTCCATCCTTTACCATCAATTTTCCATCCTAACAGCCTGCATGGAGAGAGAAAAAACTACTGACCTTTCTCAGAAAGCAGTTTGCCAAAAGACTCTCCCCATTTCGCTGCTTCTTCAGGAGACACACTGCTTAGGAAATAGAAAGGAGTTTTGAAGAATTGCTCATAGTGTGCATTTAGGAAGCTGTGTAACACACATCATCTCTTACGCTGTGGCTCAGGACTCTTTCACAAAGCCTTTGATTAGATCACGTCACTAAGGGAGATAATTCCCTTAGGGAATTCAGGAACATTTGCTTTAACTCTTTCCTGACATTTTTTCCTGCAGAGTTATACTTCTTTTCTGATTTTATAAAAACATCAGAGCAGAGGTTTTTCACTGTGGTATTTATGTTGTCCTACTAATCTTTAAGTGAATTAAGGCCACGTAGCATGGTAAAACTGATAAGGGAAGAAGGTCTTGTCAGCTGTTTAAACTTGAGATACTCAAGCAGAGATGTGGTTTTGAATATGCTCACTCTGAGGCTATTACCACAGTCTGCTTTTAATGAAATATGCAGAATTCTACAGCCTGAAGACAAAATGGTAGCAATATGATTTAGGTGTCAGTCTTACAGGGCAATAGCACCTGTAGTCTGGTTTGTTTACCACAAACATTTCAAATGTCATGTTATGCTGAGACACTGTGCCTCATTTATAAAACTCCTCATATTCTTCACCAAGTTTGTCAAGTTGCATGTGTTTCACTTTGATTTCAGAACATCTGCCCTAGGAAACAGTGAAGAAAGGAAAAAAGAAAAGCAATTTTTATCAGTTGCTTTGTGGATATGAATGTTTAGAACCATTTTCATTCCAGAGCAAATCACAGGACACTGAAAGTATCAGTAAATGACTGGTTTGGGATTAGTTGGTCAGATCAACGTCTCATGGACTGAACATTTCTGGAATATGATCCCACTTCCTCATCAAGGCTTGCTTTCTCTTTCCTGCTCTACACAGTTTGGGCTCCCTTGGCAAAACCTGTAGGCATGTGAAGTTTAGATGAAAGGAAATTCCAATCTCTTTGGGAAGGAATTTAAGCCAGTAATGACCCTGGGTTTGCACAAAACTGAAAAGGAGGAGGTTTTTTCCTAAAATTTATTTTAATAGGTGTCACAAGTTTATTGGCTGAAGTCATCGCTTGAAGGAATAAAAATTTTAACTCGGGAGAGGGAAACAGTTTGTGAGGAGAGGTACAAATGCTGGAGAAATGAAATTCAGGAAAGCAGGGGGATTCTGGAGTCAGGGAAAACGAGACCTCACTCCCTTACAGACTTCATTATGAGAATTACAGTTATAAGAATTACAAAAAGTACAGTGAATTCTGTCAACAGCAGGTTCCTGTACCTACAGAAAATACTTTGGTCATAGTCAAAGGTAAAGCCTTATGACTTCATATACTCAGTCCACAAAGGCATGGACTGCTGGAGAGGATCTTGCTGGGTTTGGAAACTCCCACTGTGAGTTTCTGCTTTTCCTTCAGAATCTGCAACAACCTGGGAGCCCCATAGACCCCCAACACCTGAGTGCAGTGGTGAGCTTGTGCAATAATAGACAGAAACCAAGATTTGTTCAGCTTTGCCATTTTCTAAATACAAGAAGAAACTAATTTAAATGAACAGATAAACATTTAAACCGAAAATGAACTTTTACACTAACAAAATAATTAATTTTTCTACTATCGTCCAAATTTCCATCTGCAGTGTTTCATTAAAATCTCTTTCTACTTATTTTAGTAACTCTGTGTGAAAAATGGCAAACATAAAAGCTAAGTAAGTCACTTAATAAATTTCAAACTATTATCTTGCTTTATTATTTGAAAAAGAGTAAATTTGTTTGGTTTGGTTTTTTCCATTTTTTGACAAATATAATTGTCACTTTAATCCAAATATAAAGACCAGCAAAAATCTACAGGTTTCTCTTCCATACAAGAACAGTCAAATCTCTGTTAGTCAGGCACCAGCTGAGAGTAACATGGTAAAATCAGCTGTCTGAGTGAAGAAGTGATGGTCTATTAAAAGGGGGAAATTCTTCAGAGAATTATTACTGCTCTGAAAGTGCTGTCTCACAGATTGTAAGAATGCAGTGAATGGCTGAACTTTTTCTTAAATACCTGGGGTACATGAGCTCCCCAGCACTGTCTGCATGCAGGCAGCTCTGCTTTCTCTTTACAGATGCAATCTAAGAATGGTTTTACATGTCTGCAACCAGGATATCTCAAAACGTGGGCAATAAACACCACCTGGTTATCTAGATGAATCAGTGGGAATGTTTAGATACCCCCTCCCCAGCCACTTTTCAATGGGTTCTAGAAGCAGAATTTGAGCACTTAGGTGACCTCTACTATGAGCTCATTGATTAGAAGGGCTTGTAGAAGCAGCTCTGGTCAAAGCAGGCAGCTTGGTCCTGAAAGTGGGAACTGCAGAACCAAGACAAAAGGCTATGGTAAGCACTGAAGTGTTCTGGAGTGATTTGTGGTGGAAAGAAAGGGCTAGTACATTTTTTAGGCCATGGTGTTACAGAATTCTACATATTCCTTCTTCTCAGGCAGGACCAACAAATGCAATTTTCAATATATCAGTGAGATCATGGTACTCCATTGAAGTGAGGAATTAAACTCTTATGGAAGTCAGTAAACCCAAGATTGTAGCCTGCATTTTTATGGTATGCAGATACTAGGGACAATACTTCCAGGGTGTATGAATTTTGGAGACAAGAGTGTTCAACTAATTATTGCAATTACAGAGGAATTCTGCATTCAGTATTTAACACACCTATAGCATTTGTACATCACAGAAATATTTGGAAGAGCTTCTTTGCAAGGAGCTGTATGATTTTCCTGCAAGCTACATTTCTGAGTCGATTATTGCTCTGTACAGTCAGTAGACTCCTACCAAGGCTGCTGGTACAAGGTTTAACCCTCTCTGCAAGTGTATGGGCACCAGTGGTGTGAAAATAACTGCTGATTACCTTGATGCATACCAGGTAATTCTGTAGTGTTTGCATGCTTGGGTTACACTCATAACCTTTCAAAGTCTTACTCTGCCCAGTCTGAATGCACACACATGGGTACAGGAAACATCCTGAGTCACACAGGTGCTTGTTGGAAGGAATCCCCAGCCATCTCAGTCTTTTACAATGTTTACCTTGCTGCTTTTGTCAGGTTTCCAGGTTTGCCAGGGTGATCACCTTCATGGAATTCAGGTTTCTGCAGGAGCAGGCTCAGCCTATTTCTCTTCTGCTTAGCCCTATGACAGAATTGGAGTAGATTTCCAAGAAACATTGTAGAAAGTTGGTCTTTCCCTCTGAGGAGTTCTCTGCTTCTGCATTATAGATCTCTGTATTTTCACTTACAGTAATGTTGGTGTTACTTCTCCTACATATATTATTCACATTGTTTTTCTCTTCATAGCTTATCACAAATTTACATATGAAGCACCAGCAAAGAAAAATGGAAATACTTTAATTTGCAGCATCTTTTTAAATTTATTTTAAAGATGAAGGGGCCAAACTTCCCTTTAGAGAACATACAGTTGGCTCAGTGTCTTCTACTTTTAATGTTTCACAAAGAAAAAAGGAAGTATTACTTCCTGTCATTTGAAATTTTTGAAAAAAGCTTTCCCAGGTCATATTCAGACTTTAGAGAAACATTTCTCAGAACTTCTTGCAACCTCTCTTTCTTAGTATTTTTAGATCATTAATTTAATTTGTTTCTTGTCCTCAAAAACATAAGAGTTCTTTCTCCTCTTAAAGGGTTAATATTTTACAGATACCATTTCTAGGATTGCAGTTCATGAGTTCTCATAACTATGTCAAAAATTAAATTAGCTGTGCCCTAAATTCACCCCCACAAGCTATGCTGGAGGAATTTTCCATGTAAACAGAACACTCTGAGGGTCGGCATGACCTGAACACTTACCCAGGCTTGCTTGCCTTGTGCGGCTCTTCCTTAATCGCTGATTTCATGACTTTGTAATAGGGTTTATCCTTCGAAGCAGAAATGTTGAGTTGGGGAAATAAAAGGAGTGGGTTCTCCATCTTCCTCTACAGAAGCTTTTGGCAAGGTTCCTTTTGCTCCCTCAGCCCCGGTCCGTGCTGGCTCGGGCTCTCACATGCTGCAGCAACCTGGGCTGCCGTGGCCAGCCCCAGCCCTGTGTCCAGAGGAGATGGTGGCAGGAGGTGGCTCTGCACTGGTCCCTGCAGCTGTGCCCACACCAGGGTCTAAGGGCAGCTCCGGCCGTGCCCTCGTCACTTGGGGAAGTGACACTGCAGCTTGGCAGGGCTCACGGTGCAAACCACAGCCCAGAGTGGCGGCTGCTCTGTGCAGCTCAGCTCCTGCTCAGCGTGGGGTGACACCAGCCTGTGATCCCAAACACCTGTACATGCTGCCATTAAGGTTAATACAACCTCACCTGCAGCTCCCTGAGGCAGCCCATCCACCCTTAAGCTGCCCTCTGCAGCCTCAATCCCATGTGCTGGATCCAGTTCCATCCACAGCACACTGACATCAAACTCAGAGTTTCTCAGTATTTCCTCCAAGCTTTGGCTGATCAATACTTTGCAATATTTGCAAGCAGAGATTTTAATTTTTGCACCATTCTTCAGAAATTACAACCACCCACTTCTAATATCCAGTTTGTCCACTAAATGATTCCTCTTTAACTTCTCTGTCTGTGGATTTATTTTTACTTGTAGCCTCCCATCCAGAATAGAAAATCTTTAGTTAAAAAAAAAAACTGTGGATTTTTAAGTTTTATTTTGTTACTAAATAACCCAAAACTTCTCAATTCAGTTTGCATAAGGCAAAAATGTATTAATCTTTGCGGTTGATCAGCACAAATTACCTCTTCACAATACAATTCTGATGTCAGTTAAGTTTCTTGGCTTTAGATTCAGTTTCTGTTGGAGGTGTCATAGGAAAAATACATCTAATAAAGAAACATCTCCAGTGTTAGCTGAATGAGTAGTTAATTGATTAAGAATTAAATTCTCATGTTTTTAATGGCAGTGTCTCATTTTGATTTCTCAGGTAGGACATTGAGCTTCAAGGAAAAGACATGATCTCATTACCTCCCATAATTTTGTTATGTTTTCCTTACATAGGTAGTTCTGGTAAGTCCCACTGTGACCTTTTTCTTGTGGACCTGAGGATGATGGGAATGAGAGACACTAATATTCAAAAGAAATTTTAAAAAAACCCCACTCTGATAGGAATCCAAATTTGTGAAATATTAAAAGAAGAAAAATATGTTATCTATTGTGACTTTTTATTTTTTAAGAGTGAAAACCTGAAAAACTCTCATGTGCTACCCGTGTGATACAAATTTGAAAGTTAGACTGAATGGGAAACAGTGCACAACTGCCTTTTGTAATCCAAGGAACTTTAAGAAGCAGGGTTACAGCTTAGACCTCATTTTCAATTTCAGAGAAGGCCTATGCATCATATCATGCATATCTTAAACTGGCTTTAACTGCAGCTGTCTTTAATAATTTATTCTGCCTTTTACAGATAAGTAAATAAATATAGACTGCATGATTTTATTTCACTTTTCTCCAATAGTGGTGGTCACATTAGCTTTTTTTACCTGCTATGTGTATAAAATACTGTCTGTGCACATCTGCCATAATTTTATTACCTGCTGATTTCAGCTCCCAGAAAACATTTTAATTGTAGCCTACACAGTCCATCTAAGCTGATTTAAGAAAGATATGGAGTGTGGAATGTAATTCAGAAGTGAATTATGTGTGTCCACTGTGCCAGGCAGCTTCTAGATGGGGTGAGCAGCTATGTCCTCTCTTTCAACACCCACCAGCTATGGTCTGGAGGGGCTGTACAACTCATTCTTCAATGACCCTAAAGAAGTTTTGTGCCTTAGATGATTGAATTATTCCTGTACTACACTGCAGCAACCATGTCAGTCCTGACTGCAGCAGTGTGCTGTGCACCTCCAGAGAATTCACTTGGAAATCTGGAGGAGTGTGGAGAGGGAGGGAATAATCACAAACAATCTTTCCCCCCCACTCCCCCTCCCACTTCTTTCCCCCCTCATTAATAGAAAGCTAGTATTAAATCTAGGCCACGAAGCAGCCAAATTGCCTCCCAGTCAGTCTGTGTTATGTCAGCACAGCTGCTGGTGCTAATGAGCATCCCTGTTTTGCACTGTAGGCTACAGTAGTTATAGCAACAGTATGAATGACCCTGCAAATGCTTCTGGGCCATTTTGGGTGTTACAAGATGACGATATAGGAAAACAAATAAGTTATTTTAAAACCAGAAAAAGCAGACCCAGAATATTATGTTGATGACATGACTAGAGATCTAGAAAATGCTAAAAAAATTTCTGATGAGAACTAAATGTCCTGATTCCCAACCATTTCTCTAACCACGGAAATATATTCACAAATCAGTTGGAAAGGAGGCTATGGATTTTTAAGTCCTCAAATCAAGATTCTCTCTGAAATGTGAGAACAGTATTGAGTTAATGTTCTATTACTTGTAAAAATATATTTTTCAATGGTTAGATGAATACTAAATGTATTTTCATAACAATCTTCACATGACACAAAAGTCAAATTGAATAGAGCATAAAGTACAGGCTGATGAGGTGATGTCCTGATCCTTTGGACCTTCTTGTTCTTTGGCTGAAAAGTGTTTGCACTGGCTTCTGTTGGTGTTTGATAAGGTCCTGTCACAGCTGATGATCAGGTCATGCTTGATTTGTATAGACACAATGGCTGCCCTCCACGAAAGAAATACTGACTGACAGTGTTAGGAACAAGGACATTGTATTGCACACTGACAATGTCATGTTTCTTTTTTACAGGGAGTCTCTCAGAGATCCAGGCTTTTAGTCCAGCTGAATAGAAGTGCAGCCCCGACTGAGCGGCTCAGCTCAGCACAAAGAGCTGGAGCACAATAGGAAATCCTCCTTTTTTAGTAATCCCTCTGCATATCTCTCCAAGCTCTTTTTCTTACTTCCCAGGTAAATGTAAACTTTGCCTCCTCTGTTTCCATTCTCATGTTCTGGCACTGCCCAGGCTCCTCCACAGCCGAGCTCCAGCACTGTTCTTATTCAAATCCAGTCTTACCAGTATGACTTTTGTTCAGTAAGGTTCCTGCTGAAGGGAAGCAATTTTCATCTTTATGAGAAGAAAAACAAAAAACCAGAACCAATAGTATTTTTATTGTTTTCTTACAGGAAGAAATAAGCATGGAAAAAAACTTCACTGAAGAGCATGGACTGAAAACGTGAACTTCCATATTTCTTTTTCATGTAAAGACATTTGAAGACTTGAAAATTAAAATTATGTGTTTTGAATTAATTTGTTTTTAATTAATAATTCTGCTCTTCAGTCACTTCTGACCAATTTATCACGCCTCAATATTTATGTTGTTTATTCCTCATTGGAAACCATAATTGGACCTAGAATTTAATAATAATATGATCCAACTTATGGTCGTTTTTTTATCTCTTCCCCATGAAGCAAATCCAGAAGGAAAAGAGATTTATTGGAAATGTCAAGTAGAGGAGCTTGCTGTCTGCTAATTCAAGGACTTAGTTTAGTGGTGCCCTTAAAAGATGCATCCCAAGGGAGGGGGTTGGCATGTGAAATTCTTCAGTTAGATAAGGAGAATCCTTGCAACACCTGCACACAACTCACGTTGAAAAACCCTCCTTTGTTGCTGCTGTTTAAAAGGAAGGATGCAAAACTGCTTGTTTTCAGATATGAAGCACTGAGAACAGGAACATTACACAACTTTTGGCGTCTGTCAGCCAGGCATCGCAAAAGGATTTTTTTTTTAAGCCATTCCCGATGAAAACTCAAGCATGGCACAGGCTTGGGAATCTTTGTAGCTTCATCAGAACTTCTGCTGGGGAAAGTGTTTACATCCGTGCTAAACTGAATTAATTTTTTTGGTCTTTTGAAAGGTCAGAATAAGCAAGTGAGTCTGCAAAGTTCTCAGACGTATTCATTTCCTGCCTGGCCCGTGGTTCCCGGCCGGCATCTCTGATTAGTGCTATTTACATGTGGCACACATCCCTGTCACCATTAATCTTCAGGCAGCCACTTCCTCGGCTGAACCCCGTGGTGTTTGCAGCCAGCTCTGACATCAGTGCTCATTAGACAGGGGCGTGTTAATGACCAGCTCCCGGAAAGGCTCACCTTCCACACTCACAGGCCTCTTTCAAAATGTGGGTTTTTTCAGTGTGGTATTCACAGGAAATGCTGAAGGTGGGAATGTTCTCTAAATCCTGCTCAAAATATCCTTCCTACTGGAGTTCTGCACTATTGGATTTATTTCTTTTTTACAGAAACTCGGAAGGACTCCTCACACGACAGCTGGTCTTGGGGTTTGTGGGTTTTTTTTAAGAGAGAGATTTTATCAACCCATGGCAGTGGAGCAAACAGCAGCAAGTATTGGGCTGAGAGTTTTCTGGTCCTTCTGGGAAAGGTGTGGCACTGTTGCTTGGTCATGTACTAGAGGGCTGTGACTCCTAATCCTAATCCTGACTATTAACCATCAGATCAAACTCCCTACAGCACACAAGGGAATAAAATCTGTGTTGCATCAGGACTGAGCCTAGTATTGCTGAACCACCAGGTGGTTCAAGCAGACCCAACATGCTCAATTCCAGGCATGTCCTTACCCTGCTTTTCCAGTCAGAGTATCAGGAATATCTGGGGATGCTGCAGCTCAGGCTGACCTACCAGGGCAGGCATTGTCAAACCTTCACAGTGATTCTGGAATATTTTTTTTAGCTTATATGTTATTATATTTTATTTCTACTTCTTCCTGATAACACTTTGTTCTCCCGTCCTGATTTAGCTGAGGCAAATTGTCCTAGGGCTTAAAAAAAAGTGGTATGGTGGGTTTCCCATTGGAGCAGTAAAAAATTGGTACCCAAAAAAATTGAAAATATATAGCTAAACTTCCATACGAATATGTAAATATATTCTCTTCAAAGTCTGTCAAAAGAAGACAGCATCTGAAGATATAAAAGCTACATGTCACTCTGATTTTTTTCTTTAGTAACTACCTAATGACATCAATCACGAAAATTAGATTAAAATAATAATATTACATCACATTTCAGTGCAATCTTCAGAATGACTGAGAAATTTTCCAGGAAGGTTCAACTGATTTTTGAGGATTGAAAAAAGCTGTATTCTAAAATGTAAGCTGGGACAGTTTTATTTCCTAGATTATAAACGTTTTGCAGTAGTAGGGTTTTTTTCCTACTCCCAAACCTAGAAATTTAATGAGGAGTTTGGCTTCAAGGCAGGGACACTCCTTGTCAGTCTTTACCAGTCAGTCATGGTCTCTTTTCCTCTTTGCTAATACCAGAATTTCCAACAAAAGCCTTCTGTCACTGGGCATCAGGGTACCAGCAGCTTTCCTGAAACTGCCTTCCAATTTCTTCAGATTTGCAGAAGCCCTCAAAAAAACATGCTGGTTACTTAACACAGTGAGAGGCTGAGGGCTGTGAATCCTAGAGAGCCTTCAGGGAAGCTTCAGGCATAGCAGAGATAAGGCTTTGCTCCAGTAAAATCCTTGTGTGAGTGTTTAATTCCAGTCATGCAAGAAATTTTATCTGATTCATTCGTGGTGTTGTGTTGGAGACTGTGTGATCTGACAAAGATCTGAGACATTTTGGGACCCAGCAGATGTGAGCAGCAACCGCAGAAACAATTGAACCCATCCTTCATTCTGCACTCCAGGCAGCAGAATGGATTTGATGAATTCCTCACTGTCACCCCGTGCTGTTATGACCATGACAAAAGACCTTGCCATTTGAACACTATCCATTCCTTGAATTTTTCAGGCTTTTAGCCTGAGTCATGGCATGCTTCATGATTATTGTGGGTTTGATGATACACTTCTTAGCTTTGGCACAAGTTGTCCTTGGTGACCTCTGGTTTTCACACCAGATTCTCATCAGGCCCAATGTGCTGCTCCTGTCTTTCTCCTCTGTGTTTTTATGCCACAGCTAGAATAACTGGAATCACAAAAATAAGTTTTACAAGCCTTGCCAAAAATGCTTCCTCAAAACAGAGGAAACATGATGTTTGCAGTTTCAGTATGCACACCAGCAAGGGAGCTATTCTAGTCTCTCTGTTGAGTGAAAACAGGTGATCATTTATCAGCTTATGCTGTCAATTTGATAAACATGAAACTTTAATAAGTTGGATATTGCTGTGGTCACCAAATCTAATACAAATGTTGCACTTAATCTGTTGCCAATAAGCACAGATTGCCTGAGGACAGACCGTTGATCTGAAATGTGTCCTTGTGGCATGTATGAAACAATTTCCATTCCAGTTTGCACTGACCACAATCCAGTTTTTATAATTCCTAAGGAAGGTGTGTAGATCAGGAGACCCTTTGCTTTTCTTGATCCACACGCACGTTTCAAATCCTAATTTAGAGATTTTCACTGAGGCTAAGTAAGTTTGGGGTTTTTTTTCCAACCCAGAATGGTCTCCAAGATTAAAAAGTTTGCTTCCTGATTATCAAATTCTAGCCTCATCCTGACATGTTGCCCAGAGGATGGGTATGTGGGCACCCAGCTCTTCCAGCGCCAAAATAAGGCACCTTAGGTGATGGCTGACATTATCCACGGCTGTCCCGGTGCTCCCTCTGTTGGAAAAGTTTTGACATGTCCTTTCTCCCTCTCAAAAAGGGAACATGAACACCTCTGCCTGGGAATTGATATCCCACATGTTCTCTAGACAAACCCAAAAGAGCTGTGTGTGTCCATCTGCTGCTGGTACCTTCCACCCTCACCAGCTCACGCTGGTGAGGGGGGCTTGGTTCAGCAGCAATGTACAGGGCAGCCTTTCTTAAAGACTAAGACATAACAGTGCAATAGTCTGATCTTTTGGAAATATTCTTCCCAGGTGCTTCCTTGGTGAAAGGAGTCAGTCGTTTGGGGTTTCCCAGGAAACACAGAACCTGATTTCCTGCACATGGCACAGGCTGAGGCGCAGCCATGGGGGGTGAGGGACTGCAGCTCCTGGTGTCTCCCTGGGCACAGCTCCTCCTGGCCCTCCCACCCTTCTCCCTTTCATTAGTATGCTCTATTTCTTCTCTGGAGGTAGTTTAGCCACAGCCTGCCCTGTCAAGGTTTCCCTGGAGGTTTAGAGCTCTCTGTGAGCAGGGTCAGACCTACAGCCAGCAGAAAGAGCAGCTTTGGTACCCCCATGTGTACCATCCCACACCTCCAGCAGATCCCTGCTGAGTCACACAGAATCACAGAATCAATTTGGTTGGAAAAGACCTCTGATATCAGTGAGTCCATGGCCCAACGCCGCCTTGTCACCCAAAAAATGGCACTGTGTGCCGTGTCCAGTCCTCAAACACCTCCAGGGACAGTGACTCCACCATCTTCAAGGGCAGCCCATTCCAGTGTCCAACCACCCCTTCTGTGAAGAAATTCTTCCTAATATCTCATCTAAGCCTCCACTGGCACAGCTTAAAACTTTTTTCTCTGGTCCTATCACAAGTAGCCTTGGAGAAGAAGCTGAATCCCACCTGGCTCCAACCTACTTTCAGACTTCCCTCGTACCTGCAATTTTGCTGCCTGGTTCACACCTACTCAACCCAGACATGTGTCACGATGTGAAGATCCTTGTCACTGCCTGGGGGGCAAAAGGGTTGGCCCTCATGACTCTGCAAACTCAGATCATCAACTCTCAGTTTAAAGATCATCTGTATCAGAGAACCCCTCTGTTCCTGCTGAGAATGATCTGGATGCTCTTATCACCTGCTCACTTCTGATGGATCTCCACTGTCTAGAGCTGAGTGATCATGCACTGCTTTCCTGGTCACCCTCTTCCAGTGACAGACCCAGCAATGACAAATCTCCATTTGTGTTGATGGCACAGGCCCTGCTTATTTCTGTTTGTTACTTTTGTGGCTGGGCTGTGGCAGACGTGGCCAAAGACACAACTGTTCTCTTGATTTTGCACCTGGAGTTATTATATGGCAGCTGAGTGCGTGCAGGAGCCTGCATTATCTCAGTTGTAAAAACCAGGTGGGCTGGGAGCTGGGGCCCTTTTCTGGATTCTAAAGGATCATTGGCACTGCTTTGCCTCAGTGCTTGCCATGCTGCACTCATTTAGCTGGTGTGATGGTTATCTGAGAAGAGCTGAAAACAGGGAACCCCAACAAGCCCTTGGGGCAGAGCCAGAGCAGACACTTCAAAGCAAAATCCCAGGCTTGTGCATAGGACATGTGAGGGAAAGCCTCCTGTGCACAAGTGAACCTCTCTGAAGTCTCAGGCTGCTGCAAAACGTGCTCCACTTCAGGTACCTTATTTATCTGCACTGTCTGCTTATCATCACTTGAGGGCAGCTAACCCCATGACAGGTCTTGCTCTAGCCAAGTGTGATTTGATCAAATGTTAGCATTTTAGCTGTTAAAGTAAAACCTAGCAAAGCCAAGGAAAAAGTAGTTGCTTTCGGGCTGACTGTATCCAGGTTGTGCCAGGGAAACTGTAGCTGCTAATCACCATCTTCCTGGGTGGCAGAAGATGCTCTCCCTTTGCTTGAACACTGTCTGCTTCAGCACATTGGCTGGTGCCCCCTACAATCACAAGTGCTACATGTGAAATTATTCTGCAGCATTTCTTGACACAGTCTGGCCTGGGCAGGGCTAGAATTCTTGGACAGAATTTGGTGGCAAACCACATTAAACATATGAAAAAAATTGCAGTCCAGCGATCAGTGTCCATCTCTCATTGTGTAACTGCAGATGAATGCCACAGCAGTGACAGGGGGCTGAGTACATCCATCCAAAATTAGTTTCCTGGAGAGGATGGAAATTTCTTATCTCTCATGCCCAGTCCGAGTGACGCAGGGGCTTTGTATGGACACTGTGTGAGGTGTGTGTTGGCACATGAGAAATGAGCACCAAAGCTCTCCAAAGAGAGGGACACAGGGTCCAAGAGGGAAGGCCAAGGTGTGTGTAGGGCCATGAGCCTTCAAATCCCACAAGGTGTGTGGTGAAAACCAGCCTGTACCGAAGTGATGCTCAGTGGTGTTTATCTACCCTTATAGCAGGCACACGGCTGACTGCTGCCTCCTTGCTGCCTTCTGGCTGCCCTGATAGTCCCTGTGCCACCCTTTTCTCTTCCTTACAAGACCACTGGAATTTTCCTCCTGAATTTTTCCTCTCCCTGCAGTAGCAGCTGTGAGCTTTGGCAACAGAGGCGTTGGATGAACACAGCTCCTGACCCTGGCCTTAGTGATAAGCACTGGGATAAAATATAAGGTGAAGTGGTGCAGCGTGGTCTGAACTGATACTGAAAGAATGAGCAATATTTCTGTGGCTTTGCAAAGCTCTGAATAAGCTAATTAGCTGGGATGATGGCATGGCTAATTGGACAAGGCTGGGTGTGGTGCGGGTACAGCTGTTTTGCTTCTATGTACAGGGAGGAAGCCTTCTTGATTGAACTACCTCTGGATCCTTCCGAATATTCCTGATCGAAGTTTTCATTTGGTGGGACCAAGTGCCACCTGATCTATAGAAAGGGTAGAGGATGTCCCATCTCTCCTTGCTCTTTATGAGTGTTGGAGCAGACGGGTTTGGACTCCCTTCCAGACCTTGGTTACTCTGTCAGTAAGACTTGAGAGTCTTCCTGAAAACAAACAAACAAGCCAACAAATTGCCCCCAGTGAACCAGAAAATCATAGACCAACAATCAGCAGAAACCCCATTGATCTTTGCCTCAACCCAACACGGCAGCTGAGGAGCTGTACCTTGGACTCTCCACCAGTTTGCACTGGGACACATGTTCCAGAGGTTACAGCTCCCTGGTTTGGCAGGGAATGTGTGTGGCTGTGGCTGAACCAGGTGCTACAGATGCTGCTGCTGTGCCTGAGTAATGGGCAGAGGTTTGTGTTCCAGGGAGCAGGTGTTGAACAGAAGTCGAGGGGGGCATTTCGCTGAAGTTATGGCAGAATCAAACAGAAAATCCTCTGCCAAATCATCTGTGTTGCTGCAGGCAGGGCTGTGCTGTGCCCACCAGCAGTGGGCAGTCAAAGTCCATCCCAGCATCCACCCCACACTTGGGGGTGAGGGGCCTGGAGAGGTGTCTCCCACAGCCAGGAGAAAGCAGAAGTTTTGTCTTGTGTTAGATTTCCCCTCGGTCTTAGCACTGGAAACTAGCACCTGACAGGAGTCTGCTGTCCAGGCAGGAGCTGGGAAGAAGATTTCAATTGTAAAGGAAGAAGGTAAAGCAGCTTTGCTTTGTTTTCTGAGATGAATGAGGTAATTTCTTCCCTCCATGTCCCAGACTCAGGCTCTTGTATTTTTCATGCCTCATTAGAAGTGTTTGTAATTATATGAGTGGCTTCAGAGGCCAATTAAGCCTTCATTTGGAGGCTGCTCTGGACGCTGGAAGCCCTCCATTAGCCTGGGCTTCTGCCAGGGAAAAACACTACACACTCTTTAACAACTGTACCAGCTCCTATCTGCTTAATGTTGATTTTCCTATTAAGTTCAGCTAATACTTTTCTAATTGTGTGAACTGGGCCTGTAGCCAGGCCCGGTGACTTTTGACAGCTGCTTTCAAGGCTGAATCAGAGATGAGCAAAACCCTTCCGAGCACTTCCCTGCACACATGCTCGGCCCCATGCAAACAGTGGCTGCTCTCCCCAAAAGTGACTCAGGCTTTGCTTTGTGCCCCAGGTGCTGTTTTCCAGGGCCAGCCCCATCCAGCCAGGAGATGTGGATGCCAGTGAGCACACTCAGCAGAGCACCAGGAGACTGGCACTGCATGGAACTTGCCCCCTGAGGTGCCAGAAAGGGTGCCATGGACTCAAAGGCCAGCCCACATCTCTGCCTGTCAATGAGCCACAGAGCACAAATTATTGTGTGGGATTTCTGAGGCAGGTGATACACTACAAACTGCCCAAGAGGGGATATTTACAAAGAGGACACCCACAGCTCTTCCACAACATGGAAGGGAGGGTGCTGACACATGTGTGGGGTAGGAAATTTCTGTCAAGGAGCTCAGGGATGCCACTCACCTGCTGTGAATCTGCTGCTCACGAGAAGGTGGTATGACAAACCCTCCAACCCAAGCCATTCCAGGATTCTGTGAAATTTAAGCAGACGTATAAACTCATTGCTGACCAGCACTGAACCTAAGCACATCTGATTTTATTTAATAATTGAACTGCTTTCTTTAATTAAAAATGGCCAGGCAATTAAATAATTAACTTTTAAAATATTATTTCATTTCAATTACCTATGATTAATGGCTATTCCTTCAAATAAAAATATCAATATGATAGAAAACACTAGTTTTGAATTTTTCATTTTAGGAACATTACTGTCTTTTAATTTTAAAACCCTTGCAGCTCTAATACAATTATCATGTGCCAGTCAAGTTTTAATGCCTTATTACATCCTAACACGGACAAATGAAAGAGACTCTGAGCTTGTGTTTGGAGCTGATTTGCTTCTGCAAAGCCCCTTGTTTGAAGCCCCTGTGGGCTGCAGCCCATCATTCACAGGGAGCCTGGACCGTGTGACCAGGTGCTGCCCAGGCCCTGGGGTGACAGCAGGCCACCAGAGCTCACTGACAGCCACAAGACTCCCATGTGGTTTGACTCTGCAGATCTTTTGGAGCATTTGTTTTTCAAGAGTTTATTCCTCTACTAAGGCAGGATTAAGATTTACATGTTCAAAATAGGAAATAAAGTCTGGAAGCCAAAATCATATTTCTTTTCTTGAGCATAAAGATTAAAATTTAAAAGGCAGCCATATGACAGGTTCAAAACCCAATTCATGGTGGAATTTCTGGTGGCAAATCATGGCTTTTGTGTAAGGTGTTTGGTACACAGGGAGGGAAATTTAGAGAGCTTGTAATTCACTGCAGCACAGCACTAGACATCCAAGGAAGTCATTATTGCAGATGGTTTCCTGGTAGCATAAAGAAGCAGGAGGGAGCCAGGCGGTTTCAGAGCAAAGTTGAAAACACTGATTGACTTTTACTCACTGGGAAAGAAGATGTAGCATGACAAATAGCTTTGTGGTTTGAATCATTAAAGACCAAGGAAAGGGCTGCTGGATAATGGGGCTGTACTGGGCAGAAATGGCCATATTAGGGTTGCTGTGAGCAATTTGCAAGGTGTGCTCATAAAGCATAGAAGGAGTTGGCAGGACCTTAGTTGGCACAGCTAGCTAGAGGGAAGAGAGGCTGGAAAGGATCAGAGAGGAACGGCCAGCACCTACCTGATGGTTGCCATAGCCTCTGGGGAGAACACAGCTCCTCGTGGGAGGGCAGAGATAGCTCTGCTGTCCAGGAACAGGCTCAGGGTGCAGGGCAATGTATCAGAGCCCCTGAGAGCACAGACACACTTAGCTGCCCCAACCAGCCCCACCTGGGCCCCCAGCCACACCCTCTGCTCATGGACCAGGAGTTTCATTTAAACTCAGGTCTTGAGCTCTGTTGTAGGCTTGTCTGTCTCCAACCCCATCTCCTGCTAGGCCTCCCTAAATGTTCCCTCCTCTGATCTATCCCAGGGCTGTGGATGGCCACTGGTTGGTCCCTGTGCAACTGCTATGCTCAGGTGCTGTGGGATGGTGTCCTCAGTGAGAGCACAGCTAATATTGGGGACATCCTCAGCTCCTGCCTTGTCCCCCTTTGGGGAGCATCTCCTCTTCTGCTTGCTGCCTTGTTACACAGCACGTTTTGCAGCATGTCCTCCTGAGAAGGTCACTGGAAGTCTGCTGAGCTGCAGAGGGGTCACCAGACAAGCCCTGGGAGGAAGGGGCTGCTATGTCTTTGGCCTGTCACCTGGAGGAGAGGTGCCTCCCCCCTACAGCAAACACATTTCTTTGCTGAAAGAATAAGGTATGAGTCCAGTGCTCCTTATTTCACATCATACCCATCAGGGTTTATTCTAGCTCTTGGAAGAAGTGAACTCAGAAATAATCCAAGGGTCAGTCTTCTAACATTAGGCTATTAGGCTGGAATTGTCTTTATTTACTTTTACAGACTTGGCCAAAGCTCAAGGCACTCTAATGTTATGTATTCTTCAGTAAACACAATTAACTGGAAACTCAGAAACAGTAAGATCATCTTTTCTCTTGGGACTAGTCACTGTGAACTGCTGTCTCCAGCCAGAAATTCGACTTCCTTTTGCCCCAGGGTTGCAGAGTAGGTGGAAATCTGTTAAGCTAAAAAAAGTGAAACGTTTTGATGATGCAGCCTAGCTTGGCTTATGGCAGTGGTCAAAAGGTAACAAAGTTTGGGAAGAGTGGGAAGGTGAGGATTGTACAGAGCCAGGGGGTCCCTGCTAATCAGCAAGAGCTGGGTGTTTGTCTCTGAGGCAGCCAGGTGGGATCATTAGGATCAGGACACGCCATGCACCCAACATTCAGGCACAAATCTCCACAAATGTGGAGACCAAAGCTGAACTTTAAACTCCTGATTTACCATCTCCCAAAAAAACCCTCTCTGAAGGAATGCAGAAAGGCCCTCTAGAGCTTCACCAAGCTCCAAGGCAGAGGTAGATTAATTATATTTTTAGTGGGAGCTCTTCAAAGTGGTGTTATAAGCCCTTCTCCAGGTGATCCACTCTAGTACTTCATGATCTTACAGCTGGAAAATCTTGTCTGCTGCCTAAACTAATGCTCACTTGGTGTAATTGAGGACAAACATTTCTTGTCCTTACCCAGCATGGACACACTAACAGTTTATCATCTTCCTCTCTGTAAACTGCAGCCTTTTATGGCTGTGATATTTAGGTACTTCATGTATTGTTACCCTGCATCCCTTTGGTCTGCCTTCTTCTAGATTGAACAAATTCTTCCATTTTACCTTTTAGGTCTGCAATCTGGACTCTTTCCAGTCTGTCTGCAGCTCCTTGAAGAGCAATACCCAGCCTCCAGCCTCTTACTGATTGTCTGAAGGAGACAGAGCACAGTGATTATCCCACAAGTATGTGTGTAAGAGATTTGTAACAGAAATATTAAGGCTGAAGTGAAGCCTGAGTTGTAGTCCAGGTAAAGAATGGGGAAAAAACAACAGGGTGAGGATTATGAGAATGACCTGTGCTGATAAGGTAGAGTAGTCCTCCCAACACTGCGTTTCTAGAATGCCATTCCTGGTTATAAAACTGAAGAATGTGCTTATGGCATGACCAAAAGGCCTGCACTCTGGTCAGACCACAGCACAGACAAGGCACCACAAGACCCCACGTCCTGCCCAGAGAATGGTATGGAGGTTGCAGCAATTCACACACCACTGCTTCTCCTGATGGGCCACCAGGAGAGCAAACATGTCCAGAGTAGGAGAAGCAGAGAAGTCTCAAATCTGAAGAGTTTAGCCTGTGCTGTTGGCGGCAGGAAGGGCAGTGTGTACAGCTTAAGGTTCCCTTTCTGCACACTGTTCTGTTCTCTCAGCAGCATGATCCCAGCCTGGTGGCCTTTTACCTCCTGGGAAAAAAATTTATCAGCTTAGTCATGTAGTTGAATAAAGCTTCTGTGTCTCATTCATCCATCCTGCACTGACCTTCAGCTGCCTGTCTGTGTGCATGGCACACTCTGCTCTCCCTACCCTCATTCCCAATGCAGGATTGTTCATGTTCTAAATCTCCATGCTTTTCCTCATTTCCAGTCTGCAGTTAAACTGCTTCTAAACTGTGTACATGCTAGGTTCAGCACTACCCTTCCATGGGTGCATATCTAGGGATTCTGGACTGATTGGGAAGAGTGAGAGTGTCTCCACACATGCGCCTGGAGGTTTGATTTGATGTATTTGCTGCTAAACAAAGTATTTGCTTCACTGAATTGCAAACCCTGGATAATTAGGCCTGTTAGCTCATCAGTGGAGGCTGGTTTAGATAGTCATGTTTCTGCACCAGTACTGAGACAGGTTAACTGAAAATATATGAGCAGCTGCAGAACAGAGAATAGCTGGATAAAAAATCTGATGGATTTTGGCTGGGAATAATTTTCATGTCCTTATATAATAATATCTGATTCTGGGTTCCAGGTCTGTTATTGTCTTGTTGTGATACCAGGCAGACATTGTTAGACTGAATTATTTGCTGCAAGACTCTTGGTCTAGGGCTGAGGGCAGAAAATCCTGCCACTTCCCTCTTGTGAACAGCTCTAGGTAATATATAAGAGAGAAATTGCAGTGGGGGAGGAAAATCCTGCTTTTAGAGCTATCCCCATTCCCCTTCCCCTATGTACTGCATATTACCTCGTGTGACTCATACAGAACAAAGACAAGCAGGATTTTAGCGACAATTTCTTCAAAATTTGAGCCTACTTTGGTCTGTGCTGGTGACAGAGTCCAGCCTGCCTCCTGTACTGCCCTGATGGGGTTTGGACCAAGTATGCATCCCCTGGAGGATTTAAAAAGCACAGTGAGGTTCAGCCTCTATTATCCAGGAACTGTAAGTAAAGGCAATCCACAGCTGGATGTAGGAAAATGGAAAAATACAGCAGCAAACCCACTCTTGTCAGCACCAGATTTCATGCAGCAAAGCAACTCTGAGAAGCCCAGCAAGATCACAGTGATGTACCTTGGACATGAGAGTACACAATGTGTGTGTCATCTGTTGACAGACCCTGTTCTCCCCTAGTGTGAGCATCATGGTGGGAAGTCCTTTTTGAGGACCGTCCCTGGGGATGTGGCGCCAGGCTGAAGATGCTACAGTGGGATATGCTGGCTCTAGGGCAGTGGATTCTTGAGTGGGAGCAGTCTGAGCCATCATGAGAAATGCCTTGAGCCACACGTTCTGGGGTTAGGGAACTTCTCCAGCAGGTCGTGCCCTTGGCTACACCACTGTGACTTTAACGTTGTGTAGTGAAGATGCAGCTGACAAGACAGCTGGCTTCTGTGCCTCCTGCTGCCTTCCTTAACATCTCACAGATCAGAGTCTGCTTTGGGAGGTGCTCATTAACCCTCAAAGAGAAAAGTCCTGTTAGAGCACAGTTTCTGCTTGATAGAGAAAGTATCCCAGTGCTCACTGGGAAGCTGCAGCAGAACAGCTCTGCAGACCAGTAAAACATAGGGTGGTGCCTTCAGACTACTGTAGCACAAGGATCTGAGCACCAGCGATTAGCAGGGAAGCCAGGCAGCTTCAAGGCTTGTTTTGATTTCTGTTCCATCCTTCCAGTCTAACACACTTAGCACACATCAGGGAGCGGGGCAAGGAGACGCTCTGTTCTCACATCTTGCAAAGTCAATCAGTTGCATAATATGAAACACAGGCAGCAGGAACGTGATCAAGTGCAGAGAAGGGACACATCAAGCACTTTATTGTGGCTGTGGGAGGAGTGAGCCAGGCCTCTCTCTACCCAGTTTATCTTTCCCAAACTGCCTTTTTGAGCCTGTTTTGCATCAGCTGCCTGTCACTCTAAATACAGCTCGGATTTCAAAATACCTTCCCTGGAGCCCTTGTCTACTAAGACAGGCGGGGTAAGCACCCCCTGAAACCCCCAGAGCAATTCAGAGAGTTTAAATGAGCCACTTCCTCGGCATTGTACTCACAGCGGGGCAGGCATTGCTCAGGGGTTGTCCAGGGCTGTGCAGGGTGTGGGGAGAGTCAGCATGTGTGTGACACAGGTGAGAGACAGCGACAGGGTAGGGGGTCACCCTGTTCAAAGGGTTCCACGAAGGGAGGGAAATGGCCTTTTTTCTGAAGATAAGGTTAAACTCGGAGCTCCTGCAACTTTTGAGAAGTCTCTAGGCAGCTGATCTTGTGAGGTGCAAGTAGATTTTTCTCTGTGTGTGTGTCGTCCTGTAGCCAGGAGTACCTTTTGCACCAGCTGAAGGAGTGTGAACACCAGGGATTGGGGTATCACAGCAGCCTGAGCTCTTGGTCGTTTCCACTCTTGACCTTTCTGCTTGTCTCTCATCAACAAGTTCTTAAAAATTTTACAGATCAGCAGGGCTTATTGATGGATTGAGCTGCAGATACACAAGCTCACATCAGAAGGGACAGACCCTCTGCACGTGGCAGAAATTGCAGCACCCTGAGGGTGAGCCTGAAAAAAGACTGGGAGAGTTGCCTTGTTGATGCTGACTTAGAAACTGACAGATGCCCATCCTGTCCTGTGCCAGTGAAAGGTTGATATGATGGCCTACCAGATGCTCTGCATACCTGCTGGCAGCTCAGCCCCATATATTTTGGTTGAAGGAAACAGGGTTAAAAGATGGAGAGAAACAAGGTATGTTGAAGGAGGAGGGGGCAAAAAGAAATCACTCCAATATGAAGCCTTCCAGGCATCTGCCACTATCACAAGCAATTTGCTTCTTTGCCTAACAAACAGCAAGAGCATTTGCTGTTCAAAACATGAAAGCTATGGGAATATATAATGACGGTGAGGGGCTTCTGGGTTTTCTTGCTTCATTTTGAAATTTATCTCTCATCGTTGTTATATTAGCACTATTTTTAGCTGCTCCTACTCAGAATATTAGTGATTCTCCATGATGAATTTTAAGCCCAAGATGACAGCAAGGACAGTTGGGTGTTGTCAAGCTGAAGAATCATTTTGGAGCCCTTGTGGCAAAGTTCTCCTAGAGATCCTACTACAGTGTCCTAAAGCACTGAGGTGCTGCTTTCAGTTCACTGTAACCTCCCTTGCAGGTCAGCAAGGCCACCACTGAGCACATGCAGATACTCCCTCCAGAGACAGCTGAATGTCCCTGGAGATCTTTGGCTGCTGGACAGGGCTCCCAAGGATTATCTTGTCCAGATGCTGTGGGACGTGTCCTCCTCCTTCCCATGGCTCATCTCAAGGGCCTCTCCTCACAGACCTTCCTGCCCCTTCTGTACATCACTGGTTATTCTTTCCTTTTCCAGTTCTCATGACCCCAGCCTTTCCCATTCCAAGCCAGAGTGTCTCTATCCCATTTCTCAGCCTGGCCCTTCCTTCACAGGCACCCCAAGATGCTGGTGCTCACAGGACAGGGAAGAATACAGCTAGTATTCTTCACCAGAAGCGTCTGGTGGCAGCACAAGGGCAGGGCATATCCCATGGAGCAGAGGTGAATGCACAGGGCACCGTGGCTGTGGTGTGCAGCTGCCCCAGTGACACAGGGAGAGGACAAGCCAGGCAGGATTTGCTGGCTGATGGGATATTGGCCATGTTTTGATGGTCATCTATAGCTCTAGTATAACAACCCAGGGTCTGTGTCTGGGAATCCTTTCAAGGTGACACAAGTCCATTAGGGAAATTAGACTGAGTGGCAATCTCATGTTAGATTTCAGTGGGTGAGGTTTAGCTGGGCTGACTGACACTGCAGCATTATTTCACAAAATGGGGAAACGCAATTCGTCACTAACTGCAATTTCTTATGATGAACAAATAAGATAAACACTCTGTACTTATGGAATATAAAACTCTTTGTGCATAATGGCAGTTAAATTATACCATGACAATACTGAGCATCACCACTCCTTTCAGTATGATGCACATCTTTAGAGCTGGCTTGTCTCTCCAGGGATCAGAGACAGTGTCCTGGAGCTGAACATACTGGATCTGAGGAAGTCCAGGTCCATAATGTACTTTGTGGCTCCATTTATAAGGTTACCCAATGGAGTATCTCCTTTGGTTTTTTGCATTACTTCCTTAGCACCACAACTCCTCTGTGGATGACCATTTAGGATTACTGCAGTAGGTGTTGGTCAGATTCCTGTGTGATCCAAGGGATCCTGTGTTAGAGGAACCAGTTATGGATGTACTAGAGGCTTGATTCAAGACATGTGTAGAAGCCCACATTTTTTCCTTTCGTGTTAAAACTTATTTCTAGCTGAAACACCAAATCATGAGCGTGCCTTGGGATAGCAGCTTACTGGAGGCTCACCTGCTGAGCCAGTAATTGCAGTCTTTAGCATCCAGCCTGCATCTGGAGTACCAGAAAGACTGGTTTTAGAAGAGACACTAAAATCTCAGCCACTTGCATACTGCTGAGAAGTTCAGAAGGATAAAATGTAAAAACATGAAACAATTATTTCCTCTTTTTTTGAAAAAGCAGAAATTTCTAAATTATAAGGCATTAAATATTATCCCTCTGAGCATCAGCTGCAGGGAACAGCTGTGTACTATGTCCCATGGATTTTGCTCACAGCTCTTTCTCTGTCTTTTTAAAAAATCTTCCTCTGTGGCACAGTGAAACTCAGGTCTGCTCGGATTTTCAGCACTCCTGCAACATAAATTTTAAATAGCAAGATGTCCTGACAAGATGGGGCTCAGCAAGCAGCGTCTGTTTTCCAGAAGCCTCTGCATGTCTGTTATACAGGGTATGCAGCCCCGTGCAACCAGTCTCTGCAGCAATTCACATTCTCTCAGGGTAGTAATTCCACATTTTTGCTACACTGGATGTTTGCCACTTGCAATTTTAATTCTCGAAGTCACCTCCAAGACAGAGGTCAAGAAACTTCAGGCAAGGATCAATTGCTGTCAGCGTTTCCTCTTCTCCCTGTTTGTGAGGTTCAAACTAGCTGCACATCAGGGCCGACTGATCCACTGGGTACGTAGCACCTTTTAGAATTGCCCCTTAAGCTGAGGCCACATGAAGACCTTTTACTTCTTCTCCAGCCAGCCCAGCCATTGTATGCAGCACTGGCATCACACGGTGCCTTTGAAAAGGTGCTGTCTCTCTGCTGCAGCTGCTTGTCCTTGGTTTTGTGTTTCTTTAGCCTGAAATCGTGATTCTTGCCACCCCATTCATAGGCTTGTCAGATGTCACCTTTTAAATAACAGGCATACCCTTGAGACAGGCAGTGACAGATGCTTGCTGCTTCTAAGCTGCCTTTTGTGAGTGGGTTTAGAGAACTCAACAACTAAACTGTGACCGGAGCAGCAAGCAACATACTTGGGACACAGAGCCATGATCTCACTGACAAAACATCCCCTGGGCTTTGCACGAGTCAATAAAGCTCTAGCTTTTGTTCCCTGGCATGGGCCTTGTGTTATGGCACATCTAATCCTGCTAAGCTGCCACTGCAAAGATAAGAGGGAAAGGAGCAAGAAAGGTCCATTTGAAGTTAAGACAGTAGATCCCACTACATCTGCAGTGATGAAAGATTTAGTTCTGCAGCTTGTAACTCATCCTTCTGTGCTTGTCCAGGCAGAAGACAGCTCACTCATTTTGAAGGGTTGGGCTTTTTAAAGCTGGAGAACAGGAGCTGCTGCACAGCTGGGTTGCTAGGGTGCAGAAGGCATGAAAAGTGGTTTTGCTGCACACTGCACATAAAGACAACTTCATTTCTGACACATCAACTCTTTTCCTGTCTCCCTTTATGCATACTCCTCCTCTATGCCTTAGGGTGAAGCAATCGGCCCATGAAGTGAGAGGTGTGTGCCAACCACTGGCAGCGAGCAAACGTGGTGATTGATGGGCCCCACACGGTCACTCAAAGCAGTCCCACCACCAGGCCCATCACAGCTGCTGGTTCAACAGAGGATTTCCCAGTAAGCCTTAAGCAGTCAGTGCAAACAGCTCGTGAAGAGCAGGAAGGAACACAGAGCTGTGTATTTAAATAAACAGCAGCTCAGTGTCCATTGCAAAGACAGCGAGTGTCTTCCTGCCTGGGGCTACACAGCCCTGGGAATGATCCATAGAGTCTTGTATCAGCTAAGTGCAACTGGCTTGCACTAAGATTCTTGGAGGAATAGGCTGAAGAGCACTCTGGACAAAGAGTGGGTCTTTTCCATTCATTTTAAAATAAAACAGTACTGGAAATAAGCTATGCTTTCTGATTTTCCTCACAGCATTTTCCTGGAGAGGCTGGAAGCCTGGGGCTTGGACTGGTGCACTTTTCACTGGGTTAAGGACTGGCTGGATGGCCAGGTCAGGAGGGTGGTGGTGACTGGAGTTACATCCAGTTGGTGGTCAGTCAGCAGTGGAGTTCCCTAGGCCTCACTGTTGGGGCCAGTCCTGTTTCATACCTTTATCAATGATGTGGAAGAGGTGATTGAATGCCCCCTCAGCAAGTTCTCAGACACCAAGTTGGGTGGGAGTGTTGGTCTGCTGGAGGGCAGGAAGGCTCTGCAGAGGGATCTGGAGAGGCTGGATCCATGAGCCAAGGCCAACTGCATGAGGCTCAACAAGGCCAGGTGCTGGGTCCTGCCTTTGGGTCACAATAAACCCATGAAATGCTCCAGGCTGGGGCAGTGTGGGTGGGAAGCTGCCCAGCAGAAAAAGACCTGGAGGTCAAGAGTGGGTGAACATGAGCCAGCTGTCCCCAAGTGGGCAAAAAGGCCAAGGGCATCCTGGCCTGGATGAAGAACAGTGTGCCAGCAGGACCAGGGAAGGGATTGTTCCCCCTGTACTGGGCACTGGTGAGGCCACAGCTCAAGTGCTGCTTCCAGTTCTGGGCCACTCACTACAAGAAAGACACTGAGGTGCTGGAGCAGGTCCAGAGAAAGACAATGAAGGTGCTGAAGGCTCTGAAGTGCACAGGTCCTTTGATGAGCAGCTGAGGGAGCTGTGGGTGTTCAGCTGGGAGAAAAGGAGGCTCAGGAGTGACCTTATCACTCGCTACAACTGCCTGAAAGGAGGCTGTAGCCAGGCGGGGGTTGGACTCTTCTCCCCAGCGACTAGTGACAGGATGAGAGGAAATGGCCTCAAGCTCCACAGGGGAGGTTCAATCTGGACATCAGGGAGAATTCCTCCACTGAAAGGGTGGTTAAGGATCAAAACAAGCTGCCCAGGGAAATGGTGAAGTCACCATCACCGGACATGGCACTCAGTGCTGTGGTTTAGTCAGGGTGGAGGTGCTTGGTGAAAGCTTGGACTCGCTGATCTTGGAGGTCTTTTCCAACCTTAACGACTCTTCATGATTAGTCTTCATGATTAAAGTGGTTCCCTAAGAAGGGGTGAGCTGTCCAGTCACAGAGCTGTTAACGTGTTGATGAGGGCAGGAACAGTGTTAGTACGGACAATAGCAGGCACATTGGAAAATGTCATTGATACCAGATGACATAATCTACCAGATGACATGATCTAATGGAAAAATAGACCTTTTCTAATGAGCTTAATAGTTTTTTCATGAGGAAGTCGTGGTGGTGAAATAGATTTACGAGTGAATATGACGTGCTACCAATATTTGGCCTAAAGTGTCATAAAATCCATATTAAATGCACTAAAAGTGGCTAAATGAGACATTACAAAGTGGTTTTGTATTGGAAAGCATCAGTGAACAGCCATATGTTGACTGTTTGTGGTGTAGTGTTATTCAAGCTGTCTTAGTTATTAACAGGAAGTGTTTAAGGGGCTGTTAATCGAAATGGATGAGGAGACAGGGGTTCGGGAAATTGGAAGGCAAGTTACTCAAATAATAGGTTTTCCTGTGGTCTGATGTCCTTCAAAAAAGAACAATAGCCAGACAAAAAAACCCAAACCAAAACAAAAAAATCCCCAACCAACCAATCAACCAAAAAAGAAACAAACAACAAAAAAAACCACCACTGAAAAACCATCACACCAAAAAACAACACTTACTTCATTAGCAAATCCAAACCAGAAAAGGAAAAAACTCCATCCCTTTGGGCTGAACAAAATTCTTTCTTTGACACAAGTTGAAATATTTTTTTCTGGGCAGTAACAAGGAAAGTAGGCAGCCCAAAACCTTCGTGTTGAAGCAAAGATAAATATGACTTCCACACTCCTTCAGAATGATTAGGAAATTCCAAGCCCTTAGAAATTATGAAAGGCCACTGACGTTGTAGGTGCATATATAAGTAGGAAACAACTGAGAGCATGGGGAAATTTTCTGGATTGAATGTTTGGTTGTATGAACTGCGTGAAGCTGGAGCTAAGGGAGGTTCCAAAAGAAGGTGCTAACGTATACAGAGCATCATTTCAGAGAAGAGCTGGCTCATCAAGAAACTGCAACAGCAAACTAAAGCTGCTTTGCCTTTAAGAGTTCCGTTTTGACTTGTGCACGCAGAGCAGAAAGGGGACTGGGTCAGCCTGGAGGTACGTCCATGTGCTCGAGAAAGTTTCTGTGTGAGCGGCAAATTACCCATATTGCAGAAGGGTGACTCATCCCTCCTGCCAGGGCTGATCTGGGAGGAGAGGGCCACTCCTCAGGCTGCCTCCGGGGCCTGGCGGTCAGAGCCAGGGCATGTGTGAAGTCACATAGTGCATTGCAGAGCCATGGGAAAGGACAATTCCCTCAGATTCTGCTGTGGGACAGTGTTTCTGGGAATCCCAGCTCCAGCTCAGGGACCCTATAGGGACGAGTGTGGCCTCTCCGTGTGCCTCTTAGAGAGGTCAGGCCACAGTCAGTGCCCTGGGACAGGAAATGTGGCTGCCTGCAGTGTCAGGCACAGACACGTGCTGAGTTCATCCATCCAAATTCAGACTTCAGTGGTTCTTCCAGGGTTGTCTGCTCCCAGCTCATTAGCTGTAATTCACTCAAGCCACACGCCTACATGGGTAAGATGCAGCCCTCAGTGCTGCAAGGAAATCTTACCTGCTAAGAGGTGTACTGGAGAAAATATCAGCAGTGGGTGGTTGCACTGGAAGGGGTTTTGTGCAAAGAGTGCTTGAGGCTATGGAGGAAACACATCAATAAGTTCAGCAGTGGGTCCCCTTCCCACAACAGGACTCAGCACTGGGGCCACTCACCTGGGCAGAAATGTCACCAAAGTGGTTACATGTGGAGGGCTTCTGCAGTCTGGGGGCTTGGGGACCAGTGCCACCCTGGTTGGTGCTTCTCAGCTGTGTGGGATCTGCTCCAGTTCCTCACCAATGCTGTCTGCCAGACATAGATTGGATGTGGATGGCCATGGGAAAGATGGGCAGTGCCCTGCCCAGTGCCCACTGCACACACCCAGGCATTAGCTCACCCCTTCTCAAGGTGCCTGACTGGCTCTGTGAGTTGTGAGTGATGGCAGAGGAGCAAGAGTGGTCACAGCCCCTGCAAGGCAGGCAGGGGAGGGCAGCCATGGCAGGAGAGGCCCTGGCCCAGCAGCACATCCTCGCAGCCCCCATGTTACCCTCCTGGTTCCAGTGACACAAAGCAGCAGCATCTTCCTGGTGCACTCCCATCCCATAGCAGCTGCTCTGGGAAGAGAAGGGACTGAGGGTAACAGCCTGTGGCAGCTCAGCTCCGGGCAATGACCATGGAAGCAGCAGTTTTCCTCGTGCTCCCAGCCTCCTCCCACAGGCTGCCTCTTGCTGCAGTGGAGCCCAGGGACACATCCCACATGCACTCGTGTACGGGGGTGAGCGCATGTGTGTGACGTTCTTCCCTGGCAGTGGTGGGAGGGAAAGCTCCTGTTCAGAGCCTTGTCTCCAGCTGCTCGGGATGCAGCAGGGATGAGGGGGGGCGAGGGATGCCTCGGTGGGTACCACAGACGTTTATGATCGTGCTGGCTCCTGAGAGTCTCTGGGTGCCTCCAAAGCACTGCACGGCCTAGGGATGGCCCAGACCCACCCCCAGCCCTGCATCCCAGCCCATTCTCTCTGCTGAGTTCTCCATGAGCAGGTGAAGCAAACCAGGGATGACGTGCCAGGCATAAAACACGGCAGGAGCTGCCGCTTCACTAGCTGGCAAGGAGGAGGAGGAGAAGAATTTGGTATTGAGCACAGCACAGTCTGTACCCTGGGAGAAGCCTGCCTGTGACAGTGGGAGATGGAAGGGGATACTTTAGATTGGAGACCAGCTGGAGTAGCTGAGAGGATATTAAACTGCAAGAGCTGGGAAAAGGAGCTTAGAGGAGAAACAGTGCACAAGCCCAAACTCCTCTTGTGGGGGCCAGGCTGAGCCAGTCAGCCTGGTTAATGAACTGGAAAAAGGGAAATTTCAACTGCAGCACTTCTAGGAGTCTCCATGCCCAGTCCAGGGAGGATGGTCTTAATTGCAAAGCCCTTTAGGCTGGCTGTTGTGATGTCAGTGCCAGAAATTCCTGATTACAGCCTGCTCACACAGAAGTTGGGGAATGCAGAAAGTGATCTGATGTCAACAACACCAGCATCTGAGTGTCATTACAGCCATGCAGCAAACGTGCTTGCAATCCACAGAGAAGTGTGACATTCCTAAATCTGGCTATATAACATTTTGCAGACAAACTGTAGAATTTTTGTGTTCTGCACAGAAGTTCCTTGCCCTAGCAAACAGCCTTTGGGACCTGCCTGAGCCAGAACTCTAACCTTGCCAGAGAGAGGGGCAAGGTTAGAGCTTGCAAACATCTTGATTGTGTCAGCCAGATGGGCTCTTGAATTGTTTGAATGTCATTGCACAACACTGAATAACACTGCACAATTTTGATAGTCAAATTAAATTATTAGATATTTAGTAAAGAATTAGTTACCTTTTTTCTGTTGGCCATATTCTACCCTTTGACTTCTCCCCAAACAGAAGACACCAGAGAGTTTAGGCACCAACTCTGTCAGTGCTCAGTTGCTTCCTACAGGTCCACCCAAATGCTGTCAACTGATCAACACTAAAAGGACGAGGGCATTCATTCAGGTAAAGTCTTACACTGCCCTGAGCTGGAGCTGATTTTTAGTCCAAACAGTCCAGGACTCACAGGCACATTGCCTCAGGTTTGGCAGCAGGACAGTCACACTCCTGTAAAAGCATTTTACAGTTAATTAGAGCATTGCCTTCCAGCACAATTAACGATCTGAGAGGATGCAGTATGCCAAGGCAGGCAAACTCTTCTGGGGATTTGGACTCTGTGCTGCTGGCTGTAGGCTCTAGAGACACAGGAGGGAAAGACCCATCCTGCAACTTCTGCAGATCGTGAGCAAAACACTGAAAGGTTTCTGAGAGAGGGGATGCAGCAGTGGGTAGTGTGGGCAGGCAACCTGCTGCTAATCAGAAGCTCCTTTATTTCACAGCAGGAGCAGGACTTGAAATGCAGCAGTCCATATGCATGTCCATCTGCCCAAAGCCTTCCCTTCTTTGATAAGGATGGTACAGGCTGTGCTGAGCTGCAACTTGATAAATATCAGCCAATTTGCTCTCTCCCTAGAGGGGCAATTCCTCTGCACCATCCAAGGGCTGAGGACAAGAAGTCATTCTGTTCTCCTTGGAACTACAGCAGAGCCAGGGCAGTGCAGGCACCCCCACAGGTGTCTCATGGGTTCATTCTTTGGCACAAAGTACCCTCAGAACTGCTTCAAAGACTTCTCTGGGCAGGCACAGTTAAGCCTTTTATTTTAATTAACCATCTTTCCTTGGGGATACCAGAGTCCCAAGGTCTGGCTTTTGATTTTGCAAATGCAAATATAGAAGGTGTTGCAGTGATACCCATATCTAAGGCAGATGTGCTGCCAACCTCCTAAATTTTTGTTTTTTCCATGCATGTACATGAGCTGTCCTCAAATCTGTGTGCTGAGACATGCACATTTTATGTTCCAGTAGGGCTAGCCAGCCCCCTCCCGAGCTTTTGTTGCAGCCTCACCAAAAATATATATTCACATGACTCTAGAATAAAACTGGAAAGTCTCATCTGCCTGGGTAGTTCCCTGGTGAATTTACATTCTTCTTTCCTTAGGAGCTCTATTTTCTGCATTTGTTGGGATTATAAAAACCTTTTCTGTTTAAAATTCTTGTCCCTTTCTTGATCCAGGTTACTTCAAATAGAAGAGGAAAGGAAATTACCAGAGCAACCAGAAAAGCTCATCTTGCTTCTCAGAATTGATTCCGCGACTCAGCAGGGAGGAAGGAAAAGGGGCCCGGGAACT